>JANAVB010005796.1:2887309-3065972 GCA_029216955.1 Iris pallida
GACGCCTATGACTTAGGCTTATTCGAGTGTCGGGACAACTTAGCAACTTAGGCCAATTTTCTTCCCCCAAGCCACGGGAACGAAGGATCGAGTGTTTATTTGAAAGCACGCTGAGCCGACTTCTAAGCAGACCGTAGGACCATTTTCCATGTTCTAAGACGTTCCGACGGGTCAGGATTATCCCTTAGCTATGTGCGTTCGTAGCTTTTATATTAGCCTACTTGTGCAAGTTGAAAACATGCAAGTTATTAGTGAAGGCTAAGATGAGGCAAGTTCACCGAAACTACCCCACCTGATGAGCAGTCGCCTCGACCGAGCGAGCCTTCGAGCAGCCGTTGCAAGGCTAAGTCCGAACGTCGTCGACGTTTCGATTCCTCCGATTGACTTTGCGGGACGGGGCACTACATCATACACCACTCAGAACAAGTCTCGTCCTCGAGACTTTCCTGACGCAAGCCATCCTACCATTCTATGGCCAAGAATTAATCGCGCTTAGACACGGAACTATAACAGTCTGCGGGGTACGCCATGATTTTATCGTACTCACTGTGCCTATGCGTTACATCCATTCCGAGCGACGCTCGTACGACTATCAATCTTTTTCCTTAACACGATCTCAACTTCTCGACACTCTTCCATTCCCCAAGTCTCATTTTAATTCAACGTATCACTTGGCCGGATCGTGCACGTATTCCAGGCGTCCCCAAAATACATGCATTCACCAAGCCGTATGATAGAGAACTCGTCATTCTCACTCGAGTCGCATCGTGCACATACTCAGGCGTCCCTAAAATATATACATGTCAGTCGAGTCTCGTGAGCAGGGTTTCTGATATTCGTGATCCACGCTATCCATCCATGCCAATCCTCAAGATCAATCTTTCGATTGCTAACACTTGAAACAGGGCGTCTCGCCTAACCTCTAGGCCATCTTTTCGAGGCTAAGTCAATGTCAGGATTGGAATCATAGTTCCCCAACAATAATGCCAACGCTGACCCCAATCCTAGGGTCAAACCAAAGTCGGTAGTACGGGATTTTTCTACTCAAGCTTGTGTCACTCAGATTTCTAAACATCGAGCACGATCACCTAATTCGCATCAAGGCACTCGTTGCACGTATTCGAATCCATTCAAATCACCAATTCTAACCAATTCATCTATTCGATCACGAGGTCGTCTAGCTTTGACAATAAGTTACGCCCCAATCTCACGCGAGTCTAATTATCTACGGTGGTTTATGAATCACCATACAACGCTCCCGCGAAATAATCATTCTCATCGGGACGTAACTCTTGTTTGAGTTCAGACTAATTCATTCTCGATACGCGGATTGGACCTACGTAATCCAATTTCGACCGTCATACACGCTAAGTCATTCTCGAGTCCACCTTCGCGTCAAACCACAAGTCGAAGCACACAAATTGCCACGCCATGCTAGTTCAATCACCCCCGTTGTATGAATCACCATACCAGCGCTCACACGGAGTGATCACCCTAATCGGTACGATGCATATGCGAGGCTGGAGTTGCGCTCGCATAAGACAAGAATGTCGAAGTTGTGGTTATCGACGAAGCAAATCCAAACATTTCATTTTCATCCAAGTCAAGATTTTAAATCGATAGTCCAAAATATCTACACCACATGCTCCCACCTCCTTACCGATGTGGGACTAAATTACCAATACCATTGTCACCCCCATTTGAGGGCTTAATCGGAAATGAGATACAATCCAACAATCTCTACCTTAGCTCGTTTTTGCTGACCGAGCAACCTAGCACACCCGGCTACCTTTTTTTTGTTCCCTCTAGCTGAGCACCCTTACTCTTCACGCTAACCGAACAACCTTAGCACACGCCGGCTACCTTTGCTCGTTCCTGCCAACCGAGTACCTATAGGAGATCCAGCATATTTTCATCTCGATCCGTTTGACTACAAAAACAAACCTAGTACGTTCATCCTCACCACAATTGTGTGTCAACCACAATGTCTTGCTCTACCTTTGGCTTGTCAAACCCACCTTTAAAGCCAATTCATATAGTTGATGCTCCTACTCCATATTGAAAAGAGCCAAAATAATCTGATTATACGCATGAACGTTCAGTACCATCTATCTCGAACCAATAAGAGTCACACAAACTAGCCTATAACCATGGGCTTTGATACCACTTGTTGGAACTGGAGATTTTTAGGACCCCTAGTTTGGTGTGCGTATTGATCGATGGATGTTTAATAGATCTAAGACGTATTTTCAACTAGAAAATCCTCGAGCCACGTCTATATTTTCCTCGACACATTTCAACATCCCGAGTATAGCATCCATCGGTTTAAAATCATCGAGTCAGAGTACCCCCGAGTTATCGCATATCGATCTTTGATACGCCTCAATACCATCGACGATATGCGTAACCTGACGATCTTCCTTTGCAACCAAATTCGAGTCGTACGACTAATGCTATTGTCTGAACTGGATATACCATAATTTTGCGATATTCAAGATCAAGTTCGATCGCTATTCCTCAAGCTAGTTTCAATATCATTGTTCAAAACTCAAGTCACATTTCATTTAAATCAATCCGAAATCGTACGTGCGATCCTCTAAGTTTCCTCGATCGAGACATTCACTTGTTTCACTGTTTCGAATCATTTTCTAACTCGCGTTGCTCATTCACAAGTTGTCCGAACGACATCTCGTTTGGGACATTCAAAGTCACGACCAACTAAGCGTGACGTGTTCTAAGGCTCTGCGTGATCGCATCGCCTCGTCGACATACTCGCTTACTCGTAATCCTCAATTTGCTCGAATGATTTCCAAGACAAACCATACACCACTCAGGATTCGAGCCATCCGATCTAGTCCTCAATCATGTTCGCATCATTCGCTAAGACATCTTTCAGATTCGTTCGATAAATCTCTAGCTTAATCGCTCACGTCGTCTCGACATACTAAGTCGTTCGCACTATTTCCTCAAAATCCAAGTCGATCTTTCGTTCACGCCTAACCGTTAGTCCGACAGCATTTCTATCGATATACACTCTAAGTGTATCTCCGTTCCCAACTGAATGATACTTAATATCGCTCGCGACTCGTTTGCACCAAAAGGTTGAGGTGCGCGACACACGACACAACTTAGCCAAAAGGCCGTGTGCATAGCTGTCCCGTACGAACTATAGTCCGAGTTTGTACGCTCGCTTATTAATGTTGACGTAGTACTAGTTGGGCACGCATGCGACTTTGCTAACTTTAGCACGTGTTTTCATTCAAGACAAGTTTGACACCGTTCGGCACAAAGGCCTATCGATGCGTTCGATTGAACGCTTGTACGAGCTTTTGAAACTATTTAGACTTATTGTATGGCATGCCGAAGGACATTTGAGAGAGAGCGCACACTTCTTTGTCAATGAGGAGCTTTCAAAACTGAGAAATTCGACGTGAAGTCCAAGGACGTAAAGTCGTGCTCTGATACCATTATGTCACACCCCGTTCCCGTAGGAGCGATCGTCCTCGCTAAGGCGTGATGTCGCACGAGCCTAAATTGCGCTCGTGCAAGGCAGTTCCATAATGGCCGATTATATCGGCGGCGACGGGGTCATCGCACAGAAGTCCCAAGCAGAAACATTGAACATGCAGCAGAAATTTAAAGGCAAAATACAAGTTATTCAAAAGAACTCTTTATTGATATTGAACAATGATATTACAATGGGCACAAGGCCTTGATTACAAGTCTCTCGTGCTCACTTTTCACTCATTTTACAAGTCACTCTGCTCTCTCTCATCTCTCGAATATAATGCTTGAGCCAGCGGAAGCTTCGGAAGGCAATGTCCATACATTATGTCCTATATAAGTCTTTGACTCCACGCGGCCGGACGCTTCGAATCGCCAAGGAACTTCGTGCCTCGACGCATCCAAGCGAGCTCCGTGCCACGAGCTTCTACCTGTGCCTGCACATGGAAACTGTGTGGGTGTCAGTACTCAACTGTACTGGTGTAGTGAGCTCCTCGCCCACCCATATAAAACCGATACGTTCATTTACTTTGTGCATTACAAGTCCCTTTACGATTGTCTTTCTAGTCTTGCCTTAGGATCAGTTTTATGACTACGACGTCTGACCAACTCGTTATGCGACGACATAGTCGTGCTATCATGTCAACGTGTATTTCGATCGAGGCAGTGCCTCATCGCTTATGTACTTGACCAAACTTCAACTCGGGACGGCAGGGTCGTGCCGTGACTTTAACTTGATCTCGTGCCAATGATATCAAGGGGATGACTCGTGCAGGTCATGCCTAACGACTCCCTGACTTAGCCAACTTATAGGTCCTTTTGACTTAAAGTGATGGCACTCGACTTAATTTATGCAAACTTAGGCCAACAATGCCGATACGCGAAAGCCAATACGCGAATGCCAATATTGATACGCGAAAGCCTCTACGCGAATGCCAATATTGATACGCGAAAGCCAATACTTGATACGCGAATGCCAATATTGATACGCGGAAGCCAATACTTGATACGCAAAAGTCTTGCTTAGTGCCGAAGCACGTGTCTTGCTGACATAAGCTATAACTCATTTCTTTCGTGCTAATACAAGGCTGGCACTAACAGAATTACCTCTTGCTGACTTGATACATGTCGTGCTAGACTGTCTCATGATTCGACCGACGCCGTGCTAGTACTTGACGCTATCCAAAGGCAAACATGCGGATTGTCGCTCTTGTCGACCCATCTACATGAGTGGTCACTAGCAATGTCAAGCTATCTTGGACTGGCTCATGGGATATCGGCTCGTCCCTACATGGGTAGCTAGCCCAGAGGCGCCGAAGTCTCCCATACGGTTATCCAGTATCCTACCTTGAGCCGCAATTCGCTTCCCCCGGGCCGACCTGATCTCGGTACTCCGGCGATCACTCGAGAAGACTACACCTTGTCGACAAGTTGTCCAATGACCTTGCAAGACTCAACTCGATCTATCGAATCCTTCCTTAACCATGACCATACTTTCCTCTTTCTATCGAAACTCCCAAGTCGTGGGACCGATCTCGTGTGTTTCCTTTTTTAAGACATAGCGAGACTCCCAAGCCGCGGGGAGCGATCTCGTGTGTTTTCTTTTTAAGACATAGCAAGACTCCCAAGCCGCGAGACCGATCTCGTGTGCGGAACTTATCAAGACTAAGCGAGACTCCCAAGTAGCGAGACCGATCTCGTGTGCGAGACTTATCAAGACCTTGCGAGACTCCCAAGTAGCGGGACCGATCTCGTTCACTTCCTTATCAAGACTTTTAGCGAGACTCCCAAGTAGCGGGATCGATCTCGGCGACAACAAGTCGCGTGGACTTCCTATGATCGTGGCATACTCTTTACTAGATCCACCACAGCTCGTGCCTTAGACAGACCTGGTTCTGTAGGCGACGCTATTGCTCAAGTCATATACTTCATACGACGAGCCTTGTTCTCAAGGGACTACGCAATTTGACAACCGCAGCTAGAGCGGGACAGTTCTAGAAATGGCTTCGATAGCCCAGCACAATACTTTTCTAACTTATTCGGGCAACGACTCGACGAGCAAGGGCTACGCCGAGCTACGCATCGAGGGAACGTGCTATGCACGGGGTCGACTTAAACAACCAAGTTCTCGGGTGCCTAGACTTAAGCCAACAAGCCGTACAAGACGACTTAACTCGTGGGACGTGCAAAGGCTATGCCAAGCCTTGGACGACGGAACCGTTCATACATTTTCAAGCGTTCACGCAGGCGACGCCTATGACTTAGGCTAATACAAGCTGTCATGCCCCGCTCCCGTAGGAGCGATCGTCCTCGCTAAGGCGTGATGCCGCACGGGCCTAGGTTGCGCCCGTGCAAGGCCAAGTCCATAAACGGCCGATTTGAGCTAGGCCACAGAGTCGCACAGAGTGTCCCTATTGCAGCGGAAAGTAAATAAACACAAGTAGAAGCGAATTCGAACTCTTTATTGATATTCAAGAAGGTTACAAGCGGCGCTAGGCCGATATTACAAGTCGCTTGAGCTCTCTCTCTGAAATATAAAAGGCGTGCCAAGTGGCTTACAAGATAGAATGATTCATGGCAATGTTCCAATACATTATGTCCTGTATAGGGTGCTTCAGCTTCTTGCAACGTTCCAAGGCCCCAGAGTTGGCTCCGCGCCTTAACACGTTCGATGGAAGCTCCGCACCCGCTAGCGTCTCCTGCATCCTGCAAACAAACTGTGGGGTTATCAGTACATTGTTATGCACTGGTGGGGAGGCTAGCTCGCCCACAATGCTATCATTACCAAACACGTTCTATTTACTTTTGTGTACCGTCTATCATTCATTGTCTTTCTAATCTTGCCTTAGGATCAGTTTCATGGCATATATCATAGCCTATCACGTGTTGCTGAATACAAGTGCCGCATGGAAATATATACATGACTTACCCATACTTACCGTCCAGCCTTCCATGTCCAAAGTAAACCAAGTTAGTCAATAATTTATATGAAATGACTTTACGTAATTCATGTGAACTTTCAATGTCAAGGGCGTGTCCCTGCCTCGGGTCCTAGCACGTCGTAGGCGTGTTTTCTAATTCCTTTGCCGAAGTACTCTCGATTATTTGGTGTGTCATATTCAAGCCTGTTCAGAAGGCACTTCATTTAGTTAACTTAGACTACTTTGATTTCAATGCAAGGACTTGCACGTGGATTGCCACCAGCATAGCCCACTTAACTCTATATGCACCGATCGCTGGCATCACAAGCCATTTTGGACCCTTTTTCCCTTGGTATTTTGCAACTATTCAGAGCGTGCGGCTGGTACACGTTGATAGTGTCTTGAAATACCCTGCACTAACGTCCTCCGGGTAGCCAAGCCCCCCCCAGGCAGCCCGTAAGCCCCCTTTGATTTCGCCTAGGCCGGCATATCCCCCCTTTGATCATGCCGCGGAATCCCTTTTTCTTCACGGCCACGGCATCGCCACCCCTCGCCCGTGCCGTTTGTCCACGACCATTTCGTATTAACTTGTCTTTTTAACTTAACGGTTGTCTCTGAGCCGTAGGCTAACCCTTAGCCTTCTTACGTTATCGACCAGGTTGGCGCCCGTGCAGCGCGGGTAGCGAGCCCCGTTGCACGTGCCCGTCACACCTGCTGCTAACCATTCTTTTCTTTCTTATCTTTTATTCATTTTTTCATTCATTGGTTCATTCACATTTTCAATCATTCATTCATTATGCAACTCCCCGTGCGGGAGTCGCCTTGGCGACCCATCGGTCCCATAGTCTTTCAATGTTGCTATACTCTACTCGGAACGACTATATTGATAGTCTTCCCGTTTCATTGTTGTAACCTATTCTTTGTTTTATTGTTTGAACACATAAGGAACATAAACGTAAGCTTGTGCCTTAGCACGAGCGTAGAGCGCGGTGCGAGAGATCTCACATTTTCCATGTTCTTTTCCATATTCTATACAAGCATACAAGATGGGATTATTCCCTTAGCTAGGTGCGTTGAGTCCTTTATTAGCATGCACGGGGTTATCGCCTAGCGATTCTCATGATAGTGTCCGTATTGTTATGTGTCTAGGCTAAGCAAAGACGAGTTCATCGGAGCCACCCACCTTAGCGATGTTCGTATCGGCCGAGCGATACTCCGAGCGTGCCTTTGAAAGTCTAAGTCTGGATTCATTTTTGACGGGCCAATGTAAGCTTTGCATCGATTTTTCTTCAGGTCGATGCCAACTCTTCGGGTCGACGGCTCGTTTGAGTCGTTGCACTTGCCGTTTGAACCAGCGTTCCGCTAGGGCGGAGCGGGTCATTACATAATACACCACTCAAAACAAGTCTCGTCCTCGAGACTTCCTGAGTGCAGGTCATCCTACCGTTCCTTGACTCGTGTCGTCACGTTTCTTAGACAATCCTTATCGAATGGCTTTATCGTTCGATGGCATCGAACCATGCTCGGTACCTTTCCAAGTTCCGTGTCGCATACGTTTGGTCGATTTTTATTGAATAACTTTTCATTCATTTTAGAGTTGATGGTACTTATTCAATTCAAGCATTTCTTCGACTTGGTTGCTATTGCGCCTTGTTATGGGGCTGTAATAGTCACACGAGGCACGTCGAAATTCATCAAACGCGAGGGTCGTAGGCTGAGGCAAACTCACTCCATCATCCATGTGCATCGCAACATCCACTCGCAGTTGCATTCGAGTTTATCACATCGCTGAGTTTGGATCATGCACATGTTCAAGGCGTCTCCCGAATACGTACATTTCAACCAAGCTTAGCGATTAGCGAAGTCGGACAAGCTACTCGTGATAGTTTTGATTTGCCGATCATTTGCTAACTTCGTTTTAAAATCGAACTCATGTGTGCATCACATATCGTTTATCTCGGTCCTCGAGATGATTCGATTCGCTATACCAACTTTACTTTGCGTATCATCCATTTCTATCATTTCCTTCGTTTGGGCCAATCTCGCCGTCGTTTACACACACCCCCAGTTCGACGTCCTTACTCTAAGTCGTGTTGCCCCAAGTCTATCGTCCGTCCAGACGATAACGTAAACAACACAGGTTCAATCACTCGGCATAGGGTCATCCGCCTATCCGTTAGGCCATTTTTTTTTTCAAGGCTAAGTCAATGTCAGGATTGGAATCATAGTTCCCCAACAATAATACCAACACTGACCCCAATCCTAGGGTCAAACCAAAGTCGGTAGTACAGGATTTTCTACCCAAGCTCGCATCACTCATATTTCTAAACATCGAGCACGATCACCTATTCGCATCAATGTATTCGTTGCGCATATTCGAATCCATTCAAATCACCCAATCGACATACTTCACATATCCATTCTAACCAATTCATGTATTCGATCACGAGGTCATCCAGCTCGACAATACATTGCGTTCCAATCTTACGCGAGTCCGATTATCCACGATGGTTCATGAATCACCATGCAACGCTCCCGTGGAATAATCATTCTCATCGGGGCGTAACTCTTGTTTGAGTTTAGACTAACTCATTCTCGATACGCGGATTGGACCTACTTAATCCTCAAGTTTAATCATCAAGCACACCAAGTCTTTCTCAAGTTTACCTTCGCGTCAAACCACAAGTCGAAGCAATCAAATTGCCACGCCATCCAAGTTCAATCACTCCCGCTGTATGAATCACCATATCAGCGCTCACGCGGAGTGATCATCCTAATCCGGTGCGACGCATGTGCGAGGCTGGAGTTGCGCTCGCATAAGACAAGAACGTCAACGTTGTGGTTGTCAACAAAGCAAATCCAAGCATTCTCATTTTCATCAAAGCCAAATCAATTTTGACAGTCTGACCGTCATGCGTTCAACTAGAAAATCCTCGAGCCAAGTCTATCTTTTCCTCGACACATTTTTAACATCACAAGTATATCATCCAACGGAACAATGACATTTTCACGATCGTCATTCGCCGAGTCAGAGTACCCCCGAGTTATCGCATATCGATCTTTGATACGCCTCAATACCATCGACGATATGCGTAACCTGACGATCTTCCTTTGCAAACGATTTTGAGTCGTGCGTTGATGCCATTGTCCGAGTTGGATATTCCACAATTTCATTTAATATTCAAGATCAAGTTCAACTGCTATTCCTCAAGCTAGTTTCAAGATCGTTGTTCAAACTCAAATCACAATTCATTTGAATCAATCCGAAATCGTACGCGCAATCCTCTAAGTTTCCTCGATCAAGACCATTCATTTTCATTCATCGTTCCGAACCATTTTCTAACTCGCGTTGCCCATTGACAAGTTGTCCAGCGACATCTCATTCGGGACTTTTGAAGTCACGACCAACTAAGCGTGACACGTTCTAAGGCTTTGCACGATCGCATCGCTTGTCGACATACTCGTACGATCCGTAACTCCTTTAGTCTCGCTCGAACAATTTCTATGACGTCCATACACCACTCAGGGTTCGAGCCACTCGACTAGTCGTCGACACTCATTTTTTATTCTTCTCCGAACCTATCACATACACCACTCGGATTCAAGCCATACGATCTAGTCCTCAATCACGTTCGCGTCATGCGCTAAGACATCCTTCAGATTCGTTCGATAAATTTCTAGCGTAATCGCTCACGTCGCCTCGACGTACTAAGTCGTTCGCACTAATCCTCAAAATCCAAGCCAATCTTTTGGGTACGCCTAAGCGTTAACTTGATAGCGTTCCTATCGATAGACACTCAAAGTGTATCTCTGTTCTCGATCGAGCGATACTTGATATCGCTCGCAAGCCGATTGCACCCAAAAGTCGAGGTGCGCGACACGCGGCACAACTTAGCCAGAAGGCCGTGTGCATAGCCATCCCGTTCGAACTATACTTTGGTCTCGTGTACTTATTTGCTGTCAGCGTAAGCTCATTCAAGTACGTACTGCGTTTGCTAACTCTTAGCATCGGTTCCTTCCAACTCAAGTCCGTCGTGGTGGCACAAAGGCCTTCGCCTATCGATCCCGTCCAACCGAGTACTCGTACGAGCTTTTGAAAATATTAGACTTATTGTATGGAACATCCCAAGACACAACGAGAGAGTGCGTATACTTCTTTATTTCCAACGAGCTTTCAAAACTGAGAAATCGACGTGAAGTCCAAGGACGTGAAGCCGTGCTCTGATACCAATCTGTCACGCCCTGCTCCCGTAGGAACGATCGTCCTCGCTAAGGCGTGATGCCGTACGGGCTTAGGTTGCGCCCGTGCAAGGCCAAGTCCAGAAACGGCCGATTTGAGCTAGGCCATAGAGTCGCACAGAGTGTCCCATTGCAGCAGAAAGTAAATAAACACAAGTAGAAGCGAATTCGAACTCTTTATTGATATTCAAGAAGGTTACAAGCGGCGCTAGGCCGATATTACAAGTCGCTCGAGCTCTCTCTCTGAAATATAAAAGGCGTGCCAAGTGGCTTACAAGATAGAATGATTCATGGCGATGTTCCAATACATTATGTCCTGTATAGGGTGCTTCAGCTTCTTGCAACGTTCCAAGGCCCCAGAGTTGGCTCCGCGCCTTAACACGTTCGATGGAAGCTCCGCACCCGCCGGCGTCTCCTGCATCCTGCAAGCAGACTGTGGGGTTATCAGTACATTGTTATGCACTGGTGGGGAGGCTAGCTCGCCCACAATGCTATCATTACCAAACACGTTCTATTTACTTTTGTGCATTGTCTATCATTCATTGTCTTTATAATCTTGCCTTAGGATCAGTTTCATGGCATATATCAAAGCCTATCTCGTGTTGCTGAATACAAGTGTCGCATGGAAATATATGCATGACTTACCCATACTTACCGTCCGGCCTTCCCTGTCCAAAGTAAACTAAGTTAGTCAATAATTTATATGAAATGACTTTACGTAATTCATGTGAACTTTCAATGTCAAGGGTGTGTCCCTCCCTCGGGTCCTAGCACGTCGTAGGCGTGTTTTCTAACTCCTTTACCGAAGTACTCTCGATTATTTGGTGTGTCATATTCAAGCCTGTTCAGAAGGCACTTCATTTAGTTAACTTAGACTACTTTGATTTCAATGCAAGGACTTGCACGTAGATTGCCACCAGCAAAGCCCACTTAACTCTATATGCACCGGTCGCTGGCATCACAAGCTATTTTAGACCCTTTTTTCCTTGGTATTTCGCAACTATTCAGAGCGTGCGGCTGGTACACGTTGATAGTGTCTTGAAATACCCTGCACTTACGTCCCCGGGTAGCCAAGCCCCCCCAGGCAGCCCGTAAGCCCCCTTTGATTCCGCCTAGGCCGGCATATCCCCCCTTTGATCATGCCGCGGAATCCCTTTTTCTTCACGGCCACGGCATCGCCACCCCTCGCCCGTGCCGTTTGTCCACGACCATTTCGTATTAACTTGTCTTTTTAACTTAACGGCTGTCTCTGAGCCGTAGGCTAACCCTTAGCCTTCTTACGTTATCGACCAGGTTGGCGTCCGTGCAGCGCGGGTAGCGAGCCCCGTTGCACGTGCCCGTCACACCTGCCGCTAACCATTCTTTTCTTTCTTATCTTTTATTCATTCTTTCATTCGTTGGTTCATTCACATTTTCAATCATTCATTCATTATGCAACTCCCCGTGCAGGAGTCGCCTTGGCGACCCATCGGTCCCATAGTCTTTCAATGTTGCTATACTCTACTCGGAACGACTATATTGATAGTCTTCCCGTTTCATTGTTGTAACCCATTCATTGTTTTATTGTTTGAACACATAAGGAACATAAACGTAAGCTTGTGCCTTAGCACGAGCGTAGAGCGCGGTGCAAGAGATCTTACATTTTCCATGTTCTTTTCCATATTCTATACAAGCATACAAGATGGGATTATTCCCTTAGCTAGGTGCGTTGAGTCCTTTATTAGCATGCACGGGGTTATCGCCTAGCGATTCTCGTGATAGTGTCTGTATTGTTATGTGTCTAGGCTAAGCAAAGACGAGTTCATCGGAGCCACCCACCTTAGCGATGTTTGCATCGGCCGAGCGATACTCCGAGCGCGCCTTTGAAAGTCTAAGTCTGGATTCATCTTTGACGGGCCAATGTAAGCCTTGCATCGATTCTTCTTCAGGTCGATGCCAACTCTTCGGGTCGACGGCTCGTTTGAGTCGTTGTACTTGCCATTTGAATCGGCGTTCTGCTAGGGCGGAGCGGGTCATTACACAAGCGTTGGGGCAAAACGACGGGACAGTGCATGCTTTATTAAGCATTCAAGCAGGCGACGCCTATGACTTAGGCTTATTCGAGTGTCTGGACAACTTAGCAACTTAGGCCAATTTCCTTTCCCCAAGCCACGGGAACGAAGGATCGAGTGTCATTTGAAAGCACGCTGATCCGACTTCTAAGCAGACCGTGGGACCATTTTCCATGTTCTAAGACGTTCCGACGGGTCGGGATTATTCCCTTAGCTATGTGCGTTCGTAGCTTTTATATTAGCCTACTTGTGCAAGTTGAAAACATACAAGTTATTAAGTGAAGGCTAAGATGAGACAAGTTCACCGAAACTATCCCACCTGAGCGAGCAGTCGCCTCGACCGAGCGAGCCTTCGAGCAGCTGTTGCAAGGCTAAGTCCGAACGCCGTCGGTATTTCGATTCCTCCGATTGACTTTGCGGGACGGGCACTACATGCACTGCCAAGAAATTGTCCAATGCTTGACCTTTAACCGCCTTCTGTGCGATGAACACCATGTCATAAGTCGATAACAAGATTGCCCATGTAGCTAACCGTGAGTTTAGTGCTCCCGACTTAGTCATGATTACTGAGGGGATTGACCCTAGAGATGACGTGGATTGTCTGTCCAGCTACATAATGGCATGTATTTTGAATAGCAAAGACTAGAGAAATGCACTCCTTTTTAACAGGAATATACCGATGTTCGACACCAATCATGGTCCTGCTCAGATAGTAGATAGCTTGCTCGTGGCCTGCATTACTTTTCTGTGCTAGTAGAGCACCGAGAGAATGGTCCATAGCACGGACGTAAAGTAAGAAGGGTCTTCCCATGACCAGGGCGACCAGGACTGGGGGATTGATGAGATATTTCTTAATGTCATCGAATGCTCTTTGGCATTCTTTAGTCCGGACATAAGAAACTCCCTTCTTCATTAGCTTAGTGAAAGGTTGGCATCGTCCGAAAAGATTTGCTATAAATCGTCAGATGTATGCCAAACGTCCTTGTAGACCATGAAGCTCTCTGAGATTCTTCGGCGAAGTCATGTCAAGGATAGTCTTGGTCTTGTCAGGGTCAATGTGAATGCCCTTTGTTGTAACGATGAAGCCCAAGAACTTGCCGCTGGAAACCCCAAGAAAAAACTTGAATGTTTCCATTCTTCTTGGTGACGGGAACAACATTGGCTACACAATCTGGGTGTTGCTCCTCGCGAATAAAACCGTTGGTGATGAGCTTATTCACCTCAGTTTTGATAGCATCCATGACATCGGGATGGAAGCACCGTTGTTGCTGTTTGACAGACTTGGCATCTGGCCGTATGTTAAGTTTATCCATTTCGACCTACGGGTCTAGCCCTTTCATATCCTCATAGTTCTAGGCGAAGACATCAATGTAATCTTTGATAAGCTGTATCAAAGATTCTCGGTCCTTTCCTGACAAGCTTTTTTAAGTAAAGATAGGCTTGGATGAGGACTCATTCCCTAAGTCGATTTGCACGACCTCATCTTCGATGGGAGGTTCGTTGTTCAAAATGCCATTCCTACTGAGATCCTAGGCATTGAGCCCAAGGTTCTTCTTCAAAGAATTTCGACATTTGGCCTTCGTCCTCTGCTGGGGGGGTCTGCGGAGGTCATAATAACTGACAATACCTTCTTAAAGGCTTGGCCGACACTAGTATCGGAGTCCCAAGTTGAGGATTCTGACGAGTGAGAATGTATCTCGACTGCGGCTTCTGAACTCTTCGTGGTTGTTGGAGGTGTTACATAACCTAATCTACGGCGAGTACGGTGGTAGTAATCCTAAGGCTTTCCTTTAGGAGCGACAAGACGCAAGGGAAGGCGTCGGCCTTTACCATAGTTTAGCCTTTGCCACTATTCAAGTCGTAACCCATCTTTTGGATGAGGTGTTTGGCTTGAGCAGTGTAACGGTAGATTTGCATCTTGTCGTTATCGGGTTCTGGCTCTGCAGGGGTAAAGCTTTCGAGGGCGTTCTACCCGACTGAAAATGATGGGCTTCTGGTCTTTCTTTCTTGCTGGGACCACGAAGCAAGCACCTCGGGATGGGACAATTCGATTTGTAGTATTAACGGTTGTTACTTATGTTTGTAACGTACCTAAAGCATTAGCCAGAACATACACAACATTCCAATGTGCAAAAGAGTAGTTTAAAGATAGCCTTTTATTGATAAATTATGGAATTTTATCCTTTGGGATTACATCATCTAAAGAAGGTCCCTCAGTATAGGAAGATATTAAGTCCCCCAATTCTTCACCTGTGAGAACGGAAATAGTTACAGGAGAATGTGGTGGGGCTTTCCGCCGTAGCTTAGCTACCAGGGGAGCTGAAGTCGCACTACAACAAAAATACCTTTTTATGACGTCTAAAAACCATCGTAAATGACATTTTATAATGCTTTTTGTAAGCCCGCAGCCGTGATAAAAATCAGTGTTATAAATGTTTTCTAAAACCGTTATAAATGGTCTCTTCATATATAACACTTTTGCCCAAAAACTAGGGGTGGGCATTATTCGGTTTTGAACCGAAAACCGAACCGAACCGAACCGAATAAGAGATTCAGTTCAGTTTTAAAAAAATCGGTTCGGTTTTGAAAATACTAAATTTTCTTATTCGGTTTCGGTTTTGGGTTTCGGTCCAAAACCAACCGAATAAGAAAATTTAGTTTATATATATATATATATATATATATATATATATATATATATATATATAATAAATATATCTAAGTATATTTAGTTATTATATATATTAACAAAAAAAATACAAATAAACCCAAAAACCGAATAAACCGAAAACCGATTTAATTCGGTTCGGTTCGGTTATTGACCAATTCGGTTCGGTTTCGGTTTTGCTTATTCGGTTTCGGTCCAATTCGGTTTTCGGATATTCGATTCGGTTGGAACCGAATAAACCGAATACTCACCCCTACTAAAAACGTTATAAATAATACACCTATATATAACACTAAATTTCAAAAACATTATAAATATAACCATATATATAACACTTTCTTTTCAAAGCATTATAAATAGAAAATGTATATATATATATATATATATATATATATATATATAGATATATATATATATATATATATATATATATATATATATATATATATATATATATAACACTTTTTTAAACTGTTATGGATCACACCACACACACACACACACACACACACACACACACACACATATATATATATATATATATATATATATATATATATATATATATATATATATATATATCACATGTTAAAGTGTTATAAAGAGCAATGGTTATTATTGACCGTTTCATAAAAATTCATTTAAAACCAAACAACATAAATTAAACAAAGATTTTAAAATATCATATTCCAAATGTACATAATATTACCATCTTAATTACATTTTTTCAAAAATATATCTAAATACATGTATACATCTTAATTTTTCCTTTTTCAAGGGCACCCTCAAAACTTAATATGTAGCTTCCTTTGGCTTCATCAACATGAACTGTGACATCCTTCAAAACTGTCAACGTACAACCCTCAAAACTCGGTATTTTTTAAGATAATCCTGTGAATATTTGCTTATGAGGTCTGGTTGGATAGCTAAAATAGACATCAACTGCATCAAATAATACGAGCCTGCAACCAAATAATGAACATATTAATAGAACTTTTATATGTTACACTAGGAAAAGGTGAAACTCTTGTTTCAACTCTTGCTTGCCCAGATGCTACCTAAACTGCCGTTGAAACTAAATCCAGTTTACCACCAATAATATTTGTGTAACTACCCTCAATGAACCAAACAAAGAATATGTAGGCAAATGTTGCAAAGGGAAACTGAGATATAGTGAATTAATGTGATATGGGTTATATAGCCATTATAAAAATGATCATTAATAACTGGTCAGTAACTTCAAAGATCAGCAAGCCAAAAGAAGTACATTACACAAGAGGATAACTTGGCATTTGGCCATGACAAGTTAGTCAATTGGCATCCCCAACTTCCAAAATTTCTAATATTTGTTGAATCATCTAAATTCTTTGATTTATGTGTCTGATTATATCAATTCAATGAAACTTAAGATACCCAGAAGCATTCATGCAAGGAAAAATATTGTTATCTTCAAACAAGAAATATATTCGATCAAAATCTGAACTACCAACACGAAGGCCACACATGAAACTGTTTCAAACAAGAATACCTTTCTATTCTTTATGGCAAAAGCCGTGTTTCATACTCCTATCGTCCACATCTGAGATATAGAGACAACATTAACTTGTTGGACCAATTCAGTATACAGTGTATTCCAAAATATCCTAGAACTCTACCTCAGATCCTCCAAGGACCACTGAAAAATATTACGATAAATTGACTTACCGTCCACTTGATTTACCCCAATTCAAGGTGCACCCCACAGTTTTGCAAAAATGTATAGTACCCCCCATTTTGGACGGAAACCGTCAAATTTTTTTGGACCAAAATGTCCTTGCTCCTTCCTCTTTCCTCTTCTCCCCCCGCGGCCACCGCCCCCGCTCCCCCCCTCCCCGCCTCCGCTCCCCCCCTCTCCGCCTCCGACGGTGGCGGCAGCAGCAGCAGCAACAACGACGGTGGCGGCAGCAGCAGCAGCAACAGCAACAGCAACGGCGGCGGCAGCAGCAACGGTGGCGACAGCAGCAGCAGTGGTGGCGGCAGCAGCAGCGGCGGCAACGGCGGCAGCGGCGGAGACGGGGAGGGGGGGTGCGGCGGGAGCGGCGATGGCAGAGGCGGGGAGGGGGGAGCGGAGGCGGGGAGGGGAGAGCGGGGGCGGTGGCCGCGGGAGGAGAAGAGGAAAGACAAAGAGGAAGGAGCAAGGGCATTTTGGTCCCAAAAAAAAAAAATTGACGGTTTCCGTCCAAAATGGAGGGTACTATACATTTTTGCATAACTGTGGGGTGCACCTTGAATTTGGATAAATCAAGTGGAAGATAAGTCAAAATTTCTCAAATATTACTTGTTTGACAAATTCCAGACTGACTGAATGAGTGATATGGTGTGCCCTTCCTAGACCAAGTCAAATGCTACTATGCAGCCCATATGATTCTTATTAAGCTGAATTACTTGCAATGAAGATTAAAAACAAAAATACTATATATGACTAACATTATTTAAGTTGCATGATACAACAAAAAAAAAGTTAAAAGTATTCAGCCAGACTTTCAGTACCAAATGGAATATAAAAACCAATGCTCCTTACCCATGTCAGTTCCTTAATGATTCTACTTTCCTGGTTACAAAAAAGGCAAGCTGCAAAACAAGATGGAGGAAGATGAATTTGCTGATAAAAGAGATTTGAAAAAAAGTTCATAATCCAAAAAAAAGATTATGATTTTCATACATGATAGTAGTGACGATATGGAGTCGCCACTTCAACAAGATTCTCCACCTGAGTTGCATCAAAACAACTGGAACCATTACGAGATTGCAAGGAAACATTACCAATTGATAGCATAAGGTGGTTGATTCTTAAGAAAGTTATAAACCTTTAAAGCATTTCCAACTTTATCACCTGAGACCATATTTTTCTAGTCATAAACATTCCATAGCTTGACACTGCCAACGCTAAACATAGTCTAAAGATAAATATGGGCATCTTCCAACTCATGTATTATATACCTAAGAAATCATTTCAGTGACATAAAATATTTGACAATGGTTCCTCCACAGTCCACACCAATTATAAAAATGGGTTTACAAGTAACGACCAGTCACTATAATCTATTATCTATTTTTCAATAAAAAAAGGGTGGGATTGGAGTTCAAACTCATATAAGATCTCAAAATAAGAAGATTTTCATGGCCGAGTTATAAACATTAAGAACTCAGTTCCTCTAGGATTTTTGGTGGGGATTATCCCCCAACAGATAACAATAACAAAAAGTTCATTATGAGACCATCATAATTCATCACATATCCAACATAGCTACATATAGACTGTTCATTATGAGACCATCAGAATTCACCACATATCCAACATAGTTACATATAGACTGTTCATTATGAGACCATCACAAACCATTGAAATTAAAAAGGATATCCTAATCTCCATCTGGTTCTAAAGTAAAATAAGTGTATAATATTTATGACTGTTCAAATTTTCACCATAATATAATGACACTTGGAAGAAGAGGCATATTTGTTCATCATCTTTACCACAATTTCCAACTAAAGAAACCAGGTTTCGATGATGTAACCTTGATAGCAAATTTCCATGAAGAACTCTACTGAACCTTGCAGGGATCCTGAGTTGCAGGGATCCTGCATGTGCTCGCTTTACTGCCACAAGTGTTCCATTAGCTAATGCCCCTGGTAGACCTTTCCATAACCTCCATGGTTGAGTACAAGAAACTTGCTGAACTTGTTTGTGGCTACCATTTCTTCAAGCATAAAATCTTGCGAACAGATATCACCACTTCAAGACCTAGAATGCACGAATAATGAATTTCTTTCAGTGAATCCATCCATAAATAGTTCAGGCTAAAGTGTTCACCAAAATGACTCATAAACATATATTAAACTTTGGTTTGTAAAAGAACTTGGAATGCATCGACTTCAATGTATACATTCAATATAAAAAGATATTCAATTCACCATTTCTCTTCCCTTTTTAATGAACTTTTTCAAGTCTACATCTAAGTTGGATTGTAACGGCTCGAGAAATTCAGTCTGGCAACAATGACTAAAATAAAATAGTGGCAAACTGACATTAAATGCAACGCAGAAAGCTGTATTAGCCCTTAGGTCTCATGACTCGTATCCAAGATAATTAATAAGACTAAATATTACAGTCCATTTAAGTATCAAGTTTGGAGTCCATCGGTATCATCAATTCAAACTGCAATAGTAGTTATACTGATTCCCAAAAAAAAATATTACAGTTGTTGTATTTGCATAAAAAATTAAAATAATCAGTCCAAAACTATACCAATTCCACAAATGAGGCATTGTGTCAGAGTTTTGCTTCAGTTATCAGGATGGCAAAGTACATAAGAGAGCTATAACACAAACTTATAAATAAGTTGAACCTGTATAGGGTACAGAGTTGTAAGGTTTACAGTATCTGAATCGGTATCGGACCCCTGTTATAATGCTTTCAAATTATTTGCATAAAAGAGCATAGATAAAGAACATAGATATGTTTAGTTGTCGTATTTGCATAAAAAATTAGAATAATCAGTCCAAAACTATACCAATTCCACAAATGAGGAATTGTGTCAGAGCTTTGCTTCAGTTATCAGGAAGGCAAAGTACATAAGAGAGCTATAACACTAACTTATAAATAAGTTGAACCTGTGTAGGGTACAGAGTTGTAAGGTTTACAATATCTGAATTGGTATCGGACCCTTATATGAGTATCGATATCAAATTGTACACGCCAAAACCTATATGATACAGCCGATGCATACATCTATCAACCGATAGTACGAAGTATGCTTAAAACCATTCAAATGAACAAAAACTAAGTATACTACCTTGTAGGTCACTGCTAAATTTTAAGCAAACTTAATATATATGTTCTAGATGTATGTTGTAGTTGATTATTCTTGACTAATATTATTGTACACCACCATATCCTTACGAAAAAGAAATTGAGAACTAAACCAAACCATATGCAAATGTTCCAACCAAATAACAATATATGCGTACATTATTTATGTAATAACAAGACAAAAGAATCATATTGTGCTTTTAGGTGAGAGTCTCTAATTTCTGTGAATTATAAGAAACATGGAGACAATGCTTTTCGAGCTAAGGAAATTGGAATTGCCATTAACTATTACACACAGGTTTGTTAAACCATGCACATGCATTTTTTTCCATTCTCAGTAGTTCAAATGAGTCACCTCTACTGACCTCAACACATGGTGCTACAAGTTACAAGAAATTATACAGTTGATATAATAAGGATGAGCTAGTACCAGTTGTGAATATAATTAATGCATTGTTCATAGTGGAACCCTTGGTCGTTTCCTGCACCTGTCCAAATCCAAAAGTGTATTCTTGACGTTGTAAGAAGAAAAAATGAAGCTATGTAAGAAGCTATCAAGAGAAGTTCAGGACTGATACTAATGTACAGAATAACTTGGCCTCTTGTACCACTTCAAACTTCAGCAATATTAAGTATATGTACAACAAATTGATAAAATATTATCAATATTTAAACGTTCAATGAATAATATTTCACTGGAATGATACTTCTCATATCACTTAAATTAGACCAACTGACTTCCAAGAATAAAACCCCTCAAATATTCGTCACTACCATTGAATCTCAATCAAATGGTGGCTTATTAGTTGTATCGCATATAGTAACATTGCATGTCCCTTTTTCCTCATAATTTTGATTTTAAATAATATATACCTTTATAAGGAATTTTGGATGTAGATGGGCATCTAAAGGTACAGCTAGCAGAAAATCCTTCAACAAATCAAGTGTCTCAAACATAATCCTGACTCCTGAGTTTGTCCAACTTGTATAATGAGCTATGTTCAGTCTGCACTATTGATACCGATCACATTCTCTTGGCATCAAGTGACACTATACACAATGTTCCTCTATCACATTAGGCCACAAGTCTAATTAGTATGGGACTCATTCTTTGGGTTTGTGTTCACCTGTTATGGCTCGAAGCTAGCATGGGTTGAGAAACATCACCTAAAGTGTAAAGCTTGTCACACTTTTCCATCTCTCTTAATCAAGCAAGGTTCACAGTATCGGTATCGGAATCGGTATCAGACTATTCCTATGAGTATTGGTATCGGCAATATCAGTATAGTATCGGCGGTTTCGGATCGTAGTATCGGATTTTTTGGTATCGGAAAACAAATAATTATTAATAAATTATTTACATTTAAAAACATATATTTTATACATTTAGACATAAGTTTAAGTATTTTCAGTGTTATTTCTTAGTAGTTTTGAAATTAAATGAAATAATAGTCATCCTTACCGATTGGTTTACATACAAATTTTATTCTTTTACATGCTTTTACAACTTTATTATGCTTTAAACCCTTGTTGATGTCTTTTTCGTTTATTTATTTTTTTTTTGCCGAATTAACCGAAAAAGAGACCCCTAATGTCGGTATCGGTCAGTATCGGGTATCGGTCTATGTTATATTAAGCGTGAGGCGAGGCGAGGCGACGAAGCTGGCGCCTCGCTTAAGCGCGCCTAAGCGGCGCTTAAGCGATGCTTAGTTAGCACTTCACCCATTTTTACCTATGGAGCCTCGTACATGTAAAATACTCTATATACACATAAATTTCAATATTTTTTCATACAATACTACTAGTATATGCATGAATAACAATACCAATTATCAATCAAACAAAGTAACAATATAAATACTAGAATCAAAATACGAAGTCATCAAAATACCATGGTCAAAATAGTCAACAAGCCACACAATGCATACATACTACGTAGTCATCAAAATACTATCAAACATAAAAGCTAAACTCTCCAAAGTTCCTATTTTTTAGGGTCAGTTTTTTTTCCTTTTTTTTTTGAACCACGCTTTTTCCAGCGCGTAATACTAGGCGAGGCGCTATTAAGCGCCGCCTAAGCGCGCCTAAGCGACGATCGCTTTTCTGGGGCGAGATTTCCCTAAGCGAGGCGTCCAAGTTCCAGTTTTCGCTTAAGCGCGCTTTTCACAACATAGGTATCGGTCGGTATCGGATCGAGACATGCTAAACCGTATCGGTATCGGCCGTATCGGATCAGTATCGGCCGATACTTTAAACCATGTAATAAAGTGAACAATAGTAACATAATATTAAGATGACATCAATATTTAGTTATTCATGCAGATATATCTAGTGCTTAACATTACAAGTAAGCTCCTTTTTGTAGTAGATTAAAAAGTTTGCATGCATAATAAGTACCAGAACATGAACAACTAATCTGTAGTGGAAGTGGTGACACATGAATAGCCGAGGTCCACAAAGAAACATTCTCATCTCGTGTGTCACATCGAACCCGTCGCTGGCAAGGCTGATCCTGTAACATAATTCAGAGCTATCCCCTGATTGTGTAGATCATCAACATAAAAGGCTTTTGCCAATCTCTGGAATTTTATAAGATATTAGCAAAATTAGAGTAATAAGGAATTTTGGATGTTACAAAGTGTACCTACTTTCATGGATGTATTATGATTAACTACTAAATTCGATAAAATAAATAAATAAAATCTAAAATTTGCAAATATTGTTCATGTGTTATTAATATGATTTACTGAACAAACCCATATCGTTGATATATGTATATATAATGTGATGAATGATGTGTATTTGAATAGGCATGCATTTGCACGCTACCAAAAATAATATTAATTTGCACAATCATGCATTTGCACAACATGCAATATTAAGAAACAAAGTATCAATGATATCATACTAATAGAGTTTGCATGGTGCTGTTTTTTGTTCCACCTGTTTTTCTTTTATTTTTTCCATCGACTTGTCAGATAGAGAATCAACTTTATACCAGTCTTACATATTGTGTTAACAACTAATTAATACTTATAGTAGTTGTTTTTGGTGTTTGTATTCTTGTTTTCTATGGTGTATGTTATTGTTATTAATGTGACATCCTTTTGTGATGCAGACTTGATTTTCAATAAATGACCTAAAGTATAACTCGAGGGACCATGATCCAAACTTGAGTTTCTATCTTTTATGTTATTTTATAGAAGGAAAAAAGATGAGTGCCAAGATCTTTAGCTTGGAAGAGTATAAAAAGCATTAGATACTATGGAAATTTAGCACTCTTACCAAGATCTCCAGCTTTCCTTATCATCTCCTGTGCACGAGGATCTAATGGTGTCAACTATGGGGGATCAAAGCATTGTTTGCTTTCGTTTGCTTTTGTGTTTAAGATGTATCATACCATTGCCTTGTCAGAAAAATAAGAAAGTTTAAATAGGCAAAGACAAATAAAGTTTGCTTTACATCATACCATACCAGACACATATACAAATACTATTTAAGAACTTTGAAATATAGGGACATTGAGAACCATAATACATCATGCTAAGATATTATTTCTACCCAACCAAAGAATTGTCAAAACCAAAATCCCTTGATTATTAGATAATTAAGGAGTCGAAGAACATCCAGTGTAGTCAAGAAGGGTTCGAGTAGGATCAAAAAATATTTACTAAGGTAGAAGTATGAATATGCAAACATAAGCTTAAGGGGCCAAAGACAAGTATATCGCGAAGAGAATGATAAATATTAATACAAAGGATAAAAGGACTGAGTTCAGTTATGTGAACATAAGATTTGGTTTCCAACTGAAACTCAAGCTCCTAAAAATAATATGTTCCAAATATATGTGTATCAATAATACAGTCAGCAAAATATTTCATAAAATTATATGCTGGCCAAAATTTCCAATTGTATGGATTCTTGTGTCTAATGGTGAACTCTGCTCAATATAAATACCTCAGCTTCCTTCAAGAGACCAGTCCTACTGTGTCGTGCCTCAAGCATCTCTTGAACAACTTCCCTTCAGTGGACATTCTAATACACTTAGCCTGCACTCGTGCATGGATTTTGACGAGGACCTACATGCACCTTAGCATCACAGCTGCATGCTTCCTCACCTGCCGACCTCGTACCAGGGACTACATTTTATAGGGGGGGGGGGGGGGGGGGGGGGGGGGGGGGGGGGGGGAGGGAAATTTAAGGGTAAATGCAAAAGCGAAGTTTAGTTTTATGCTCTCAAAACAAGGATTTGCCACATGCCCAAAACAAGGGCTACATTTTATAGAAAAAATGAAAAAATTAATATAAAATTTTAGCACCTAGATCCAAGCATGTCAATCCAGACCACTACTTATAGAACCTTGTGTAGTTACCACTAAAGGTTTTTCCAAGATCCTATACATTCTAACACCTTTTGTGCATGAAATTAAAATTTGATTTGATTTCTTAGTGACCTCCTCTAATTTCAACATAATTTTAGCTAACCTTTATATCGAACACCTTCTGTGCAATTAAAAAAAGAGAAGAAACATTAGGAAGGAATTCTAGGGCTTACATCATCCCAGAATGGGACACTATACCCATGAAATGGCAGCAGCCTCCCCCCCAAACTCGTGCTACTGACATCCTCTTCTTGTCCATCGTAGAGGAGGTCAGCCGTGCTGGTAAACATTCACGTCTTTTTCCACTTCTGGGACCACTTCGGTGGGTGTTTCCTTTACACTACTCACTAGTTTCCGCTTCCAAACAAAACTCCAACAATCGCAGGGAGTTCCTTCTCATAATAAGAGAAATATTCAAAAGCGCATTTCATCGAAGACATAGAATGCAGCAACAAAATCAACCACTAACCAAAATGAGAAATATTGCAGCAAAAGGGCACTGGATATGGGAAGGCTTGCAGATGGAAGCGATAGAGAACACCGCGAGAGCAGGTCGGATAACCCTAACGGCTTCCAGGAGAACCCGACCTCGTGAAGAAGCCGCCGCCGTCGCCAGTACTACTTCCCGCTGCTTCTGATACTGCTCTTGGAGATGCTGCTTCTCCGGTGGCATTTGAGGGCGTACGGAGATCCCGAAGTAGCAGCAGTGGAGGATGGAGGATGGAGGATGTGGCGGCCGGGACGTCGACGGAAGCGGTAGAGTTTCTAGACCAACTGAATACAGAGTTAGGGTTTAGGGCGGGAGGTTTTCTAGATGAGGGATTTGGTGGGGTTAATTAGTTGTACCCCCTATGGTTTGTACGTATTTTGGTAACTGTTTCCATTGTTTCAAAAATAAAGAACAGCCTCCTGACTGCTTAATCTTTCACTCATTTTCTTCTATGCACCAGGGGGTACAACTAATTAACTTTATAAACCAGGGGGGTGTTCTTTATTTTTAAAACAACAGGGACAGTTACCAAATACGAACAAACCATAGGGGGGGTACAACTAATTAACCCGATTTGGTGTTACGAACCTGTTTTCTATCACTAGCTCATACACTGATACTGGACAGTTGAGAGCTGCCACCTCACGTGTGTTTGGTAACTCGTATTTGGAGGTGGAATTTAGATTTTTACGGATTTGGAGACAAATCCATGGAATCCTATGTTTGGTTGGAGATGGATTTGGATATGGAAAGTATGACAAAATTCAAACTTGGATTTGGTTGAATTTTGGAGGAAAGTAATAATTATTCTTTAATAATTTCGTTAAAATATTTATTATTTAATAATTTTGTTAAAAATTAGTTAATCTTTAATAATTTCGTTAAAAATATTTATTCTTTAATAATTTTGTTAAAAATTAGTTAATTAATAAAAAAACTAACTATTTTATTAGTATTATTAATTAATAAGAAAATAGTATTATTGATTAAAAAATTAGTTAATTCGTTAATTTCGTTATAATCATAATTAATAATTTATTAGTATTATTATAATATTAATGAATAATTTGTTAATTATTAATAATCATAATTTACTAGTATTATTATATTATTATTATAATATTAATTAATAATTTATTAGTATTATTATAATATTAATTAATAATCATATCCTATGTTTAGTATTATTAATTAAAAAACTAGTTAATTAGTTAATTTTGTTATAATCATATTAATAATTTATTAGTATTATTATAATATTAATTAATAATTTGTTAATAACTATTTTTTATAATCTTAATTAATAATATTTTAATCACAATTACAATCATATTTTATAATAATTTAATTAATAATTTACTAATCATAATTATATTAATTTATAATTACTATTTTTAAAATATTTAATTTATAGTTAATTAAGCGTTAATTATTAATTATTAATCAATAATTATAATTTATAATGATTAATCATTGATAAAAATTATCAATTGTTAATTATTAATTATTAATCGTTAAATATAAGTTATAGTTATTAATTATTAATCGTTAATTATTAATTATTAATCTTTAATTATTAATTGTTATTTATTTAAAAATTAACTAATCATTAATTATTGTCACTCCCCGTTTCCAGAATGCGTATTTTTATACATATACAACTCATATGCATTTATTTAATATTTATCATGTATTATCCTGTATTTAAATTTCTTTAATTTCATGTTAATTAATTATCTGCATTTTATTTCCTGCTGTTATTCTCTGCTTTTAGTCTTGCTTTTAGGTTCGGCCTAGGAGGGTTTTTCTCGGGTTCATGGTGGTTCACATGAACCGAACCCCATCTACCACCACCCCTTCCATTTAAAGCCCCCATCCCCTTCTCTCTCCTCATAACTCTCCTTCACCATTACTTCTTCTTCTTCCTCACCACTCTCTCCACCTACCAGCAGTAGGCAAGTACATCTTGCTTCTCCTTCACCCATTTTTATGGATCATTTGTCTTCCTCTCATGATCCTAAGAGAGTTTAGTACTTAGCATTTTTAATTTCGTTGGCTTGTTTCTTCTAGATCTAAGTTGTTGTATTCTCGGTTGTTCATGGGTTTTGATCCACCAAATTGGCGTGTTTTCGGAAATAGATAGTTTCATGGGGTAGAGCTTCTCATTTCACACCATTCTGAACCATGGGAACCTCATTTCTGGCTTGGAACGAAGGTTCCATAAGATTGGAGTTCGGAAGATTTAGTCACGCACACGTTCTTACGTGCCAGCGTGAATTTTGAGTCACGCTCACGTTCTTACGTGTTAGCGTGAATTTTGAGTCACGCTCACGTCTTTACGTGTTAGCGTGACATTTGAGTTACGCTCACGCTGTGCGTGCGTGAATTTCTTATCACACTCACGCTGTGCGTGCGTGAATTTCTTATCACGTTCACGTTGTGCGTGCGTGAATTTCTTATCACGCTCACGCTGTGCGTGCGTGAATTACCCTTCACGCTCACGCTGTGCGTGCCAACGTGAACCACTTTTCACGCTCACGCTGTTTATACGCTCACTCCTACCTACTAGACTTGTTGGCCTTAGCATAGACTTGTTGGCGTGACTTGTTGGCCTTAGCATAGACTTGTTGGCGTGACTTGTTGGCCTTAGCATAGACTTGTTGGCGTGACTTGTTGGCCTTAACATAGACTTGTTGGCGTGACTTCCTGACCTGGGTGTTTCTATTTGTTTTATAATTTATTCATTTAATGGTGGCATGATAATTCTCCTATTATATCCTTACGCCTTTTTTTATGAACTCGATAATCTTAGCATGTTAATATTCTTTAATATATATGGTTGTGTAGAACGTGTCCTGTGTCTTGATTGGTTTATGGATACCCAGTAAGACTGGAACTTAATCCTGAGAGTTATAGACTCGACCCCATTTAATTACTAATTGACTTTCATGCCTTGTCACCATTGATAATAATGGTTATCTTGACTAAAATTGATCATACGTTCCTAGTAGGAACTAAGAGACTGGCTAGTCGTCTTATTGAATTAAATGAATGAGACACGTTCATGTTATGAACTATTGTAATCGATTAGCCGATCCCGAACATTGACATACAGGCATGCGCAGGCTTCAATTTATTTATTTTTCTACAAAGCAGCATGTGTACTTTATGGTCAAGGCATGATTACTCCGTGGTTAGATTTGATTGTTGCATTACGCTATGTAAGACCTACAACCTAGTCGCACGGGTATCGTTGTAGAGTTGCGCATATCATATCCCGTACGAAAGTACTCATTTGAATGACCATGGTCCACGGCATGGGATTTCACTCAACGTAGAGACTATTAAGTTAAATAAAATAATGATTGCATGGAGAGAATGAATCTCCGAGTTCTTACATGGCAGCCCTCTTGGGACTAGTAGTGCCCGACAGGCCGGCTGGTCCCCACAGATACTGTAAACCTGCCACACGGGCAGGGAGCGGTATCTGCTTATATTATTATTGTATATTATATATTGATGACGGGCTTCCCGTTGGGACTCGTCTAATTCATGATTGGCGTAATTGATTGACTGGATAGACTAGCCTTGCTTGCACATAGTAAGAACTGAGGAATCCCTATTTGCATAATTCCAGGATAACTTGGGACTCACAATAGCAAGCCGTAGGAGTTGATTGGCCGTTCAAGATGATTTGTTTGTGTACTGTACCTACTCTGTTGCCTAACTGAGATGATCAGAATGTCAGGACATGATGGGCCAACTTCTGTCCTTGTTTGGTTGGGAGGTTGGTTCGAAGTGTCGTGATGTTATGTGAATCCTAGTGGAAAGCAGAGATCTATTATTATATTCTCTTACTTACTGGTTTAATCCTTCATATCGTGCTTCCTTGTGGTACTTGCTATTAGAGGTCTAACCTCTCTGGTTTTGCATGGCTAGATTTAGAGCCGGTTCCCGAGGACTCAGCTTACTTCCACCTCCAAGATGGTCAATACTAGGGGAATGATCGCAGGAGGACTCGAGTGGGTTCCTTACTCCACCGCTCGTTTTGTTATTTACTTTATACTTTGCCGTTTGGCACCGACATGTTAGTCGGATTGTCTTGTACTTACTTTTGCATAATTGTAACTAAGTCAGACTGCAGCTGATAACAATTGTGTATACTTGCTATATCATCTGGCTATGTTTTGTAAAGCCAGATCTCAAGAACATTTTGACTAAGCGTTTGGGACGCCTTACTGCTTTATCTTACATGTTCTCTATTTTTGCTTCTTGTTTGAATGATTGAGACAATAGATGTGAAGTGACCATAGTAAGACTTTCATGTAGTATGCACCCCCTCGTCTGGTTAGACAGCATTGATCGTATTATACGGTATTCTTCTACCCGTAATACGTAGCTGGCTGAGTCATTCCCCCGCTCTCCAGTATTCTGGTTCTGGGGCGTGACAATTATTAATTATATAATTAATAATAACTAATCGTCAATTATTATTTACTAATCGTTAATTATTAATTTTATAAATAATAATAACTATAATTAATCATAATTAATTAATAGCTTAATTATTGATCATAAATATAATTTAATTATTAATCATAAATCTAAATCCTATGTTTGGTTGGAGTTGGATTTGAATCTTAAAATCCATGATTTGGATTTGGAGGATTTCCAAATCCAAATCCAAATAGTAAAATCCGGTTACCAAACAAGCCCTTAGTTGCACTGCATTGCCAACTCAGCAGTCACTGGGACCAATCACAGTCTTTGAGTGACACATTAGCCCTGTCAGCAAGAAAGGAATGTCCAGGTCAGCACAGAGCATCTTCTGTTATAAATAAGAGAGAGAGAGAGTCTCAGGGAGGAAGAATGTTATTGCTAATTTTAGATTCCTTCTTTAGCTCCTAGTTTTTGCAATGTATCCTTTCTTTGCTTTCAATTCTATTCTGCTAATTTTTCTTTGCCTTGTACTTTCCCTCCACAGTTGAGAGCTGCCACCTCACATTAGTTGCACTGCATTGCCAACTCAGCAGTCACTGGGACCAATCACAGTCTTTGAGTGACACATTAGCCCTGTCAGCAAGAAAGGAATGTCCAGGTCAGCACAGAGCATCTTCTGTTATAAATAAGAGAGAGAGAGAGAGAGAGAGAGAGAGAGTCTCAGGGAGGAAGAATGTTATTGCTAATTTTAGATTCCTTCTTTAGCTCCTAGTTTTTGCAATGTATCCTTTCTTTGCTTTTAATTCTATTCTGCTAATTTTTCTTTGCCTTGTACTTTCCCTCCATTACTGAAATTCCAATATATCTACTGTTTCTCCCCAAATCTCCCTATCTACTACAAATTTCTCTAAATTCTTCTACAATTTAACCTAGAAATGTCAAATTGCTACGGATATCTTCCAGTCTCAGGTCAGCAAGGATGGGGATCTTATCAATTGGTATCAGAGCCTGCAGATCCTTGGAGCCATGGCTGTCTGCAGAGTTATTCGTGCTTTCTACAGCAGCAACCGTGGCCGTATCCGACACCATCGCCTCCGTCACCCGTATCGGATACCTGTGGTATGTACTACACTTCTCCTTATTCGTATCATGCTTCCATGCCCGTAGATCCATTTTTTCCGTACTCGACGACGATGCGAAGTTTTCCTTCGACGCAAATGCATCAACCACAACAACAGTACTACTGTGCCCCATGCCTGGTTGATAAAATAACTGTTCATCATCAATTACAACAAGGTTGGAGGCAGCAGCAGGGAGATCACGATCCACAACTACCCTATGTGTCCAGCCTTCATAGAGTATCATCACTACACTCCCAGAAACACGCTCCACATCAACAAAATGCACTGCAAATTGTTCCTCTTTACTCACAAGCAACTGGACCTGAGCAACCTCTTCAAAAGCAGTAGCAGGAAGAGACTGAACTAAAGGTGTTTGATGAAATGTCTGTGAGGAAGCTTGGAAGTACGAGTTGGTGTCGTAGGTATAAAATTGAGTGTGAATCTATGGAGGGATTAGTCATCCACTCGCTGACAAGTGAGCATCAACACAAGACCATGTCCTTGGTTCTGAGCATTAAGTGTAACATTCAAACAACTACAGGTTATGCTAGCTCTCGTGATAATATGGCAGCCGTAGATCTCTATCAAATGCAGCACGGTGTCAAGGATTTGAAGCCTGAGCAACACCAACCACTGGTAGCAGACAGCAGGTTCAACAAACCTGTTAATCAGTTGGATAAGGCTGTTAGTTCAAAACTTGAAGCTACAAATGGTAGGACAGGTATCATGAGGTCTAATGTTGAACAAATATCATACACTTACGGTAGTGTCAACCCAAGCTCAGGGTATGTGCAACCAGATCTGAAATGGTTTCCTAGATCAGCTAATTTGGATGAGGGCCCAAAATTTGATGAAAATGCCTTTGATAGAAAGAGCTTTGTTCCAGAAGATCATGAGTCTCTCTTCTCTATAGAGGCCTTACAGTAATTTGAGAGAGAACAATATGATGATGTAGATGAGGAATCTGCTGATCTTAGCTACTACAATACACCCTCTCAGGTTATGGACTTCGCTTGCCAAGATCAGTTGGCCAATTGCTTGAAGGGTATAGATGTTGTTGTCATCCCTGCAGGAGTTTCCAGGAATTCAGATATGGGGTTTGATGAGGCAATCATGACCTTTCTACAAGGCTTTTGGTTGCCTAGTGAAGCACAAAAGATTGATTGTATCATGTTAAAATTTATCGAGTATCTAGTTGAATGGGATCCAGGTATACATATTCGTTTGCTTCCTACGTTTGCTAGCATTACATTACCAGAAGAAGCTTCTTGAGCAAGGCTAGTTATTGGATTTCCCACAATTCTCTCGGTTCTCCATAATGTAGCTGAGATTCTTTTTCATCCTGTTCAAACTATTGTCTTGAAGCTTGTTTGCAGCTGCGTCTCGAAGTGTCCAAGAATCGTAGCAATATCTCAAGTTGAAGAAATAGTTCTGGACTTGACAGAAATTTTAATCAGGCATATAACTGGGGAAATAGGAATGCTTACTGAAACCTTCACCTTGTCCTGTTCAAGATTTGTAGAAATTTTGAAGTCACCATCTGCTATAGGCATTCCAGAAGTAGCCACACTGGTCGAGAAGGCTTCAAGGAATATGGTATCGACGTCTCTCTCTGTACCTGAAAACACTTCCAGTCTTCTAATGCTATATTCACTCTACCTACTGAAAGAAGCACACATATATAGTATTCAAGTAAACTCCAATACAAACCCTCATAATGTTGAACTGGAGAAAAACATTATTGAAGCATGTGAGACCCATCTGTTGTCTTGGCTTGAAAGGGCTATTGAAGAAGAGAAGGAGGAGGGAGTAATACTAGATTAGCTTAAAAAGTTTCATCTAATCTTGCTCAGAGGTTCCGAAGTCCAAATGAAGAAGTTTGTTGAGGCTCTTGTTTCTTCATTTTGGTTCAGCTTGTCACTTGGATGCTTGGGTTTATTTCCATGTGATCAGTTGAAGTCGAGATTACATTTAATGCTCAGTTCTATCTTTGATAAAGCTTTAGGCCTTGACTGTGGACAGCCCATCAGAGATACCTATATGCATCTTCCATCAGACCCTCTCGAGTTGTTGTATTTGATGGGGGCAACAGAGCTCATGTGATCCTAAAAATGTACCATTTTTGGAGAGCATTATGAAGTCCAATTGTCCTAAGGAACTTGAACCAGCCAATAGGAGGTCTATGGTCCATGTGAATTTCGTGAGGAAATAAGAAGGATACCCTGAAACTCAAAGATCTCGTATGGCATTTCAAGGTGTAGGAAGGACTCTAGGATGTGGATCTTCTTTCGATTCTCAAAACCCTGCCCTTGGTGCTAATGCTGTTACTGCACCTCCTCGTGCTTCACCATCTACTGGTCTTTCTGTAGACTGGTTGTTGCCATTGACATCGATACAGTTGCTAACTATTGGCTTTCCACCCAAGCCACACAATCTAATGATATGCTGCAATCGGTAACTGCAATACTCTACAATCTGTTGCAAGGATGTTTTCCAGGAAGGAGCTTAGGGCAGTTGTAAAATAAGGTGACACCTACAATAGTAGCGTATGCTGGCCCTTCTACCAAAGAGAAGTTAGTGATAACTATATGGGATCCAGGGATCAAAATTATTCCTTCATTGACCTTGGGACAATGTCAATATAAGGGGAGGGTATTGTTACGAACCTGTTTTCTATCACTAGCTCATACACTGATACTGGACAGTTGGGAGCTGCCACCTCACATTACTTGCACTGCATTGCCAACTCAGCAGTCACTGGGACCAATCACAGTCTTTGAGTAACACATTAGCCCTGTCAGCAAGAAAGGAATGTCCAGGTCAGCACAGAGCATCTTCTGTTATAAATAAGAGAGAGAGAGAGAGAGAGAGAGAGAGAGTCTCAGGGAGGAAGAATGTTATTGCTAATTTTAGATTCCTTCTTTAGCTCCTAGTTTTTGTAATGAATCCTTTCTTTGCTTTCAATTCTGTTCTGCTAATTTTTCTTTGCCTTGTACTTTCCCTCCATTACTGAAATTCCAATATATCTATTGTTTCTCCCCATATCTCCCTATCTACTACAAATTTCTCTAAATTCTTCTACAATTTAACCTAGAAATGTCAAATTGCTACAGATATCTTCTAGTCTCAGGTTAGCAAGGATGGGGATCTTATCATTTGGGGTGGAAGGAGGAGGAGGAGGAGGAGGAGGAGGAGGTGGAGGAGGGATTTGGGGTGGAAGGAGTAGGTAAAGATGGAAAAACGAGAAGGAGACGAGGAAAGATGGAGGGTTTTGGGAAAAATTATGAAATGCCCAAAAATTATAAAACTTTTATGTAAAATCCACCGCAAAATAATATTTTATCGCGTGCCCAGAATTAGCGAAAAATATATAAAGTGATTCTGAATGACCTTTTTGTCCTTCTAATTTATTAAAAATACCTCCGAACCCTACTCTTCAAAAAAAAACGTTCCGATACTTCCTCTTCTTCCATATGCCGTTCAGTTTCGAATCTAGGTTTTTTTTTTCTCCAAAATCTACAAAGCTTCCTTCAAAAACTCGTCGAAAATTTTTGGAAAGGCCGACAAACGGTAAAACTTTTAAAATGGACGTCCAAACATCATTTTTTTACGATTCTAAACTTTCGAAAGGCCGACAAACGGTAGGACGATTTATCTCAGGCTCCTCGAAAATATGCTCATTTTGCGACAAACCAGTGTAACCCCACCTCCTTGAAATTAGTAAAATTTTTACAAAATATTATCCTTTATGATAATTATTGTTTAGCTTAGCTAAATTAAAAATATTTAGTATCATTAGTTGGGCTAATTACATGTTAGTTGTTATGGGCCAAAGGCCCATGGCTATTTATTAATCCTTACATGTTAGCTGTTATGGGCCAAAGGCCCATGGCTATTTATTAATCCTTATATGTTCTGTTGTGGGACAAAGGCCACAACTATCTATCTGTATTGTTCGTTAGCAGGGAGGAATTTCTTCTCCATGGGTTGTTATTCTCTGAGGAATTTCAACTCTAACCATCTCTGACAGAAGGAGAGGGAATTTCAAATTCCCGCCCAGTTTTCCCCTTCCCCAAGTTGTAACAACCTCAACCTCCTTTATAAACCCAACTTTCATCTGAGTTTTTCCATTATGAGCAGAGCCTCAGTGAACCATTCTTCCTTCAAATTCTAAATTGAATTTCCCTCTCAAATTTTGGATCTCGGTGAAGAATAATTCATGGCGGGGCAACGATCTCCTTCTCCGATCAACAATGAAGGAGTACTCGGTGAAGCATAACAACCCTGTTCTTCGTAACGGCGACAGCTGAACGAATCTCAATCGATCCCGATCGTAGACGACAGTGAGTAGATCTTCGTTCCTTGACGTCTTTATTTTGCTGCAACAAACTCAAGTGAGTTTTTGAATTCTGAAACGTGATATACTACTTTGATTGATACTCTGTGAATCTAAATCCGAAATTGTTTGGATTGTGTTTGGAGAATAGCCAATTTCATCTCGAGACCCTCCTTCATAGCTTTTCGTCTGTCTTGATTCAGATCTGTGCAATCGTTGTAGAGGTGAGGATTTGCTTGTTGATCTCCTATTTGTGGTTATGTGTTTTGTTAATTTTAGTTTTTCGTATCGTGGTGTTGAGTTTGTAGATCGGATTTGGAGAATTTGGATTGATTTTTTGGGTTTGGTTGATCACTCTAACCCTTGACTGAACACTGGTGAGTGTATCCTCGACTTTCTTCATCGAATGTCATTTTGCAGATCATGAATTCCCATTTGTGATTCAATTGTTGACTGTGTTTCAATAGGAGCTATTGTCTGTAATAACCGTGTCTAGTTCTTGTGTCATCAGTGTGATCCAGATCAGTTACTTTACAGGTAAATTTCGATCTATCTATAGTATGGATTAAGGTTTGTATATATTAATCTATGACAGCACTATATCATTGCTAGTGCCTGTAGGTATCAGAAAGTATTATTTGGGAAATGGTTGAACTATGCTAAATTGTTCTTTCAACTGATTTACTTAAATAATTGGGAATCATTGTTATGTTACATTGGGGTGTCGACCATGAATGAGAATCTGAGGATGAGAGGTTTTATAACAAATTGGTTCATGAATAATTTAACTGAGTATCAGTGGTTCACTTATATACGTGTGAGGAAGATTGCTGAACCTTTGGCAAGTCTGTGATTTCTTAACGATTATTCGAGTTCTTAACTCGAGAACAGAGGATTAGAGATTTCTAGTTGAGCAGAACGTTAGATCTCAGAATTTTACTTAGGTTGCACCCTCGTAACTTAGATATACATTCATATGTTTCAATTGTAAACAAGTTGTTGTTTTTAAGTTTGTGGCTTAGGTTTAATAACTTAGTAGTTGTAGTTCTTATGAACCCTGCTGAGAACAGGGGTTTATTTTTTTTAAAAATCCTGCAACCTTATATCTGGGTTTGAAATCTTGATTGTCAGGATTTGGGAACAATACTGATTTCAGGTTTCAGTAGCAAGGGTTCAATGTAACCTTGTGAAAGTTTTGTCCCATGATCAGTTACAATGTTGGGTTGTGCCTAGATAAATCTCAGTATTTAGAATAAGCTAATTCTTGGGGTGGTTGGTATTTTGCTTAGACTGTTAACTGATTTTTCCTTTTCTGAACTTTGAAGAATTTTATATTTGTTTGAATAGGAATCATAAGGACTGTGATTACAACTTACACGATGGTTTATCTGGGCTTAGTATGAGGCAATAGGTTTCTAATATTTTGGTCAGTTGTCCAGCTTGGTTCCATCTATTTTACTTTTAAAACAGTTAGCATATCACTGACAGTTCATGAGATTAGTGCAAGCTTTATTGGTTATATAGTTGTCAGTCCTCTTGATTTGGTTCCTTAAGTCCTCTGAGCTTCAGTTCTAAACCTGAGAATAGGTTAGGAAACCCTTCACTAGAAACTTAGTTCACTCTATATGTTTAGATCCATATTAAACCCTGTTGTAAGAAACAACTATAAGACCCACCTTTAAGCAAGTTTTACTTAACAAGTGATGCATGGGTTACTAGTAAGGGATAATATGACAACTTGAATGATCTTACATGAGCCCATCTGCATGTAATTTTAGTACCATTGTGGACTAAGATTTTCCTTAAGCCTAACTCAAGGCTAAAGTGGGTAAGGTTGACAACTTAGGTTTCTATTCCAAACAGTGGTAGTTGGCTTTACATTCTAGTTATTAGTTTAACAAATAGTTTATAAAGAATAGTTGTAGGAAGTTAAAATGTTGAATAATTAATAAATAGGCTTAACCAAATAACATATCTTATAAATAGCTTGTAGTTAGACATGTTTAGAACTTCAAGATACCAATTTAGAGCTTGTTTAGTTATTAACCAACTTGTACTTAATAAACCAGGAAGACATCCAGCTCCACTGATTATCTGTACCTTCCCAGAGCAAGGCAAGTACTTTTCTATGGTCTTGTGCATTTACATATCTTGTACTCTTCTTGTGACACGTCATGACACGATATCATGTACTCCTCTATTTCTTGTTCTTACTTACTTGTGTCGGGTGGGAAAATACACTAGCTATGTGACCAAACCCCGGTTACTATATTTATGTAGATAGCTTAGGCCTCGCATCGTGCATGCGGGTCCTAAGCTGTACCAATATTCATGTACTCCTGTACATATTCCTGTACTCACCCCAGCCGGTCACGTAGACTAGTTGTATTTCAAACATTGTGCACTTATCATGTCTTGTACTTCAGGTTCATGGTTACATTTCTGTACTTATTTCCTGTACTTTAATTCCTGTACTTTCACTTCCTGTATTTCATATTCATGTTCTCCTGTACTTATTTTCCATATTATGATGTTCTTATTCATTACCTAGAACTGTACTTTGCTCCGCTCCTGACTAGGATATGTTGCAGGTGAGATGGAGGCTTTGTGTGACACATATTATGGCCGAGAGCCTGTAGATGCAGTAGAGCCAGTTGGAGTTTCTCTGGACTTAGAGGCTGAGGAAGCCTAGCACTTTACCCATTAGTAGTCTATATTTCTTTGTATTTGAGACTATCAGACTTTACTTTTTATTTGCTGGAAATGTAATAACTCTTAGACTTGTACTTGATTCTGGGATTCGTTTATAGATGTTGTGTTTCATACTTATTCCTGTTTATCTGGTTAGATTTTCCTAGATTGGTACAGCTTACTTCATCGTGTCCAATGATGAAGGCTGGGCGTGTCCGACTCGTGTCCGATTATTCGGGAGCGGATCGTGACATATTTTAAGTGGTGGCCCATGCAGGTCTATCCTAATAGTACCTAGGTATTAGAGTACTATTGGGGGACTTGATTAAACTAGGGAAACTTGATCACAGCATAGAAAATTGGGTACATCGGGTATATATGGATATTATATAAGCATTTACATTTACTTGTAGGTTAGGTTTTTATCAGTCACGAAGTTTTCTTTTGTTGCAGGATGGTCACTACGAGGAAGACCGCTGATCAGCCTGGAGTTGCAGGCAGCTCGGGACAGTCTGCACCAGACGTTTCGTTAGAGCAGCTTCCGCCACCGCCTCCTATCTTTCCTCTGCTACCCCCGACGATGACTTTCGACGGCGCTCAGGTGATGGCCATGTTCCAGTAGTTCATGGAGGCCCAGAACCACCAGGCCACACAGTTTCGGGCGACAGTCGTTGATGCGCTCAGGACCCGAGAGCCGGCAGCACCAGTACCAGCACCAGCACCAGTAGCACCTCCAGTACCAACAGCACCGAGACCGAGGACTTCAGAGACTACCAGAACCTTTGTCCGATAGATTTTTGGGACCACGAAGGGATTGATTATACTGATGAGTGGCTGAAGAATGCAGAGAGGACACTGAAGATGGCGAGGATGCCGGATGACCTGAAGGTGGAAGTTGCGAGTATACGACTTTTTGATCTGGCCAGAGCTTGGTACCGGGAGGAGCCCCAGTTAGCTGAGCCCCAGGTTTCTTGGGCAGATTTCAAAACTCTATTCAAGGAGAAGTTCTCCCCCGATGTGGAGCGAGATGAGCTTCGGATGCAGTTCGAGGCATTGCAGCAGGGGACCATAACAGTGGCGGAATACACATCAGAATTCATTCGACTCAGCAGGTTCGTGGAGAACCTAGTCAGAGCACCGAAGGATAGAGATTGGAGGTTCAAGAAGGGCCTCACCAGGGAGCTGCGGCATACAGTGTCGATTAGTTAGGCGACGACGTATGCAAGCATCCTCAAGATTGCTCAGGCTGTAGAGAAGTAGGCAGATCCGAAGCTGAAGAGGGACCGTGACATCGGCAGCAGCAGTTTCCAGACACCGACGAAGAGGACTCAGACTCAGATTCAGGTGAGGCCACAGCAGCCGACTCAGCAGCATCACCGTTCAGCCAGAGTCTATGCATATCAGCCACAGAGACAGTCGCAGGCAGCTACTTGCGCTTTCTGTTACCGGCCGGGGCACCACTTCGACGAGTGTCGCAAGAGCCTTGGGCTCTATTTATTCTGCAGATCAGACGCACATCAGATGAGGGATTGTCTACAGGCTGCAGCTCGACTGACAGGAGGACCTCGAGGAGGTGGAGGACCACCACCTGCACCACCTAGAGTGTAGTGCCCCATCCCGCTCAGTCAATCGGAGGAATCGAAACGCCAACGGCGTTCGGACTTAGCCTTGCAATGGCGACTCGAAGACATCGCTTGGTCGAGGCGACTCCTCGCTCAGGTAGGGTAGTTTCGGTGAACTTGTCTCATCTTAGCCTTCACATAATAAATCGTATGTTTTCAACTTGCACAAGTAGGCTTGATAATAAAAGAGACGAATCCACATAGCTAATGGAATAATCCCGACAGGTCGAGCTGAGTTAGAATATGGAAATGTCCAACGGTCGGCTTAGAGTTGGTGCACGGTATATTTTGAAAATGACACTCGATCCTTCGTCCCATGGCTTGGGAGAAAGAAAAGTTGGTCTTTGCCACAAGCTATGAGTTAGCTAAATTCATAGGCATCGCCCGCACAAATGCTGCATAAAGCATGCACAATCTCATCGCCCAAGGCGTGGTAAAGCCTCTGCTCGCCCGACAGGTTAAGTTGTATTGCACGTCTTGTGGCATAAGTCTAGGCACCTCAAATAACTTGGTTGTTCAAAGTCGAACGCGTGCACGACACATTCCTACGATGCAAGGCTTGACGCAACCTTTGCTCGTCAAGTTGTTGCAAAGTAAGTTAGGCAAGTTATGTTAAGCTATCAGGAGTAGTGGCAAGCACTGTCCTATGAGTTCAACGGCTGGGTATAACCATATAGTCTCACGATCGTAAGGCCCATCATATAGAGTATGACTTGGACGATGGTGTCACATAGAGTTTCAAGTTGGTTTAAGACACGATGCCACGGACTTAGTGTTTTAAGGCACGGGCCACGGTTGATTCATTGAGTTTGGAAAGTGTTTCAAATAGTTGTTCTTGAGTTGAGTGAAATGATAGGGCAAGAAAAAAGAATGTTTGCGACTGGGTCGTCGAGGCAAGAGAGAAGAATGCTCGCGACTGGGTCATCGAGGCAAGGTCTCAGATGTGAGAAATATTGAACTTGGCCCTGAAAGAGATGGTAACACTAGAAGTAGATTGACTGTGTGAGACGTCAGTTCGAGTAGAGTCTTGCATGGTCATTGGACAACTTGTACAAGGTAAATTAAACTGTTTCTCCAACGGCGACCCAGGCGGCCCATGGGAACCGTTGCGATAGTAGACACTCGTAGCTGTGCTGGATGACCGCACGGGTTAGCGGGGACTTGCAGCGGAGCTCGCTACTCGCGCTGGCAAGGGGCATCCGTCTAATCAAAAGCTACAAAAGGAGTCCATTATAGCGCTGGGCGCTAGTGACTAGTTCATATAGATGAGTCAGCATGGGCGGCGATCCGCGTGTATGCCTTTGGATTGAGTCGAGTATTGAGTTCACTATATCAATGAGTCGAGTGTTGAGTCGACATGGTCAGAAGACAATATTTGGGCCTAAGATTTGGCTGCAACGAAGACACCGTGCTTCGGTACGAGATATGGCATCGAGTCTTGAGTTGTCAGCATATAAGTTGCATAAGTTGGTTTGAGTTGTCTTGAGTTTAAGTCAGGAAATGCTACAAGGCAAAGTCGGTCGAGTGACACTTAACCCACAAATCTTGATTGGGTCAGTTGGTGATCAAAGTAGCAAGGGCCGCAGGGCGGCGATATGGTAAGTCACGCTGAGTTACGAGGCACGGCCTCAATATAGATTTGTAGCACGGTCACATGGAAATGGAGTCTCACCGTGTAGTTGTGTCATTGATTTTGTGCCAAAGGGCAAGTACGACCTGATAGGTTAACGTTGTTGGTACAAGCACGGGATGGTCTAGAGACACAGAATAGGCCAAGGCGTCTGTCATAAAACTGATCCTAAGGCAAGACTAGAAAGACAATTGATAAGAAGGGACTATGTTGCACAAAGTAAATCAAACGTGTTGATTTTGTATGGGTGGGCGAGGAGCTCATTCCACCAGTAAAGTTGAGTACTGACACCCACATAGTTTTCATGTGCAGGCACAGGTAGAAGCTCGTGGCACGGAGCTCGCTTGGATGCGTCGAGGCACAGAGTTCCATGGCGATTCAAAGCGTACGACCGCATGGAGTCAAGACTTATACGGGACATAATGTATGGACGTCGCCTTCCGAAGCATCCGCTGGCTCAAGACATGTACTGAGAGATGAGAGAGAGCTGAGTGACTTGTAATGTGAGATGAGTGAGCTTGAGTGAGGTTGAGAGACTTGTAATCTTGGCCTTGTGCCCCATTGTAACCTTTGTTTCAATATCAATAAAAGAGTGTTTTGTAATGACTTGTATTTTGCTTCAAATTCTGCTGCTATTATTCAATGTCTCTGCTTGGGACTTCTGTGCGACGACCCCGTCGCAGCCGCTGTAATCGACCGTTATGGAACCTGCCTTGCACGAGCGCAATCTAGGCTCTTATGGCATCACGACTTAGCGAGGATGATCGCTCCTACGGGAGCGGGGCGTGACATAATGGTATCAGAGCACGGCTTACGTCCTTGGACTATCGATTAAATTCTTTAACTCCGTTGTTTTCGCAAACTCTAAAGTATTGCTTCCACATGTTGATATCGTTGGTGCGCTCTCTCTCAAATATCCTACGGGATGTCCATACAATAAGTCTATCTATTTTGCAAAAATGTAGGAGAACAGTTTTTAACAAAAAATTAAAAGATAGTTTGCGTAAGCATGGTTGGCTAAGTCGGGCTGGACATATACACCAAAGTTGCGTCGACCTTAGAAAAGTCGAGTGCGGGATTCGTAATGTTTCGAGTAAGAATGAGTTAGACTTGATTGAGTAAATGAGATGACTATCGATAGGGGTGCTATCGAACGACGATGTTATCGTCGGTGTGATATAGGTGAGCGTGCTTGAAATTTAAGGAATTGTTCGGACAAAAATTTGAGGAAGTAGATTGTGAATCGAATGATAAGTGGAGGATTTGTTGAATGACTTCATCCCTGAGTGGTGTATGCGATAGCCTCAGGGATGTCGCTCGATCGACTGGGGATGCGGGGTGTCAATGAGTCTGTTAGTAAGCGTCACGTGTATGCAAAGCCTTAGATTGAATATTATTGAGCAAAAATGTAGTCTTAAAGATTTTGACGAGTTGATTCGAACAATTTAGAAATTGACGCGCACGGGACGTGCACGGGATTGAGGATTGTGCAAGTATGAAACGCGAAGATGATTGAGTAGATAAATCAAATCGAGAAAAAGTTAAGGTGCAGCGATACAGATGACTTGATAAAGGAAATCGATAGGTGGATCGTATAGAAAAAGTTAGCCCGATGGAAAGATAGCGTGCATGAAAAGTTGAATGATGAAGTTACACAATGACTCTAAGGATTGGATTGTGTCACGACCCGCACCCTGAGGAAGGGCATGAGAACGTGGGTACGTCCAGCCTATGCCGCAGTATCGACGCTAGAACGCTGTATAGTTCGTCTATAACATCTAATATTAATATGATATAAACATATCATCTACGCACGGAGGTATAATATAACATCTCAACACAATATCTCAATCACAAGTCTAGAGAAGATAGAGCACGATATGAAATCAGATAAAAGGAAAAAATTAAAATATAAATAGACTTATCGCACCACACAAAGTAGATATTCAACACAAATAAATACAAGTCCTGAAATATAACTAAGTCTCAACTAACAATCGGAACAATCCGATACAAACTAAAAACTATAAATACTAGACTAGACTAGGCACCCTCTACTGAGCTAGATGCTCCTCGGGCTCCTGAAGGTCACCCTCATGTGTCCCATAGAAGGTAGGGCAGTCACCCTCATCATCTGTAATATTTTCAACAGGTCCAGTCAGGACAGGAACGAGCACAATACATCTCACGCAGTTCATAACATGTTAGGAAGTATAAAGCATGTAAAAGAGTAAGATACATGAACTGTAAGAAGATGTACATGAAAACGAGAGCGAATTAATTTATAACTGAAAATATATATAGGATAAGTAAAACTGCAAATACTAGTGATTTAGAGCACAATATGGTTATGTAAACGGGTTAGGTTATACAATAACAATAGGTAGCTCCATCATACATAAGTGTACAATGGATGCATACAATATTTGTACAATATAGAATTTTGATCACATAACTATTTCCTACTCACCCTCCCCAATCAATACACAAGGATCCAATCCAATTATACTACCTTGTACAATAGTTTCTCCATGAAACTCATGTGATCATGAGAGTACAAGATGCACAATGAGTATACATGAATAGGGGTGTACAATAAATACAATATGTTCATGAAACGCATATCACAATATGTATCTGTTGAACAAAATAGAGATAACATCACAAGAGAAGATCCATATAGTACCAATCCGTGATAACAATTGTGCCAGTATCAAGTAAAATAATCTAGAACAAGAATATAAGTCCTGACAAATATGAAACGATCAGAGAATGTACTCGCCTATCACCTTGAATGACTGAGATGAATAGATGTCCGAACTGGTGTCACACAATCCTATTTAGAGTAAAACTGGTTATGATGTATTCAGAAATAAGGTAATTGAAGTGTATGATACAATCTATATGATTTCTAAGTCAATCTAGACCAAAGTCAACTCTAAGTCAAACATGGTCAACTGGCTAGGTCAAACTAGGTCAACAAGTCCAGATTGGTCAAATATGAGTCTAACTTGGTCATACTAACTCACACCAAGCCAAACTAAGTCATACTAGGTCAATCTAAGTCAAACAAGGTCATGCCATGTCAAATTAAGTCACACAAAGTCAACTAGGTCAAGTCAAGTCTAAGTCTAGTCAAAACAGTCAATCTAGTCTAACCAAGTCTAGGTCAACTAGCCAATCTAAGACCCCACTCTTAGTATCCTAAGATACTAAGATATGATACTAACTATCTATAGGTTTCCAACATCTAGACACTAGTTAATACTAACATATCATAGGTATCTAACATATCAAAACTCTAACCAATACCTCAACTAACAACATTCTAACATATAACTTCTAACCATCTATTCTAACTTAGAAACCTAACACAACTAACATCCACTAACTAATATCTAACCATAATATATATGTACATATATATCCATCTCTAACTCTAACCAACTAAAATATGTCATCTCTAACAAACAATAACATAGACTAACACAACTAACTATCTAACTTATATATGATATCACCATCTAACTTCTAAGATACCTCTAACCTCTACATAGATTCTAACATAACCACTAATATACTAACATATCCATACATACAACATCTAAATTCCTCTCCACTCCAATACTAACACACACACACACAAACACATATACCAAATCCACCCCCTCTCTTCTAAGACATCCACACACATCTATATACAAACACACTACCACTCAACCAAAACACAAATCACTCAACAAATCACACTAGCCTCAAGTTAAATAGGATGGCATGATCCTTCCAACTCTCTCACCTTTACAACACACACACTATACGACCATCTATACAACATCAATCACACACTAGCACATATCCTCTATCAATCTCACTTCTCCACTAACCACACACATCCTTATCTCATTCAAACAACACACTATACTAACATATATTACATAACAATAATTTATATATATATATATATATATATATATATATATATATATATACATATATGTACTATATCATACATATTTTTGACAACCTATGATACCTACATTCACATGATATACATACTACATAGGCTCATAGGTTACACAAAATGCCTATATCGTATAGTCACTCTTCTACTTAACCAATACTGTACCAATTGGGCCTTCACTAAATTCTAGGATTAAAGTATGTCATAGCCCTTTTGTTAGCTTTCCGAAACTTTAAACGGATCGCATTTTCGTGTCCGGAAGCTCCCGAAATCGCAGAAACATCGAAACGCGTTCGTCTTTCGTACAGCTGACACTCAAATAATTTTACAGAAAGTTTCAGAACGAATTGGCTTATTAAAATATATATATTTGGAAAGCTAACTTCGATACAGTTCTTCTAAAAAAACAGGAGATAAATCGGAGTTCTAAGCTAAAAGTTATGACATTTCTAAGTTGCTTTGGTTAATAAAAACGTGGATGACGAATTTGAGTTGTTTTGGATAAAAGAAACACATGTAGGCCAAGATACTTGGATACCAACATAGGTATCCAAATGAAACTCATTCTAACCATCCTAACTAAGATCAATCCACTCTCTAACCATTCTAAAACTAAACTTAAATATCTATTTAAACTATTATCATACATACATACACATGGGGTGTCCTAATTTAGGATCTATCAAGTAGGACACAAGACACATATCTAAAATCCTCAAGAGAGCTCCAAATGGTCTCAAATTAAAATCTAATGGTTGTAAATGCATGGGGGTAGATCCTATGGATTCAAATTTAAGTGAAATACAAGGGAAATTGAAATAGAGAGATGGTTATACCTATTAGAAGTGGGATCCCAATGATACACTCAAAGGACACGGTTCCGACACGAAAGCTCCTCTAAAATGTACACCCTTCCTTCCTCTTTGCTCCCAATCCTTGCTAGCACCTCCTCCTTGGTTGAATAAGAAGAAATGATGGAAAATTGGAAGAAGAATGGAGGGATTTGGAGATCAAAATCAAGAGGGAAGCTCTCAAGTTTGGGGAAGAACAAATTAGGGTTCTATGTAGAGGTAAAAGGAGGCAAGGGTTTTCTTAAGGATTCTTTATAGGAAGGGGGAACACTTGATGGCTGGTCATTAGATGAATTAGGATTAGTTTTATATGTAGATGAGTGGATAGGGCTTGTCCACCCAATTTCAAGCCTTCCTATTGGTTCAATTAGTCATAAGGCTTTCTTTTTCACAAATATCCCAATAGGTAAATATCCTACTATGAAATATCTAGATATTGTTAATCTAACTTAACCATTAAGTCTCTAACCTTCTAACTAAACCTCCATGAGCATCATTAACATCTAGGTTTAGTCAAAACTAGGTTAGTCTTTAACAATTCAATTCACACAATATTAATTAATCAAAATTCATTTTCATTAATAAGTCAAAAATGACCAAAATAACCTTAGGCTAAAAAGTCATAATTAGTCATCCTAATTACATGGTTAGGTCTCCATGGTCATGGTTAGTCTCTAGGTCATGCAGTTTCTAGGGTTATACTAGTTAACCATCAAAATCACAATTCAACATTTTAAATAGTTTTAAAAATAATTAAAAATACCAAAAATCATAATATGGTTTAAATATAATTATTAAATGATTATAATTACAAAATTTCAAAATTACCCTCATTTTAGAAACTGGGTGCTACAAGTCTACCCTCCTTAGAAAATTTTTGTTCTCGAAATTAAGATGGTCGTACACCTTCTAGGTTAAACTCCCAACAATCAAGGTAAAGAAAACTATATCAAAAATATACAAATTGTGGTCCTACTGGTCGTGATAGCACGGTCTTGATCAGGGTCACTATACTATCTATCACAACACAAAATATCCTGACAGGTACTAATGGAATCACACAACAAGATGGTAAGAAGAATAGTAAAGAAAGACCTGCTAACCCGTCACCCGTAGCGTCGGTCTACGCGACTGTCAGCGCAAAAGCCCTGCCCCTCTGGGGTATATCCCTCTGATGGTGCGGGGCACGGTGCTGCGCTACAGGTGGCCTACATCCCTCTATTTAATCCATGATACTCAAGTAATATCCATACTGATATCCCACTCCATTATACTAGGGCACCATCTATATGGTATCTATTCTGCAATCTGATAATCTTACCCGTCTATCCAGAACCATGTTACCAGAATCCTCGTTACACCTATAAGTATGACTGCGATAATCCATAGAGTCTGCAACTAATGTACATACCTATCAAATCATGGTATTTAAAATTTTCGTATTGCCGCTAGCTTGGCAGCGAAAACTTTAAATTCCCACATCCGAGAAATACATCCAAAATCAGACTCTATCTCATCGCCAAACCAACTAATATGGCTGTAGAAGACTCTAGATTCCATGACTGAGGCAACCTAGCCCATAATTTTATCTTGGTAAAAAATTAAGTCAATAATGAATACCAAGAATCAAATTCAACGATGAACAAGAAAGTAGACAGAAACTGTCGGAATTGAATTTCGAGATAGTTTATAATGAGATTCTCAAAGGTCATCCCAGGAATCTTCTTAAGTAGTCCTAACTGTGATTGAGTAACTCTTTTATACTGTCTAATCCTATATCCTAACAGCAGGCTCGTAGCAGCACTCTAAGTCGAGCACCACTACGAAATCGTACTAGTTGCGACTCTGACCTGCATGGGCCACCAAAAAAATGTGTCACGACCCGCACCCTAAGGAAGGGCACGAGAACGTGGGTACGTCCAGCCTACGCCGCAGTGTCGGTGGTAGAACGCTATATAGTTCGTCTATAACATCTAACATCAATATGATATAAACATATCATCTCCGCACGGAGGTATAATATAACACTCATCTCTATATCTCAATCACAAGTATAGGGAAGATAGAGCACAATATGGAATCAGATAAAAGGAAGAAACTAAAATATAAATAAAGTTATCGCACCTCACAAAGTAGATGTTCAACACAAATAAATACAAGTCCTGAAATATAACTAAGTCTCAACTAACAATCGGAACAATCCGATACAAACTGAAAACTATAAATACTAGACTAGACTAGGCACCCTCTACTAAGCTAGATGCTCCTCGGGCTCCTGAAGGTCACCCTCATGTGTCCCATAGAAGGTAGGACAGTCACCCTCATCATCTGCAATATTTTCAACAGGTCCAGTCAGGACAGAAGCGAGCACAATACATCTCACGCAGTTCATAACATGTTAGAAAATATAAAGCATGCAAAAGAGTAAGATACATGAACTGTAAGAAGATGTACATAAAAACGAGAGAATTTATAACGAAAAATATATATAGGATAAGTAAAACTGCAAATACTAGTGATTTAGAGCATAATATGGTTATGTAAACGGGTTAGGTTATACAATAACAATAGGTAGCTCCATCATACGTGAGTGTACAATGGATGCATACAATATTTGTACAATATGGGATTTTGATCACATAACCATTTCCTACTCACCCTCTCCAATCAATATACAAGGATCCAATCCAGTTACGCTACCTTGTACAATAGTTTCTCCATGAAGCTCATGTGATTATGAGAGTACAAGATGCACAATGAGTATACATAAATATGGGTGTACAATAAATACAATATGTTCGTGAAACGCACATCACAATATGTATCTGTTGAACACAATAGAGATAATATCGCAAGAGAAGATCCATATAGTACCAATCCGTGATAACAATCGTGCCAGTATCAAGCAAAGTAATCTAGAGCAAGAATATAAGTCCTGACAAATATGAAACGATCAGAGAATGTACTCGCCTGTCACCCTGAATGACTGAGATGAATAGATATCCGAACTGGTGTCACCGAATCCTATTTAGAGTAAAACAGGTTATGATGTATTCAGAAATAAGGTAATTGAAGTGTATGATACAATCTATATGATTTCTAAGTCAATCTAGACCAAAGTCAACTCTAAGTCAAACCTGGTCAACTGGCTAGGTCAAACTAGGTCAACAAGTCCAAATTGGTCAAATAAGAGTCCAATTTGGTCATACTATCTCACACCAAGCCAAACTAAGTCATAGTAGGTCAATCTAAGTCAAACAAGGTCATGCCATGTCAAATTAAGTCACACAAAGTCAACTAGGTCAAGTTAAGTCTAAGTCTAGTCAAAATAGTCAATCTAGTCTAACCAAGTCTAGGTCAACTAGCCAATCTAAGACCCCACTCTTAGTATCCTAAGATACTAAGATAGGATACTAACTATCTATAGGTTTCCAACATCTAGACACTAGTTAATACTAACATATCATAGGTATCTAACATATCAAAAATCTAACCAATACCTCAACTAACAACTTTCTAACATATAACTTCTAACCATCTATTCTAACTTAAAAACCTAACACAACTAACATCCACTAACTAATATCTAACCATAACATATATGTATATATATCCATCTCTAACTCTAACCAACTAAAATATGTCATCTCTAACTAACAATAACATAGACTAACACAACTAACTATCTAACTTATATAAGATATCACCATCTAACTTCTAAGATACCTCTAACCTCTACATAGATTCTAACATAACCACTAATATACTAACATATCCATACATACAACATCTAAATTCCTCTCCACTCCAATACTAACACACACACAAACACATATACCAAATCTACCCCCTCTCTTCTAAGACACCCACACACATCTATATACAAACACACTACCACTCAACCAAAACACAAATCACTTAACAAATCATACTAGCCTCAAGTTAAATAGGATGGCATGATCCTTCCAACTCTCTCACCTTCACAACACACATACTATACTACCATCTATACAACATCAATCATACACTAGCACATATCCTCTATCAATCTCACTTCTCTCCACTAACCACACACATCCTTATCTCATTCAAACACACACACTATACTAACATATATTACATAACAATAATTAATATATATATACATATATGTACTATATCATACATATTCTTGACAACCTATGATACCTACATTCACATGATATCTATACTACATAGGCTCATAGGTTACACAAAATACCTATATCGTATAGTCACTCTTCTACTTAACCAATACTGTACCAATTGGGCCTTTACTAAATTCTAGGATTAAAGTATGTCGTAGCCCTTTGTGTTAACTTTCCGAAACTTTAAACGGATCGTATTTTCGTGTCCGAAAGCTCCCGAAATCGCAGAAAACACCGAAATACGTTCGTCTTTCGTACAGCTGACACTCAAATAATTTTAGAGAAAGTTTCAGAATGAATTTGGCTTATTAAAATATATATTTGGAAAGCTAACTTCGATATGGTTCTTTTAAAAAAATGAGAGATAAATTGGAGTTCTACGCTAAAAGTTATGACATTTCTAAGTTGCTTTTGTTAATAAAAACGTGGATGACAAATTTGAGTTGTTTTGGACAAAAGAAACACATGTAGGCCAAGATACTTGGATACCAACATAGGTATCCAAATGAAACTCATTCTAACCATCCTAACTAAGATCAATCCACTCTCTAACCATTCTAAAACTAAATTTAAATATCTATTTAAACTATTATCATACATACATACACATGGGGTGTCCTAATTTGGGATCTATCAAGTAGGACACAAGACACATATCTAAAATTCTCAAGAGAGCTCTAAATGGCCTCAAATTAAAATCTAATGGTTGTACATGCATGGGGTGGATCCTATGGATTCAAATCTAACTAAAATGCAAGGGAAATTGAAATAGAGAGATGGTTATACCTATTAGAAGTGGGATCCCAATGATATACTCAAAGGACACGGTTCCGACACGAAAGCTCCTCCAAAATGGACACCCTTCCTTGCTCCTTGCTCCCAATCCTTGCTAGCACCTCCTCCATGGTTGAATGAGAAGAAATGATAGAAGATTGGAAGAAGAATGGAGGGATTTGGAGATCAAAATCAAGAGGGAAGCTCTCAAGTTTGGGGAAGAACAAATTAGGATTCTATGTAGAGGTAAAATGAGGCAAGAGTTTTCTTAAGGATTCTTTATAGGAAGGGGGAAACACTTGATTGCTGGTCATTAGATGAATTATGGTTAGTTTTACCTGTAGATGAGTGGCTAGGGCTTGTCCACCCAATTCCAAGCCTTCCTATTGGTTCAATTAGTCATAAGGCTTTTTTTTCACAAATATCCCAATAGGTAAATATCCTACTATGAAATATCTTGATATTGTTAATCTAACTTAACCATTAAGTCTCTAACCTTCTAACTAAACCTCCATGAGCATCATTAACATCTAGGTTTAGTCAAAACTAGGTTAGTCTCTAACAATTCAATTAGCACAATATTAATTATTCAAAATTTATTTTCATTAATAAGTAAAAAATGACCAAAATACCCTTAGGCTAAAAAGTCACAATTAGTTATCCTAATCACATGGTTAGGTCCCCATGGTCATGGTTAGTCTCTAGGTCATGCAGTCTCTAGGGTTACACTAGTTAACCATCAAAATCATAATTCAACATTTTAAATAGTTTTAAAAATAATTAAAAATACCAAAAATTATAATATGGTTTAAATATCATTATTAAATGATTATAATTACAAAATTTTAAAATTACCCTTATTTTAGAAATTGGGTGCTACAGATTGAATGTTGCTCGACGATTTGAGTTAGCAAGAAATGATTCGAATTGAGGAAATACGTTGGTCGATGACTTAAGATAGACGAGACAAATTTGGGTTTGAAGAAATTGATGTTGTGAATGATTCGAGGGATAATGATCGAACTTGAAATAGAATGTCAAGGAGATTATCTAGTCGGACGATAGCATCATTCGCACGACTCAAAATTGGTTGCAAAGGAAGATCGTCAGGTTACGCATATCGTCGATGGTATTGAGGCATATCAAAGATCGATATACAATAAATCGGGGGTACTCTGACTCGGTGAATGATGATCGTGCAAGTATTATTATTCGGTTGGATGCTATATTTAGGATCTTGATTGAGATGAATGTTGGATGAAAACAAAAGTGTTTCGATGGTTACGCGGATGACCACAACATCGATATTCTTATCATACCCGAGCGCAACTCCAGTCTTGCACGTACATCGCGTCGGATTTGGGGCAACCGTTTCGCGTGAGCGTTGACATGGTGATTCATGTCACGGGAATGATCGAACTCGGAAAATCAGGATGCGACAACTTTGATTGTCTCGACTGTTGGCTTGATGTGAAGGTGAATTCGAGGATCTGTAGGACTTGGGATTGATGAATGAATGAAACTTGAGGATTGAGTAGGTCCAAACTGCGTATCAAGAATGAATTAGTCTAGATGCAAAACAAAAGTTACGTCCCGATGAGGATAATTATCCCGTGGGAGCGTGTATGGTGATTCATGCCCACCGTAGATAATCTGACTCGCGTGAGATCGGGGCGCAACATATTGTTAAGCTAGACGACCTTATGATCGATTACGTGAATTGGAATAGATAACTTAGAAAATGTAGAATGTGAAATTTTGGTTAGCGACGAATTGTGTCGTAGCGTGTCTGATTTGGAAGGATTGATAGGCAGATTATGTCAAACATGTTCGAAGAGATAGACTATACAAAATGGCTTGTTGGACAAGCGATATTGATATGTTGAAGATTTGGTTGAGTGAACTTATCGTAGGATAACTTTGCTGAATGACTCGGACCCCGTGCGATGAATGTTGGGATGTGCATAGGAAATCTATGCTCAAAGTTTCGAAATCGGAGTGATGCGAGCTTGGGTAGAAAACTCTCATACTATTAACTTGGTTTGACCTTAGGATGGGGTCAGTGTTGATATCGTTGTTTGGGAACTATGATTCCAATACTGACAGAAAGATATAGCCTAGCGGTTAGGCAGACATCCGAGTACGAAGTGATAGGATTTGTGGAGGCACCACTCGCGAGTCTCGGTTGACATGTACGTATATCAGGAACGCTCGAATATGTGCACGATCCGACTCGAGTGGTGATGACGGTTTCTCTATCACGAGGCTTGGCTGAAATGCATGTATTTCGGGGATGTCTGGAATATGTGCACGATCCAACTAAGTGATATGTTGAATCAAGTGAACTAGAGGAATGGAAAAGTGTTGAGGATTTTGAAATAGTGTTTCAAAGAAAAGATTGAGGGTAGTGCGAGCGTGGCTCGGATTAAGAAAACGCATAGGCATAGTGTGTGCGAGAGTTCTTGAATGTTGAGTAAAGTGATAAGTCAATAAGTAAGTACTCAGTTAGTTTCGAGGACGAAACTTTTTTTGAGTGGTGTATGATGTAGTGCCCCGTCCCGCTCAGTCAATCGGAGGAATCAAAATGCCGACGGCGTTCGGACTTAGCCTTGCAATGGCGACTCAAAGACATCGTTTGGTCGAGGAGACTCCTGGCTCAGGTGGGGTAGTTTCGGTGAACTTGCCTCATCTTAGCTTTTATATAATAAATCGCATGTTTTCAACTTGCATAAGTAGGCTTGATAATAAAAGAGACGAATCTACATAGCTAAGGGAATAATTTCGACAGGTCGAACTGAGTTAGAATATGGAAAGGTCCAACGGTCGGCTTAGAGTTGGGGCACGGTGTGTTTTGAAAATGACACTCAGTCCTTCGTCCCATGGCTTGGGTGAAAGAAAAGTTGGTCTTTGCCACAAGCTATGAGTTAGCCAAATTCATAGGTGTCGCCCGCACAAATGCTGCATAAAGCATGCACAATCTCATCGCCCAAGGCGTGGCATAGCCTCTGCTTGCCCGATGGGTTAAGTTGTATTGCACGGCTTGTGGCATAAGTCTAGACACCTCAAATAACTTGGTTGTTCAAAGTCGAACGCGTACACGGCACGTTCCCACGACGCAAGGCTTGACGCAACCTTTGCTCGTCAAGTTGTTGCAAAGTAAGTTAGGCAAGTTATGTTAAGCTATCAGGAGTAGTGGCAAGCACTGTCCTATGAGTTCAACGGCTGGGTATAACCACATAGTCTTATGATCGTAAGGCCCGTCATATAGAGTATGACTTGGGCGGTGGTGTCACATAGAGTTTTAAGTTGGTTTAAAACACGATGTCACGAACTTAGTATTTTAAGGCACGGGCCACGGTTGATTCATTGAGTTTGGAAAGTGTTTCAAATAGTTGTTCTTGAGTTGAGTGAAATGATAGGACAAGAAAGAAGAATGCTCGCGACTGGGTCGTTGAGGTATGGTCTCAGATGTGAGAAATATTAAACTTGGCCCTGAAAAAGATGGTAACACTAGAAGTAGATTGACTGTGTGAGACGTCAGTTCGAGTCGAGTCTTGCATGGTCATTGGACAACTTGTACAAGGTAAATTAAACTGTTTCTCCAACGGCGACCCAGGCGGTCCATGGGAACCGTTGCGATGGTAGACACTCGTAGCTGTGCTGGATGACCGCATGGGTTAGCGGGGACTTACAGCGGAGCTCGCTACTCGCGCTGGCAAGGGGCGTCCGTCTAAATAAAAGCTACAAAAGGAGTCCATTATAGCGCTGGGCGCTAGTGACTAGTTCATATAGATGAGTCGGCATGGGCGGCGATCCGCGTGTATGCCTTTGGATTGAGTCGAGTATTGAGTTCACTATATCAATGAGTCGAGTGTTGAGTCGGTATGGTCAGAAGACAATGTTTGGGCCTAAGATTTGGCTGCAACGAAGACACCGTGCTTCGGTACGAGATGTGGCATCGAGTCTTGAGTTGTCGGCATATGAGTTGCATAAGTTGGTTTGAGTTGCTTTGAGTTTAAGTCAGGAAACGCCACAAGGTAAAGTCGGTCAAGTGACACTTAACCCACAAGTCTTGATTGGGTTAGTTGGTGATCAAAGTAGCAAGGGACGCAGGGCGGCGATATGGTAAGTCACGTTGAGTTACGAGGCACGGCCTTAATATAGATTTGTAGCACGGTCACATGGAAATGGAGTCTCACCATGTAGTTGTGTCATTGATTTTGTGCCGAAGGGCAAGCACGACCTGATAGGTTAACGTTGTTGGTGCAAGCACGGGATGGTCTAGAGACACAGAATAGGCCAAGGCGTCTGTCCTAAAATTGATCCTAAGACAAGACTAGAAAGATAATTGATAAGAAAGGACTATGTTGCACAAAGTAAATCAAACCTGTTGGTCTTGTATGGGTGGGCGAGGAGCTCATTCCACCAGTACAGTTGAGTACGGACACCCACATAGTTTTCATGTGCATGCACAGGTAGAAGCTCGTGGCGCAGAGCTCGCTTGGATGCGATGTCACGCCCCACTCCCGTAAGAGCGATCGTCCTCGCTAAGGCGTGATGCCGCACGAGCCTAGATTGTGCTCATGTAAGACAGTTTTATAACGGCCGATTCCAGCGGCGGCGACGGGATCGTCGCACAGAAGTCCCAAGTAGAAACATTAAACATGCAGCAGAAATTTAGTATCAAAATACAAATTTTTCAAAAGAACTCTTTATTGATATTGAATAATCAGATTACAATAGGAGCAAGCCATGATTACAAGTCTCTCGTGCTCACTTTTCTCTCATTATACAAGTCACTCTGCTCTCTCTCATCTCTCGATTATAATGCTTGAGCCAGCGGAAGCTTCGGAAGGTAATATCCATACATTATGTCCCGTATAAGTCTTGACTCCACGCAGTTGCACGCTTCGAATCACCAAGGAACTCCATGCCTTGACGCATCCAAGCGAGCCCCGTACCCCGAGCTTCTACCTGCGCCTGCACATGAAAACTATGTGGGTGTCAGTACTCAACTGTACTGGTGGAGTGAGCTCCTCGCCGACCCATACAAAAATGACACATTTATTTTACTTTGTGCAATACAAGTCCCTTTACGTCTACCTTTTTAGTCTTACCTTAGGATCGATTTTAGGACCGACTACTTGGTCTATTTTGTGTCTTTAGATCGTCACCGTGCCTTGTACTAATAATGTACTCATACTTTGCCGCTAGACCGTTCTCGGGCTTGCAATGTCAATGCACCGACTCATACTTGTCTTTCGTGCTATAATCTGGGACGTAACGACTGGGTCATGCCATGAATTCGATTTGTGCCTCAATATCACTGGGCAGTGCCTCCTCGCTTAGTCTTGCCTATACTCGTGTTGTGACAACGTGATCGTACCTCACATTTTGAGGTCGTGCCCTACAAACATCGAGGTCGTGCCTCGCACCCACTTAACCTGACTTTAACACAACTTGCCCTACGACCCTTTCTCGACTTAACTCGCAACGTCTAACCCAACTTGTGGAACCGGTGTTGAGAACTCAAGCACGATGCCTATAACTCATGTCGAAGCACGTATCTTTACGCATAGCCAAATCTTAGGCTTTATAATACCTTATGTGCATACCGTGTACGCATTTCATAACTCATCACATACCATGCTTACACTTCCTTTATTACGACCGATACCGTGCATGCGGATTCGCCGCTTAGTATGCCAATTATCTATATGAAAGGCCACTAGCACGACAAGCCATCGTGGACATAGCTCGGGTAGGCGGCGGGTCCTTCAGCGCAGGTAGCGAGCCCCGTTGAAAGCCTCCAACTACCTATGCAGTTCATGCGCTGCTATAACGTCTACCTCCTAGGACGACTGGGCCCGGTGCCCGGCGTATAACCAGTCTAGGCAGAAATCCTTGTCGATAAGTTGTCCAATGACCACGCACCTACGAGACATCTAGACTCACGTAAATATATGGCCTAATTTGTTGTTACGACTGGAACTATACTTAGTAACTCATGCTCTGAACCACACTTTGCATAACGCGCATCGGGACCGTGAGACACCCAACCGAGGGACCGCCTCATACCTCTTAACTTGCATAGGAATGTGAGACTCCCAACCGAGGGACCGCCTCATACTTCTTAACGTGCATAAGAATGTTAGACTCCCAACCGAGGGACCGCCTCATAATTCTTAACGTGCATAGGAACGTGAGACTCCCAACCGAGGGACCGCCTCATACCTCTTAACATGTATAGGAACGTGAGACTCCCAATCGAGGGGCCGCCTCATACTCTATGTGACGAGCCTTAAGACCGTGGAAACAAATAGCTATATGCAGCCGTACAACTGTGGGACCATGTATATGCTCAACTTGAACAACCAAATTCTTTTGGGTACCTAGACTTAATCCATAAGCCGTGCGATACAACTTAGCTCGTGGGACGATCAAGGCTACGCCGAGCCTTGCATTCGAGGAAACGTGCATGCTTTATCGAGCATCTACGCGGGCGACGCCTTTGACTTAGGCTAACTCATAGTTTGTGACGAATACCAACTTTTTCTTCTCCTAAGCCATGGGACGAAGGACCGAGTGTCATTTTCAAAGTACGCCGTACACCAACTCTAATCCGACCGTGGGACATTTTCCATGTTCTAAACTAGATTCGATACGTCAGGATTATTTCCTTAGCTATGTGGATTCGTCTCTTTTATTATTAAGCCTACTTGTGCAAGTTAAAAACACGGAATTTATTATGTGAAGACTGAGGTGAGGTAAGTTCACCGAAACTACCCCTCCTGAGCGATGTCTTCGACTCCCCGTTGTAAGGCTAAGTCCGAACGCCGTCGACATTTTGATTCCTCCGATTGCCTGAGCGGACAGGGCACTACATCATACACCACTCAGAAAAAGTTTCGTCCTCAAAACTTACTGCGTACACTTATCGGCTTATAACTTGATTCAACATCCTACGTTTCTTGCACACACTACTCCTATGCGTTCCCTCAATCCGAGCCACGCTCGTGCTTATCGCTAACTTAATCGTAAGACACACCAACCGATCAACCAACATTCAAACTCGTCGCAATTCAATGATCACATCACCATCAATATTTCTTCGAAACTCACGATCTCAAAATCCTCGACATTTTTCCGTTCCTCAAGTCTCATTTGATTCAATGTATCACTTAGTTGGATCGTGCACATATTCCAGGCATCCCTAGAATATGTGCATTTCAGCCAAGCCTCGTGATAGAGAATGCGCCATCACCACTCGAGTCGGATCATGCACATATTTGGGCATCCCTGATATACGTTTATGGCAACCGAGCCTCATGAGTGGTGCCTCCACTATTTTCTATCGCTTCGCACTCGGACATCTGCCTAACCGCTAGGCTGTGTCTTTCCGTCAGTACTGGAATCATAGTTCCCAAACAACAATATCAATACTGACCCCATCCTAAGGTCAAACCAAATCGATGGTACGAGATTTTCTATCCAAGCTCGCATTACTCTGATTTCTAAATATCGAGCATCGATTTCCTACACACATCCCTACATTCGTCGCACGGGGGTCCAAATCATTCAGTAAAGCCATCCTACGATAACTCACGTTTCAACCAATCCTACGTTATAACAATATCGTTCGTTCATCAAGCCGTTTCGCATAGTCTATCTTTTTGAACACGTTCGACGTAATCTGTCTATCAATCCTTCCAAGTCAAGCATGCTACGACACGACTCATCGCTAAAGCATAATTCACATTTCATACTCCCTAAGTCATTTATCCCAATTCACGTAATCGATCACAAGGTCGTCCGACTTAACAATATATTACGCCCCGATCTCATGCGAGTCAGATCATCTACGGTGGGCACGAATCACCATGCACGCTCCCGCAGGATAATCATCCTCATCGGGACGTAACTATTTGTTCGAGTCTAGTCTAATTCATTCTCGATGTGCAGACCGGACCTACTCAATCCTCAAGTTTCATTCAATCATCAATCACAAGTCCTAACATCCTCGAGTTCTCCTTCGCATCATACCAACAAGTCAAAACAATCAAAGTTGTCGCATCCTAATTTTTCGATTTCGATCATTCTCGCGATATGAATCACCATGTCAGCGCTCACGCGGAACGATCGCCCCAAATCCGATACAACGCATATGCGAGACTAGAGTTGCGCTCGCGTAAGAGAAGATCGTCGACGTTGTGGTTATCCGCGTAACCACCAAGACACGATCACTTTCGTCCAACATTTGTCTCAATCAAGATCCTAAGTATTTCACCCATCAGAACGATAACACTTGTACGATCGTCATTCACTATGTCAGAGTATGCCCGAGTTATCGCATATCGATCTTTGATACGCCTCAATACCATCGATGATATGCGTAACCTGATGATCTTCGTTTGCAACGAATTCTGAATCGTACGAATGATGGTATCGTCCGACTGGATAATCTCCTCGACATTCAAATTCAAATTCTATCATTATCCTTCGAATCGTTCACAACATCAATTTTCTCAAACCCAAATTCACGTATCGTTCATCCATCTATCTTAAGTCATCGACCAACATATTTTCTCAACTCGCATCATTCCTTGCTAACTCAATCATCGAACGACATCCATTCCAATCCTCATAGTCATTTTCAAACATTCAAATCAAACTTTTTTATGCACGCTATCTTCCCGTCGTGCTAACTTGTCGTATACGATCCGTATCAATTTCTTCAATCAAGTCATCCATTTATTTTATCGTTTAGAATCTCCATTCAACCATTTCGTAACCAGCATTACCATTCACAATTCGTCCGAACGATATCTCGTTTGTGACTCCCGAATCATGACCAACTAAGCGCTACTCGTTCTAAGGCTTTGCGATATCATCGTTTGCCGACATACTCGTACTATCCGTAAATCCTCTAGTTTCGCTCGAACAAATTTCTATAACGTCCATACACCACTCATGGTCAAGTCATTCTACAAATCCTCAAAGATGTCATACGATTCATAATCGACATGTTCAATTATGCGTTCTGTAGCATTTGGGTTCCTAGAATTTATCTTCTATTTTGGAGATTTTTTCATTTTTATTAAGTTAGAATCAATTATTAAATAGGATGTTGATTTGGGATCGTAAGATTTTTGCCTAAGCCTATAGGTTAGGAATAAGGAAATTAGGTCATATATGTTCTCTGGGGACCCTAGATAGTCTCTAGTATATTATTTCACCATTTTAGAATTTTTAGGATTTTATGAAGATTTTTAGATAATTTTATATATGATTTTATTATTTTCCTAAACTACTATGATTTACTGTGAGAGCATCTGAGAGTAGTTATGAGGCCAAAGAATTTATTTGGGCTCTAGAACCCTTAAAATATTTTCTAGATTTTTCTAGGAATTTTTAGGAATTTTCTGGGATTTATTTGGAATTTTTAGGATTTTTCCTGATTTTTATTTAATTTTCTGAATATAAAAACCCTATTTTCAATCTATTACCCAGTCAGCTGAGCGGGGGGCCCACCCGTCAGCCGCTCAGGCATGTGTGGCAGGCCCACCCGTTGGCCACCCAAGCGGGGAGGGGCTGGCCCACCCGTCAACCCCTGTGTGAGTGAGTTTCCATATTAGGAGCTAGCCTCCAGCTGGCTCACCCCCAAGCCGGCTCACATGTGAGCCATTGGATCTGGGCGGGAGGCAGCAGATGCTGCCACGTGTCCCCGCCCAGCCGCCTCAAGCCACAGCCACCGATTCCCTCTCCCTATATATATTAATATATATTTAGGTTTTCCGAAAACCCTAGGATTAATTCAGCAGCTTTTTGTGGGAGAGTTCGGTAGAGTTCTTCGATTTCGTGGAGGGTTTGCCGTTGATATAGATGTCCATTTTGCATGTCGTTTTTTTATTAGAAGCGTATTGAGGTTAGGTTTCTGAATATATAATTTATTTTCTGGTATTTTGATCTGGAATTTCTGAATAATTATTTGAGTGTCGGTTGTCCAAAAATCAACATGTCGCACGGTTTTCGAGATTTCGAGCGATCCCGAACTCCGTTTCTCGATCCGTTTGGAGGTTTGGAAAGTTGACACCGAGATCTACAATATATAATTTTTTCAAAAATTTAGAGTTTCATCTAATATTTTATTTTGTTCATAGAAGTCAGATTTGGTCAACGGTTCATCGATTTGGTCATGGTTAGCCATAATGGCGATAACTTTTGACCAAATCATGATTTTGCGGCACGGTCGATTCCAGTGCACTCATGGCGCTGAAATCTACCATGTTGCACACTCAAACTTTTGAATTCATAATGTTTGACTAGCTAGTCAATAATATGTCTCGGTTTGCGTGCCACGGGTCCCGAATTTGGAACCGTGACTTTTCTTGGTCAATTATTTGTGTGTAGATTGTTATTTCAGAATTAAATAGGTTAAAATAGGATTTTAAATGATTTAATCAAGAATTAAAATAGTATTAATTAGTTTAACCCATTAGCCACTTTCTAGAATTTTTAGAGTGGGAATCGTTGATCTAACTTGTGATTGTTTTTGTGTCGGGGTAGATCGGACTACGACGTCTTGACTTGTAACTTTACATATATCAGAGCTGGCAAGTATCACTATGACCTATGTTTCCCTTATTTTATACTGCATGTATCTTCATGTCGTCTTTTTACTATTACTCCCTTATGGTTCATGATTGTCATTGTTCATGATTACTATCGTACAGGAGAGTTAGAATCGGTTGGGTATACATACATGTTCATGCCTTACTCATTGTTTTCTATTGTTTACAGTTTATCGTATTGCTAATGTTTATCGTAGTGGACATGTATTGTGAGTGAGTCGGGCGGAGGAATACAACAAGTAAGCATGTGGTCAACGAATTGAATACAGACCCCCTATACATTGATTGCATAATATCAGTCATGCACCACACGTATGACTGACGGATATCCCAAGCCGTCTACATGCTGAAAGTTGGTATTCTAAAACACACAGTACACGTGACTCAATTATTGTTGCTCTATTGTCTATTGTTCTTCTTTCGTCAAGTCTACCTTCTTATTGTCATCATGTCTTAGTGGTATGTCAAAGTCTACCTACATATTGTTATCATGTCTCAAAGGTACTTTCTTATCATACAATATCATACTTATTTGCAGTTAAATTCCTTTTATCGTTCCTTCATGCTTGTATACTATATTATGTAATGTAGTGTTCACTACACCAAAAGAGGAATTTACCAACACAGATTTTTTTTAATTACTAACGGTTTTTTGCCGTTACCAATTACTAACAGTAAAAAACTGTTACTAAAGCAAAAAAATGTTACTATAAATATAAAAACTAAAATTTAATATAAATAACACATAAAATTATTCTTGCAACAGGTTGTAACCGTTAGCAAATTTAATAACCCTATCCCATGTGCCTTTCACATGAGTGAAAAGTGTTATAGGGGGGAAACTTTTTCATTCCCCCCAATTTTTTCCCGTGTGCCTCAGCTCCTCGATCGCGCTCCCCTCCTCGTCGTCAATGTGCTGGAGAGCGACCTGGAGGAATCCTCGACCCCGAACGCGCTCCCCTCCTAGTCATCGCAAGCCCGCTGGAGACAACGCTCGAGGACGGCGCAGAAGTCGAGCTCGAAGAGCTCTCTCTGAAGAGCTCGAAGAGCCCGAAGGAGAGGGAGCGGACCTCGACCCCAAACGCGAGGGCGCAACTCCGACCATATCTCTCTCTGAAGGTAAATCTCTCTCCCTCTATGTAGGTAAAGCCCTAACACTTCTTTATTCCCTCCATTTTTAGGGTAAATATAATTTTAAGGCAATTGTTTTTCATTTCCAAAGTTGATTGAAAGAGATTTTGAAGGTATTCTAACATATTATGGTTTTAAGAGATTTGATGGTGATTTATGTGAATATTTTCATAGTTTCAATTTCGTCCCCGTATTTTACCTCGAACTATGCTCTCCAGACTGCTACCAAAAGTGCCCCAACATCATCGATCTCTACTTCAACCTCTCTGCAGGAGAAGGTATTCGTAATTGAACATGAATCTTTATGTTTCTTGATATTAGCTGCTGTCCATATAAATGGGCTTGAAATATTCAAAAAACTAGTTGCATTCGTTGGATTCAAAGCCAACATTACAAAACATAAGGCTGGGTACTACAATCATCAGTTCCATTGCATAGTGTTGCCCTTGCAGTTGTTTATATTGACATTTAAGTATAGTAAACTGAATGTTTCTCAACATAATAATAATAATGATGATGATGATGATAATAATAATAACACATCGTGCCTGTGACAACAGGGACTCGCTGAAAATAGAAAACATCAGTAATGTATAATGCATGTTTAAAACATGACGACTGTGCTCAAGCACCAATTCCAGATTACTAAAAATACAAACCAATACATCTCGTGTAGCGTTCCATTTCCGACATTCAAAGCCAGTATTTGAATCCGTAGAGCAACAACATACATCAAAGCCAGTATTTAAAGCCAGTATTTGAATCAAGGGTGGTGGTGGTTCTTATTCTCCATAGAGCCTTCCCCAGTTAGAATTGTGCTTCACCACGACCACATTGATGAAAGTGGCTTGGGTTGTGACTTTGTGTCTAATGATAATAAATTCATAACATCTATATTCAGAAAAAATTGAATTCCGAGCCATTCATATACTTACAATGAAAATTGTATACTAATTGATAACCAACATATCCCAAATGAACTAATAAGTTATGGTATAAGTCAACTGGAACACCACATCGAGTTACTTTTTTGCAGCTGGTATTTAATGTTTGAAATTGAACAACTGGAAAATTTTCAGTTGCTGGTTCATGATCAGGTATATGATACCGTTTGCTCACGTCTTTGCAAGTTTGCAAACTATTTCTCTAAATTTCTCGTATGCCTTGATGCAGATGATTACGCTTGAAGGTGGAAGAGCAACAGACACCAAAGATGCTCTAAAAAATGGATCAACTTGTGTTAAGTCCCTGCAACAGTCTTTGTAAGCTTACGCTTCCTTTGGACTACTTGGGTTTGATTTAGTGAATATGGATAATATATACTATTTTCTTGGACTGGCAACTTTCCCTTACCGACCTGATCTCCCACTTGCCATATTAGTACTATACTATTCATGATATGAAAAAAGAAGCTCTTGTGCATTCTTAGTGGTTGTGACGAACAGAAAAAATAAGAAGCTCTTATGCATTCTTAGTAGCGGTGACAAACAATGGTGCAGAACCACCATCACTTGGGATGGTGTATAAGGGTTGGGAATAGGTCAGCAGTCTTGTCTTCAGGTCTGGTTAAGACCTACGCATTGGGTTAAATTTCGTAACACAAAGCTGACATATTATAAACTGGTTACTTGAATTTGTCCCATGTGGTTTGAGGTATTGGTGCCAAAATCTTGGCCAAGGTAACTACAAACATGAGAGGGTCATGCCGAAAAACCTAAATCTTGGCCAATATCTTGGCCAAGATATCAATTAATTTATGAAGTTATTTTGATAGTTCCTACTTCTGAGGACAGAATTCAGAACATAACTATAGTCAAGTTATACTTCAGTTACAGACTAATAAACTATTCAGTATCTGATATTTCTTTTTCCTATCTTTTCTTCTTCTTCATAGACAACTAAAGTTAAACTACAAGTATCAAGAGAAGGCTACTTTTCTTCTTTCTTTTATTGTACTGCACTATAGGCCGAGGGAAGATCGAGATCAAGAAGATCGAGAATCCAACCAACAGGCAGGTTATATTCTCAAAGCGAAGAGGAGGGCTCCTGAAGAAAGCTCATGAGCTTAGCATTCTCTGTGATCGATGGTCAGGTTGGGCTTATCGTCTTCTTAAGCACCAACAAATTGTACGAGCACTGCAATCCTACAAGGTTAGTAATCAATTTATTGGGTCATAAAGAGTCTAAAAGAAAAGATAAGATGATACAACTAGCTACAGGGAGTTGCATTCATCTCTATGACACATTACGCCGTCAAAGAGTGAAGTAACAGCAATCCCAAACCATTCAAGGCTAATATTGTAAATCACAGCTTTCCTTCTTGGCAATTATAGAGCTAGACAAATAACAAAGATATGTTGTCACCTTGTTTAGTCTCATGTTGCTTGGTATTTTTTCTCCATGGTTTTCCAGCATGCATGAGGAAACGCTCAATGTCAACAAGCTTTTTTTGGTTGTAACACTCTGATATCCACTCCTACCAGAATTATGTTAAGCGTGGCCAGATGTTAGATTGTTATATATATGGCACAAATAGAGGAATCATGTCTAAGATATTTACTAAAAGAAAAAAAAGAATAACACCTTTCATGAACATCCTTGGATGAAATGAATGTTAACACTGGACACATATAATCATGTGATCAAGAACAAGAGGTTCAATTAACTAGCCATATCTTCTGTATAGCAAGTAAGAAAATTCACAGCACATAAAAAAGTTGACCATGAACAACTGCTCCAGGAGAATCTAGTATGTAGCGGGAAAGGGCCAATAGTTAATACCAATGTTGTAGTTAACTAATAATCAGATTCATTAATAGGATTTCACAGCCGATTAATCTCGATTACGCAGCCATTTGAAAACTTTGATTAATCAGACACCTAGGACGAGTACTCGGCTGATTAATCTGACTTTTAGAACACTGATACCAATATTAGAGGGCATATGTATGAGTAGTTTGGTATCTGAAAGCTCCTAGTTGCACTTGACGTAAAGTTGATTCTTTAAGACTGGGCTTAGGGAGGCAGAACCGATAATTTCCACATAAAAGGTGTGCACATTACAATTTTGTTTATTCTGGAAAGTAGGAAAGTGGCACTGACAGTTTCCAATAAGGTCGAGCAAAACAAATTTTGGAGAATAATGATGTACGACACAACTAAAGGGAACTATAGATGGAACGATGCAGATGGTCAAAAAAGAATCACATAGATGCAGGAACCTAAGCAAAAAAATGCTAGTTTTGTGATACCAAATATGAAGTGAAATAGATAATAACTTATAGAAGCAAACCTAGTACAATGATGCTATGGCATACAAAGAAATCTGCATAAACCAGTGACAAATTAGTTAACACCACAAATCAAGCAGGAAACAACCTAAAAGGTCATAGAATTTATAACCAAATCAAGAATTTGTTATATATAATACATTATTGGAAAATTTTGGTTGATTCATATGATATGACTCATGAATTTGTTAATTTTTGGTACCTGATCATATTGACACAGGTGTGTCGAAGAGATTAAGAAGACATGGAACAAGTGGACGAGCATCTTGAAAACATGAAACAGATACAGGCGGCTCTAGCCACACCAATGGGTGCAGTGGCTGATTTTGATGAGGTACATTATGCCCCTGGCTCATCTTAATTTCTTTTTTCTTAGTATTATAGTTCTTATACGTCATCTAAATCTTATATATCTAGTTTCCTAAGAAATTTCACTACAAAGCCTTTTGTCTTGCTAGGTAACACAAAACTTGTGAGCAAAGAAATTAAAGTTGCAGCGTGGATCCAAACGAAAAAGGAAAAAAAAAACGTGTTGGGCTGATGCATCGTGGATCCAAACGAGTGTTATGGTTTTGGTAAACTAAGACTTTGTGCTTATGACCCTTTTATTGCATTTAAATTCAATAGTTTATACTTGACATGTGGGCTGATGCATCGTATTTATGCCTAATACATGTGGGGTGCTAATGCTTATGTTAACAAAAACGTGTTGGGATATGGCTAGTTGAAGTATCACTCTTTTATGTAGTAAATGTTGTTGAAGTAAATTTTAAGCTTATCTATATGGTTTTGAAAATATGGTATGCAGATCCATGATACTTGAACTTTAGATCTTTATATTTTTATTTGCTCGCAACATATTTAATCCCCCCATTATCCCATATTTTCACTAAATTATTCTTGAGGATTATATAAAGACTGGTTTCCATAACTTTTTTGGCACACCTTCAGTAGAGAAACAACAACAACGCTACATGAATCCATTTCCTGCATCCGGCTGTATGAAGGGCAATCTCTTAAATTACTTTAGCAACCTCATTTCTCTTCAAAATGTTTGTTGACGTTTTGGTCTACCTCTCCCCCATACTATCATTCTGTCACTCCTAACCATTTCATGACATGTTAAGGCCTTTCACCATTGCTTGTTCTTTCTTTCTTTCTTTCTTTCAGAACATTGTGCGCAGTGGATCCTTCTTTTTAGGTTTTTACATTGACTGGTTATCTTGTTGGATGAAAGCAACATAATATTTTTAGAGCCACTATGCACCATCTCTCTTAAGGTAGGAATAACAAAAATCAGCCTACTTATTTCTTGACATTCATTATCGACTTCTAGCTGTCTCTAAAGGAATCTGACTTCCACTAGCACTTGCGGCGTGAGTCGAACTAAAACTCTCCTATGGTCTTGAACCTCGATTTTCTCACGTTTGAAGCTAACTCTAATGCTTTATTATTTCCCACTACCCAAAACTCATGTTGACGTATCTTTTCGTAGTGCTGTCCAATCATCTCAGCATTCTCATTTCAGCTAGACACATCTTTTTGTCATTTTACTTTGGATATTCAGATGCTTAACATGTGACTGGCCTTGTAGCCATCGTTTAAAATTTCCCTTCAACTTCATTGGTATTTTTAACCACAATACCTGGTAGCACTCTATTCTTGTATCTGCTTTAATTCTATGAACAAAATCCTCCATCTTCTGTCACATTAAGTGATTGATCTGACATAACGAAAAAAAATTACTCTTTGGTGTATCTTGAGTGTTTTTACTACATAGATCCATATTTACTCTCTATGATGTGGTGAAACTCTCTACTATTATCTTTTTTTTTGTTACTTCCCCGTGCACCCAAGAGAAATTGAACCAATGTCCATTAAACAACTTTCTACTGATTTTACTTTACAGTATTTCTACATTTCCTTTTTCAAAGGATTTGAGCTTTCTAATCGATTCTTGGAAGTTAGAAACTGCTAGTTCTCTCCTAATGTATGTACTGCTTATTGAAGATTTTTGTTAATGCATAGGAAACAATACTTACTAATTGCATCTGTATCTTATAGATATTTTTTATTTATGTTCCACTCGTATCTACTGCTGTTGACTTGATGCTATATTGTTAGTTATGGGTCCACCTCACCAGAAATGTTTTTTCATTCTTCAGTTCATCAACAAGCTATGTTGCACGGACACGGCAAAATGATGTCAGCAAAATGATGTCCACAAACTAAAATTTGTCCATAAACCCCAAATAAAATAACCTGCATAGTCAGGCGGGCACCGGGAGTCTAGCGCCTAGGCACCAACTAATCCCGATTTATAAAGTAATGCTTGTACCCATATCGTATCCGTGCGACATAGGCAACATGGGAACCTTGTTTCTATGAATTTGAGGCCAGATATGGAGTATAAGCTTTGACTAGGTCCCCTGCGAAAAGACTCGAAAAATATATAATTGGTAGCATGAAAACATTCATTCACCAAAGCCAGCTTGTTGCTTATGTGGACAAGATAAATATGATATAAAACTATCTGTATAAAATCATTTCTCAGATTGTCCTAGTTGCAGGACACTTCAATGACCAAATCTCTACTGGTGATTTTTCCTATAAAAGATTCTTTGTAGATGGTGGTGGTAGGTTGTCTGTGTGTACTGGTTATTCTGATACATTATTTTCTTCATCCTTAAATCCAAACATCCATAGACTGATTGATGCATACATCTTATAAATTTAAACAGTAGATTAAGTTTGTTGGATTCACACATTATGATAGTATATATATAAATTTGTTGTAAATATCCTTGTCCACATATTAACAAAAGCCCTTATATATTTACTGGCACAAGCTAGTGTATATGATTACTGTAATATTGCAGACGGACTTTCTACTTGGTACAGGTGTAAGTCAATCCCAGGCAATTCCAGTTTGTATATATTTGTAAGTCAAGCTACTTGGTCTCAAAAGAATATTTGTAAGTCAAGCTACTTGGTCTCAAACTAGTGTATATATTTGCTGGCACAAGCCCTTATATATTTGTAAGTCAATTCCAGTTTTATGTGTTTGGAATTTGATCTCAAAAGAATATTACTTATAATTATGTTCCAGTTTTATGTTTTATGTTCCAGTTTTATGTTTTGTGTTTCAGTCACATGAAATTCCAGTTTTATGTTCTAGTTTTATGATTTATCTCTCTTTTGATTTATTATTACCATCTTATATAATTTGGATTGAATATTACTTATAATTATGGAAATGCAGGCACAAATTGAAGCCGCAGAAGAGAGGCAAAAAATACAAGCAAGTCTTAATGGTAGCGATGGTATCGCAAGCTTAGAAGACTTCGGAAGCACCGATTTTTGATGGTCCACAAGATGGCAATTACAAGCTTTGCGATATAGTTGATGGAGGATTTGTAATTTGGCCAAAGTATCGTTTGCAAAATTTGTAGTTTTCTTTACTTTGAACATAATTGTTCTAATTCTATTAAACTCAATGTTGTTTAGATTTGTTTGATGTCTGAATATTTTTATCAAGTTATATATTGAACTTAAATTTTCTTGGATGAATTGTCTCTCCTTTTTATTTATACTTATTTGATGATGAATAATAAGATTGGAAGTCTGGATTTGAATTACAAGTTTAGTGCAATACAAACAAATTCTTACAGTTATGATATGTTTTATAAGGATAAAAAATTGTTAGAAATTTGTAATTTTTAACTATTTTATTCGGTTTTCAATTGTTGAAAAATTTTATTTACCAACACTTTTTCATTGTTAGAAAATTTTACTTACCAATGTTTTTTTCCGTTGGTGAATATAATTTACCAACGTTTTTTTACCATTGGGAAGTTAATTTTTTTAACACTTTTTTACCATTAGGGAAATCAATTTCTCAATGCTATTTTACCGTTAGGAAAATCAATTTACCAACGATATTTTACCGTTAGGAAAATCAATTTACCAACGCTATTTTACCGTTAGGAAAATAAATTTCCCAACGGTTATTACCGTTAGTAAGACCGTTAGTAAAATTTCCCACACCGTAGTTCCAACGGCAAAAAAGCGTTAGGAAAATTTTTCCTAACGCTTATAGTCGTTAGGAAATGCCTGTTTTGGTGTTGTGGTTATGGTGATCTTGCCCCAATCCTGACTGGATAACTATTTTTCAGCTTTAGGCAATAAGATTTGCTTCGAGGTCTACGGTGAGTATGTTGGCGACCCTGACGTCACTGGCGTACCTGGTTCCAGCACTGATACGAATTAGCATATTTCCTTCCTTATGGATTCACATTAGTAGTAGTTATAGTTATGGAGTTTAGTTGTCTATTTTATTTTGTGCTATTCGGATTTGTTCCCGAGACTTCTGAGTTGAAGTGGATTATTTTATATTTATAATATTGAGACTATTGGATATTTTGGTGATTATTGCTGGCTTAGTTGTGGATGATATATATGCGTGTTGTGCTTGTTGTGGACCATTGTTATCGTAGATAGCGTACTACCGTCGATGCTGTGGCGTAGGCTGGACTTGGCCACGTACTCGTATCCCAAAATTGGGAGCGGATCGTGACAAGTTTTTATGGTGGCCCATGCATGTCCAATTTTGTAAAAGACTGTGAACTTGTGGTAGTACTCAAGTTAGTCGTACTACTGTGAGCCTGGGAATAGAGTTAAAGTAGGAGGTTATATCATCCACAGTAGGATTTTTGACCTTATGAGTCTATTTTATCTTAGGATCTTATTGTCTCTTAAATTGCATCTTGCTTGATTCCGTCTGTGATTTTTTCGATATGTTTGTATCTACCGTTCTAACCATATCCTTCTTTCCTTTTAGTTCGCAATGGTTGAGACAAGGCGCAGTGCGATCAGTAAGGGGAAAAGGGTAGCTAACCCTTATGCTACTCCCGAGCCCGAAGGATCGACAACAGAGAGTACAGAATTTGTAGAGCCCTCTAACCCTCAGCCAGATAGAGTTAGTGCTGAGGATCTTCCACCACCACCACCAACAGCCCCAACCTAAGGAGTAACCGTGGATGGAGCTCATATCCTTACAATACTCCAGGGCATGATGGAGACTCAGCAAAGACATGCAAATGTTCTAGAGAGGAGCGTAGAAACACGACAAGATCGTGTGGGTACTATTGATGGGTTTTGCAAGATGAACCCACCTCCATTTACTGGCTCGGAGAAACCTATAGAAGTCACCAACTGGCTAGTGGAGATAGAGACACTACTAGAGGCATCGGAGCTGCCACCGGAGAAATGGATAAAAGCAGTGAAGTTGCCGCTCAAGGACAATGCACATCATTGGTGGGCGGCACAAGAAAGACGGTTGGGCAATAATGTGTTATGGAAAGAGTTTACGGACCTCTTTAATACCATGTTCTTCCCTACCACTGTTCGAAAAGAGCTGCGGGATCAGTTCATACGACTAGAGTAGAGGAGCTTGACAGTGGACGAATATGATGCAGAATTCAGTTGCTTGAGTCATTTTGCTCCTACTCTTGTATCTACAGAAGAAAAGAAGGCAGACAAGTTCCATTCTGGGTTGAATTACAAGTTGCAGAGTTTGACAGCGTCAGTAGACCCAACATCCTATACAGGTATCTTGAATGCAGCTAGGTGTCAAGAATCTATCCTAAGGCAGAAAGTAGCTTCCCAAAAGAGAGGTAGAGATGGTAGTCATCAAGAAACATCAAAACGTCCTAATATTTCTCAGAAGACCCTTCAAATCCAGCATCAACCTCCAACTGGGGTGGTATCATCCCAGCCACAATAGCAGTCTATCCCACCCAAGCCTAAGTGTAATTATTGTGGAAGAGAAGGACACAAGTGGGACCATTGTAGGAAGAGGTTAGGACTTTGTCTCCTTTGTGGATCACCAGACCACCAAGTGCGAGAATGCCCCGCAGCACCAGCTCATAATCCAGTTTCGCAACAGTAGTCTGGAGGAGCACAACGTCAAGGACAAGCATTTGTGGCTGTGACTCAACCCCAAGAAATAGGTAACTTAAATATGTTTCCTTGAAAGCCTTCTTTAGTTTTAGTTGGTATGCATGCTTAGTTAGTTTGTAGTATGTTTTTGATCAGTTCCCTTATGTTCCTAGCGATTATCTCTCCGTGACTTAGCTTAAGAAATTATTGCTTGTAAGAGTTAGGTATTATACTATGCTATTTGTGATGTTTTAATTTTTGAGGACAAAAATCTTTTAAGGGGGATAGTTTGTAGCATTTGGGTTCCTAGAATTAATCTTCTATTTTGGAGATTTTTTTAATTTTTATTAAGTTAGAATCAATTATTAAATAGGATGTTGATTTGGGATCGTAAGATTTTTGTCTAAGCCTATAGGTTAGGTATAAGGAAATTAGGTCATATATGTTCTCTGGTGACCCTAGATAGTCCCTAGTATATTATTTCACCATTTTAGAATTTTCAGGATTTTATGAAGATTTTTAGATAATTTTATATATGATTTTATTATTTTCCTAAACTGCTATGATTTACTGTGAGAGCACCCGAGAGTAGTTATGAGGCCAAAGAATTTATTTGGGCTCTAGAACCCTTAAAATATTTTCTAGGAATTTTTAGGAATTTTTTGGGATTTATTTGGAATTTTTAGGATTTTTCCTGATTTTTATTTAATTTTTTGAATATAAAAACCCTATTTTCAATCTAACCAGAGTCAGCTGTACGGGGGGCCCACCCGTCAGCCGCTCAGGCGTATGTGGCAGGCCCACCCGTCAGCCGCCGAAGCGGGGAGGGGCTGGCCCACCCGTCAGCCCCTGTGTGAGTGGGTTTCCATATTAGGAGCTAGCCTCCAGCTGGCTCACCCCCAAGCCGGCTCACATGTGAGCCATTGGATCTGGACGGAAGGCAGTAGATGCTGCCACGTGTCGCCGCCCAGCCACCGACTCCCTCTCCCTATATATCTTAATATATATTTAGGTTTTCCGAAAACCCTAGGATTAATTCAGCAGCTTTTTGTGGGAGAGTTCGGTAGAGTTCTTCGATTTTGCGGAGGATTTGCTGTTGATCTAGACGTCCTTTTTGTGCGCCATTTTTTTTTGTAGAAGCGTATTGAGGTTAGGTTTCTGAATATATAATTTATTTTCCGGTATTTTGATCTCGAATTTCTGAATAATTATTTGAGTGTCGGTTGTCCAAAAATCAATACGTCGCACAGTTTTCGAGATTTCGAGCGATCCCGAACTCCGTTTCGCGATCCGTTTGAAGTTTTGGAAAGCTGACACCGAGCTCTACAACATATAAATTTTTCAAAAATTTTGAGTTTCATCTATTATTTTATTTTGTTCATAGAAGTCAGATTTGGTCAACGGTTCATCGATTTGGTCATGGTTAGCCATAATGGCGATAACTTTTGACCAAATCATGATTTTGCGGCACGGTCGATTCCAGTGCACTCATGGTGCTAAAATCTACCATGTTGCACACTCAAACTTTTGAATTCATAACGTTTGACTAGTTAGTCAACAATATGTCTCGGTTTGCGTGCCACGGGTCCCGAATTTGGAACCGTGACTTTTCTTGGCCAAATATTTGTGTGTAGATTGTTATTTCAGAATTAAATAGGTTAAAATAGGATTTTAAATAATTTAATCCAGAATGAAAATAATATTAATTAGTTTAACCCATTAGCCACTTTTTAGGATTTTTAGAGTGGGAATCGTTGATCTAACTTGTGATTGTTTTTGTGTCGGGGTAGATCGGGCTACGACGTCTTGACTTGTGACTTTATCATCTATCGGAGCAGGCAAGTATCACTATGACCTATGTTTCCTTTATTTTATACTGCATGTATCTTCGTGTCGTCTTTTTACTATTACTCCCTTATGGTTCATGATTGTCATTGTTCATGATTACTATCGTGCACGAGAGTTAGAATCGGTTGGGTATACATACATGTTTATGCCTTACTCATTGTTTTCTATTGTTTAAAGTTTATCGTATTGCTAATGTTTATCATAATGGACATGTATTGTGAGTGAGTTGGGCGGGGGAATACAACAAGTATGCATGTGGTCAACGAATTGAATACAGACCCCCTATACATTGATTGCATAATATCAGTCATGCACCACACGTATGACTGACAGATATCCCAAGCCGTCTACATGCTGAAAGTTGGTATTCTAAAACACACAGTATACGTGACTTAATTATTGTTGCTCTATTGTCTATTGTTCTTCTTTCGTCAAGTCTACCTTCTCATTGTCATCATGTCTTAGTGGTATGTTAAAGTCTACCTTCATATTGTTATCATGTCTCAAAGGTACTTTCTTATCATACAATGTCATACTTATCTGCAGTTAAATTTCTTATATCGTTCCTTTATGCTTGTATACTATATTGTGTAATGTAGTGTTATGGTGATCTTGCTCCAATCCTGACTGGATAACTATTTTTCAGCTTTAGGCGAAGAGATTTGCCCCGAGGTCTACGGTGAGTATGTTAGCGACCCTGATGTCACTGGCGTACCCGGTTCCAGCACTGATGCGAATTAGCATATTTCCTTCCTTATGGATTCGCATTAGTAGCAGTTATAGTTATGGAGTTTAGTTGTCTATTTTATTTTCTGCTATTCTGGTTTGTTCCCGAGACTTCTGAGTTGAAGTGGATTATTTCATATTTATAATATTGAGACTATTGGATATTTTGGTAATTATTGCTGGCTTAGTTATGGATGATATATATGCGTGTTGTGCTTGTTGTGGACCGTTGTTATCATAGACAGCGTACTACCGCCGATGCTGTGGTGTAGGCTGGACTTTGCCACGTACTCGTATCCTAAAATTGGGAGCGGGTCGTGACACGTTCGCCCGTTCCTCAAGGTCTAAGGACCATTTCTCGTGTTTGCTTTAGCGTTGGTCAAGTAGCGTCTCTTTCAACATACGTTCTATGTCTTACTTATATTCGTCCGAGCGATAGTCAATCTCGTTTGCAACTCGTTCGCACCAGAAGGTCTACGTGCGCGATATTTGGCACAACTTAGCCAAAAGGCCGTATGCATAGCCATCCCATACGGACTATACTCCGAGTTTTGTACGCTCATTTGCAAACGTCGATGTAGGACTATTTAGGCACGCACGTGACTTGCTAACTTTAGCACATGTTTTCTATCAACTCAAGGTCGGCACCGTTCAGCCCAAAGGCCATCACCTATCGATGCGTTCGATTGAATACTTGTACGAGCTTTTGAAAATATTAGACTTATTGTATGGACATCCTGTGGGACAATTGAGAGAGAGCGCTCCAACGATATCAACTTGCGGAAGCAACACTTCAGAGTTTACGGAAACAACAGAGTTAAAGAATTTAATCGATAGTCCAAGGACGTTAAGCCGTGCTCTGATACCATTATGTCACGCTCCGCTCCCATAGAAGCGATCGTCCACGCTAAGGCGTGATGCCGCACGAGCCTAGATCGTGCTCGTGCAAGGCAGTTTCATAACGGCCGATTCCAGCGGCGGAGACGGAGTCATCGCACAGAAGTTCCAAGCAGAAATATTGAACATGCAGCAAAAATTTAGAATCAAAACACAAATTATTCAAAAGAACTCTTTAGTGATATTGAACAATTAGATTACAATAGGCGCAAGCCATGCTTACAAGTCTCTCGTGCTCACTTTTCTCTCATTATAAAAGTCACTCTGCTCTCTCTCATCTCTCGATTACAATGCTTGAGCCAGCGGAAGCTTCGGAAGGCGATGTCCATACATTATGTCCCGTATAAGTCTTGACTCTACGCGGCCGCACGCTTCGAATCGCTAAGGAACTCCATGCTTTGATGCATCCAAGCGAGCCCCGCACCACGAGCTTCTACCTGCGCCTGTACATAAAAACTATGTGGGTGTCAGTACTCAACTGTACTGGTGGAGTGTGCTCATCGCCCACCCGTACAAATCCGACACGTTTATTTTACTTTGTGCAATACAAGTTCCTTTACGATTGTCTTTCTAGTCTTGCCTTAGGATCGATTTTAGGACCGACTCCTTGGTCTATTTTGTGTCTTTAGATCGTCACCGTGCCTTGTACTAATAATGTACTCATACTTTGCCGCTAGACCGTTCTCGTGCTTGCAATGTCAATGCACCGACTCATACTTGTCTTTCGTGCTATAATCTGGGACGTAACGACTCGGTCGTGCCATAACCTCGATTCGTGCCTCAATATCACTGGGGCAGTACCTCCTCGCTTAGTCTTGCCTATACTCGTGTTGTGACAATGCGGCCGTACCTTACATTTTGAGGTCATGCCCTGCAAACATCGAGGTCGTGCCTCGCATCCACTTGACCTGACTTTAACACAACTTGCCCTACGGCCCTTTCTTGACTTAACTCGTAACGTCTAACCCAACTTGTGGAACCGGTATTGAGAACTCAAGACGACGCCTATAACTCGTGCCGAAGCATGTATCTTTACGTATAGCCAAATCATAAGCTTTATAATACCTTATGTGCATACCGTGCACGCATTCCACAACTCATCACATACCGTGCTTACACTTCCTTTGTTACGACCGACGCCGTGCATGCGGATTCGCCGCTTAGCACGCCAATTATTTATATGAAAGGCCACTGGCACGACAAGCCATCGTGGACAAAGCTCGGGTAGGCGGCGGGTCCTTCAGCGCAGGTAACGAGCCCCGTTGAAAGCCCCTGACTACCCATGCAGTTTGTGCACTGCTATAACGTCTCCCTCCTAGGACGACTGGGCCCTGTCGCGCCCCGATTCGTAGAGTCATTTAATCACATATTTTATCTCTTGGAATCGATCGTCCTTGCTTGGGCGTGATGCCGTACAAGTCTGGTATTGCACTTGTACAAGGCAAAGATGGTACGTAATTGATTTTCTTCAATTAGGAACACATCGCAGCGGCAGAAGCAGATAAATTGAAGTTAGTGTGGACAATCTTTCTCATTGAATAGAAGTAGATCACTTCTTTATAGCAGCAAAGATAAAATGATAACTTGAAGTCACACAGAGATATATAGAATATTATTCTCTTTATTTATAATTGAAGAAGAGTACAAGACTTGTATTGAAGTACAATACTTACAACCAATCCTACTTTACATTGAAAGCCAACTGAATAATGCTACACAGCTTACAATTGATACTTGGATAGATTGGATTACAACTCGATATACCGACTTGGCTTACAACTCACTGGTACAACTGATTACAACGTTCCATACATTATGCCCTTTATAAACAGAAGACATCATCTTGTACAATGAGAGCTTCTGTATGTCCAACAAATCTTTGATGTCGCGGGACAAATCAAGTCAATCTTCGTGTGTAGAACATCCCAAGCACGAGCACCTGTCCACAAAAATGTGGGTCAGCACATCATCTATGTACTGGCGAGCAGAATCCAACCCACTCGCCTAAACCAACACTAACTGGTCAATTTTAGCAAGTATTTAATAGAATGAGCTTTCTATTTGGGGCCTAGCATCAGTTTACAGTTCATAGACAGTAATTATAGTGAAGCATGTAAACATATTCTTAGCAATATTCATGTGGACATATCATTATAGCATTCTTGGTATTGTCATGCAAAGGCATCATTGAGACATCGTTAACATTAACATCTGAAACATGTTGTGACAATTCTCACTTTAAGCATCACTTAGCATGTATGTTATGATTGGGCAATGTTTATAACAAGGCATCTTTCTAGCATACTGAATTTAACATGTTAAGCAGGTTCTCATATTGAAAGGCTACACATAACATCATTTACTTGTCACATTAAGCACGCAAGTTAAACCAACACATATATTGAGTATATCACATATGAGTGATTTCTTACCGATAGCCAACTCCCTTGTACCTGCATCAAATACAGGTTAGCAGATATACTTACTCTGCCTGCATAAAACATTTATTAGCATGCATCCTGACTACATGGTTACTGGTGTTTAACCATACGGACGTTGCCATATAGGTCTTCATCGGTAATGCGATGACTCCAGAGAAGGTAGCTAGCCCCAAAGGATGCCTCGCAAAACCCGTGCCCCTACTGGCACGCCAATATTTCCTCCTAGGCCGGATCGGTCGCCCTAACGTCCCGGGGTACCGTCCGAGAAAACATATCCCCATCTCTTATGCATAAGTTGTCCTATGACCATGCGAATGCGTGTCCGACTCAATCGTAAACATAAAATGCATGGTGAAATATTGAAGTAAAGACAACAGTGCATCATCATTCATCTCATTCAAGTCATGTTCAATGACTTATTCATTCCCAACATTACCATCATTTCATTTGGTGATCTCAACGATCCCAAGCCTCATCAATTCTCATTGTTTGTTTTATTGCAACATTTCTCATTACGTTCCTTCTAAGGAGGAACAACATCATTCATTCATTTCGAAGGGACCTGTAGCATTTTATTCATTTCATAGGAACAATAACATATTCAATTCTTTCTCATGTATCATTCACGCAACATCTCATTATTCAAGTGATTCATTCGTTTCATCAACATTAAGCTTAAGGGACATTATCGATTCATTCTCAGGCATCATGTTACATTAGCTGTTCGAGTGTGATTCGTTCAACAGTTCAAAGTTCATGTGTTATTCATTTAATAATTTCCAGCATATGCATCTCTATCGATAGCAACTAAAGCATCGCATCACAATTATTCAATATTCAAGGTAAGAGACATTGGAGACATATTCATAGCATCACGTTATTCCATTTATTAAGCATGCAAGAATAAGGAGGAAGGAGGACAGTTCCACTTGCCTGCATAAAAGGGTCTTCTTATTCTGGTTGCACATATTCCCCCTAAGTGTAGCTCCACCAGCGAGCCACGTTCCAACACTTACTCCGTCTAGCCAGCTAAGAGAGACTGCATCAGTCTCAACTCTCTTGATCTCCAACATAAGTCACGGTCCAACATTCTGATCCCGTCCAATAAGCCAACCAAATGTCTCGTGCAGAGCGGGACATTACATAATATATCACTCAGAAAAAGTTTCGTCCTCAAAACTTAAGAAAACAACTCATCTACTAGATTCACTTAATCACAATGAGTTACTCATTCAGCTTCAATTCAATATTTATTTCAGCCCACTCGGTCATTTCAAAATAGCTATCCAACGGTATCATTTTAATCCATCAACGATTTAATCCATCTTTCTCTTTTATAAATACTTGCAACTTCTCATTGATTTACCAATATTTTCCTTACATTCTATTTTGGTCGCAACACATCACTTCGTTTGGATCCATACACATATTTCAGGTATCCCCAAAACATATGCATTTTAGCCAAAGTCCGTGCTAGTACAATAAATTCTTCCCATAATGTTATCTCGGTCGCAACCTATCACTTCGGCTGGATCCATACACATATTTTAGGCATCCCCAAAACATATGTACTTCAGCCAACTTCCATGTTAGTGCGATTCGATCAGCCACGATGTAACTCTCTTTTCCAAATCGACTTAGCATCCCTTCAATTGACTTATTACTTCATTCACTTTGCCACAATCACTATCTTCCAGGCCCCAACACTTAACATCGGGGATAGCTCTCTATCCAAGCATAATATTTTTTTAACATTCGGTCAAGGGTCTAACTTAGAGCCAATCATATCAAGCGTTCACAACATGCAATCATATTCCTTCCCAGATTCAACAATATTTTTCACCGAGGCAATTCATCTTTTCTAAAAGATACAATCCGATATCACCAACTATCGATTACCCGAGTCAGGGTATAATTCTATGCAACAGTCAAGGTTAACCCAGCTACCCGACTATAGATACCTATCCAACATTTACGTCATGAGCCGTCAATTCCATCTCATGGAATAATTCACTATTCGATACATACAACTCAAGTCTCATCCCACGATTCTAGTCCCGCTATAGGCCGACACATAATCCTCAAGGGTTAAACATCTCTAAGGTTCATATTGAAGCATATACATACAACATATCATTCTTAGGTCGTACTCATCACCATCTCTCATTCAATGCTACAAGGTCATTCTATGGGTCGCCAACGGCCATCTATTATTCGGTCCTAGTCTCAATGGTTAGCTATACCGACAGCTATACCTAATCATTCAGGTGACTTCCCTAGAGTGGACGGCTACTAGGGTTATACTAGTTTCTTTTTCTTAGGGCCAACAAGCAACCGACTGTTCTAAGGAGCTCTACCCAAACCTATGGGTATCAACTTAGTCTGAATAACTAATCGCCATTGTCGGCTATGCCAACAATTGGTAAGTCCTCAACTGGTCGCTAGGGTCAAGTCTATCTATCCAGGGTCTTCCTCAAGGAAATAATTCCCACAGAGGCTCATTCTAGACTTACCCAACGATCGACTAAGATCGATCTATCAACATTAGGGTCAATTCCTAACCCGACATACGATTCTCATCGTTCTAATAATCCATCAAGTAAATTCCCAACAATCTAATTCCTATTCCAATTCCTTTGTACCCATACGAACCCATAAGCCAAGGCTAACTATTCAAGGGTCATCGATTCCGATAGTCTTAACATAACTATGGAATCATACTATTCAATCTGTATGACAGAGTCACACCACCAAGTCATAAGCCAACAATCTATATCCCAACCAACAGTCACATATACCGATATTATGCAACATATTTGTAATTTCTCAATCCCATTCGTTTTTCAATCATCAAACTATCTTATAGGCATTCTTAAATCTCATGCAGCAAGGGTCGAGTAGTTCATTCCATTCAATCCGACAATTCATGTATCAACTAACCATTCTCTATGCAACACAAATATTCAGGGTTGCTATTTATTACTTTTCTAATCCCATTAAATTTCTCAGCATACATGCACATAGTCAACGACTATCCTTTAGTGATCTAGATGGGTTAACATCTATTACACCTTAGGGTCAAGGCACAAATCTCTAATATTTCTTTGGTTCACCGACAATATTTTTAAAACTTTCAGCTACGCAACCAACTTTGTATTAGCCACATTTGATTTACATCCAACCAATCGAAGTCAACATTCAGATGTTCTAAGCCACAACATTCTCTAGCCAAATCCATTTACCCATAGCATACTAGCTGTCTTATTAGTCTGAGTCATCATTCGACTAAATAATTTATAACCAAGCCACCAGTTACAATTTCTAGAAATCTTACTTCCCAGCATAACATAACCGTCAAGGGGCACTCGAGTCCTCAAGTAACAATACATGACTCTCAGCTAAGTCTCGACACTACCCAGTACCCGCAGATAGTCTCATTGCTATCCTAAGGAAAGGGTTAACATACATCTCGTTCTGAGGTGGTAGAGGCAATATACCACTCAGAATCGAAGCCATCCTCAAACAATACCAACTCAAATCTATTTCGGACATTCGTGATCTATAATGATCACAACATTTAGCCAACATCTCGGGGTCTCAATATCACATGCCAACATTCTTAGGGTCTCAAAAGCACTAGCCAGCACACCTGAGCTAATTCACCAGTTCCGTTTAACTCATCCAGTAATTTCCCATTCACAATTCTTTTCCAACATCACTTGTAATTCTCAACTTGTTACAGCGTACATAGCCACTTTTCTATATTCCCACATTCCCAATAGCATTCACAATATAGCATACTATGGCATCGTCATTGTTGGGTTATTTGTGTCCAAACCAACAATAATCATTCATTCAGGGGCATCATAATGTATATAGACTTATTGTATGGAACATCCAGTGAGCAACCAAAAGGGTCAACGAACTTTCAGACACAAACAACATAGGATGATTATAGAACAACGACATCATAATCGCGGAAGTAATCTTTGATTTAATCGCGGAAGCAACGTTGAGTGATCGTGGAAGCAGCTTTGGTTAATCGTCGATGCAACTTTGATTTGAAATGAATCAAAGAAGAGACCAAGGACGTAAAGCCGTGCTCTGATACCAATTTGTCATACCCCGATTCGTAGAGTCATTTAATCACATATTTTATCTCTTGGAATCAATCGTCCTCGCTTGGGCGTGATGCCGGACAAGTCTGGTATTATACTTGTATAAGGCAAAGATAGTACGTAATTGATTTTCTTCAATTAGGAACACATTGCAGCGGCAGAAGCAGATAAATTAAAGTTAGTGAGGATAATCTTTCTCATTGAATAGAAGTACATCACTTCTTTATAGCAGCAGAGATGAAAGGATAACTTGAAGTCACACAGAGAGACATAGAACTTTATTCTCTTTATCGATAATTGAAGAAGAGTACAAGACTTGTATTAAAGTACAATACTTACAACCAATCCCACTTTATATTGAAAGCCAACTGAACATTGCTACACAGCTTACAATTGATACTTGGATACATTGAATTACAACTCGATATACCGACTTGGCTTACAACTCACTGGTACAACTGATTACAACGTTCCATACATTATGTCCTTTATAAATAGAAGACATCATCTTGTACAAGGAGAGCTTCTGTATGCCCAATAAATCTTCGATGCCGCGGGACAAATCAAGTTAATCTTCGTGTGTAGAACATCCCAAGCACGAGCACCTGCCCACAAAATGTGGGTCAGCACATCATCTATGTACTGGCGTGCAGAATCCAATCCAATCGCCTAAACCAACACTAACTGGTCAATTTTAGCAAGCATTTAATAGAATGCTCTTTCTATTTGGGGCCTAGCATCAGTTTACAGTTCATAGGCAGTAATCATAGTGAAGCATGTAAACATATTCTTAGCAATATTTATGTGGACATGTCATTATAGCATTCTTGGTGTTGTCATGCAAAGGCATCATTGAGGCATCGTTAACATTAACATCTGAAACATGTTGTGATAATTCTCACTTTAAGCATCACTTAGCATGTATGTTATGATTGGGCAATGTTTATAACAAGGCATCTTTCTAGCATACTGAATTTAACATGTTAAGCAGGTTCTCATATTGAAAGGCTACACATAGCATCATTTACTTGGCACATTAAGCACGCAAGTTAAACTAACACATATATTGAGTATATCACATTTGAGTGATTTCTTACCGATAGCCAACTCCCTCGTACCTGCATCAAATACAGGTTAGCAGATATACTTACTCTGCCTGCACAAAACATTCATTAGCATGCATACTGACTACATGGTCACTGGTGTTTAACCATACGGACGTTGACATATAGGTCTTCATCGGTAATGCGATGACTCCAGAGAAGGTAGCTAGCCCCAAAGGATGCCTCGCAAAACCCATGCCCCTACTGGCACGCTAATGTTTCCTCCTATGCCGGATCGGTCGCCCTAACATCCTGAGGTACCATCCGAGAAAACATATCCCCATCTCTTAAGCATAAGTTGTCCTATGACCATGCGAATGCGTGTTCGACTCAATCGTGAACATAAAATACATGGTGAAATATTGAAGTAAAGACAACAGTGCATCATCATTCATCTCATTCAAGTCATGTTCCATGACTTATTCATTCCCAACATTACCATCATTTCATTTGGTAATCTCAATGATCCCAAGCCTCATCAATTCTCATTGTTTGTTTTATTACAACATTTCTCATTACGTTGCTTCTAAGGAGGAACAACAGCATTCATTCATTTCGAAGGGACCTGTAGCATTTTATTCATTTCATAGGAACAATAGCATATTCAATTCTTTCTCATGTATCATTCACGCAGTATCTCATTATTCAAGTGATTCATTCGTTTCATCAATATTAAGCTTAAGGGACATTATCGATTCATTCTTAGGCCTCATATTACATTAGCAGTTCGAGTGTGATTCGTTCAGCAATTCAAAGTTCATGTGTGATCATTCAATGATTTCCAGCATATGCATCTCTATCGATTTAGCAACTAAAGCATCGCATCAGAATTATTTAACATTCAAGGTAAGAGACATTGGGGATATATTCATAGCATCACGTTATTCCATTTATTAAGCATGCAGGAATAAGGAGGAATAAGGACAGTTCCACTTACCTGCATAAAAGGGTCTTCTTATTCTGGTTGCACACATTCCTCCTAAGTGTAGCTCCACCAGCGAGCCATGTTCCAACACTTACTCCGTCTAGCCAGCTAAGAGAGACTGCATCAGTCTCAACTCTCTTGATCTCCAACATAAGTTACGGTCCAACATTTTGATCCCATCAAACAAGCCAACCAAATGCTTCACATGGAGCGAGGCATTACAGGCCCGGTGCCCCGGTGTATAACCAGTCTAGGCAGAAATCTTTGTCGATAAGTTGTACAATGACCACGCACCTACGAGACATCTAGACTCACGTAAATGCATGGCCTAATTTGTTGTTACGACTGGAACTATACTTAGCAACTCGTGCTCTGAACCACACTTTGCATAATACGCATCGGGACCGTGAGACTCCCAACCGAGGGACTGCCTCATACCTCTTAATGTGCATAGGAACGTGAGACACCCAACCGAGGGACCGCCTCATACTTCTTAACGTACATAGGAACATGAGACTCCCAATCGAGGGACCACCTCATACCTCTTAACGTGCATAGGAACGTGAGACTCCCAACCAAGGGACCGCCTCATACTCTATGTGACGAGCCTTAATACCGTGGAAACAAATGGCTATATGCAGCCGTAGAACTGTGGGACCGTGCATACGCTCAACTTGAACAACCAAATTCTTTTGGGTACCTAGACTTAATCCATAAGCCGTGCGATACAACTTAGCTCGTGGGACGATCAAGGCTACGCCGAGCCTTGCATTCGAGGAAACGTACTTGCTTTATCGAGCATCTACGCGGGCAACGCCTATGACTTAGGCTAACTCATAGTTTGTGACGAATACCAACTTTTCCTTCTCCCAAGCCACGGAACGAAGGACCGAGTGTCATTTTCAAAGCACGCCGTGCACCAACTCTAATCCGACCGTGGGACGTTTTTTATGTTCTAAACTCGATTTAACACGTCGGGATTATTCCCTTAGCTATATGGATTCGTCTCTTTTATTATTAAGCCTACATGTGCAAGTTGAAAACACATGATTTATTATATGAAGGCTGAGATGAGGCAAGTTCACCGAAACTACCCTACCTGAGCGATGTCTTCGAGTCACCGTTGTAAGGCTAAGTCCGAACGTCGTTGACGTTTCGATTCCTCCGATTGCCTGAGCGGGATGGGGTACTACATCATACACCACTCAGAAAAAGTTTCGACCTCAAAACTAACTTAGTACACTTATCGGCTTATAACTTGATTCAACATCCTACGTTTTTCGCACACACTACTCCTATGCATTCCTTCAATCCGAACCACGCTCGTGCTTATCGCTAACTTAACCGTAAGGCACACCAACCGATCAACCAACATTCAAACTCGTCACAATTCAATGATCACATCACCATCAATATTTTTTCGAAACTCACGATCTCAAAATCTTTGACATTTTCTCGTTCCTCAAGTCTCACTTGATTCAATGTATCACTTAGTTGGATCGTACACATATTCCAGGCGTCCCCAGAACACGTACATTTCAGCCAAGCCTCGTGATAGAGAATGCGCTATCACCACTCGAGTTGGATCGTGTACATATTTAGGCGTCCCTGATATACGTGCATGGCAACCGAGCCTCATGAGTGGTGCCTCCACTATTTTCTATCGCTTCGCACTCGGACGTCTGCCTGACCGCTAGGCTATGTCTTTCCGTCAGTACTGGAATCATAGTTCCCAAACAACGATATCAATACTGACCCCATCCTAAGGTCAAACCAAATCGATGGTACGAGGTTTTCTACCCAAGCTCGCATCACTCCGATTTCTAAACATTGAGCATCGATTTCCTACACACATCCCAACATCCGTCGCACAAGGGTCTAAGTCATTCAGTAATGCCATCCTACGATAACTCACGTTTCAACCAATCCCACGTTATAACAATATCGTTCGTTCATCAAGCCGTTTCGCATAGTCTATCTTTTCGAACACGTTCGACGTAATTCGTCTATCAATCCTTCCAAGTCAAGCACACTACGACACGACTCATCGTTAAACCATAATTCACATTTCATACTCCCTAAGTCATTTATCCCAATTCACGTAATCGATCACAAGGTCGTTCGACTTAACAATATATTGTGCCCCGATCGTATGTGAGTCAGATCATCCACGGTGGGCACAAATCACCATGCACGCTCCTACGGGATAATCGTCCTCATCGGGACGTAACTCTTTATTCGAGTATAGACTAATCATTCTCGATGCGCGGATCAGACCTACTCAATCCTCAAGTTTCATTCAATCATCAATCACAAGTCCTAACATCCTCGAGTTCTTCTTCGTATCATACCAACAAGCCAAAACAATCAAAGTTGCCGCATCCTGATTTTTTGAGTTCGATCATTCCCGTAACATGAATCACCATGTCAGCGCTCACGCGGAACGATCGCCCCAAATCCGACGCAACGCATGTACGAGACTAGAGTTGCGCTCGCGTAAGACAAGATCGTCGACGTTGTGGTTATCCGCGTAACCACCAAGACATGATCACTTTCATCCAACATTCGTCTCAATCAAGATCCTAAGTATTGCACCCATCAGAACGATAACACTTGTACGATCGTCACTAACCATGTCAGAGTACCCCCGAGTTATCGCATATCGATCTTTGATACGCCTCAATACCATCGATGATATGCATAACCTGACGATCTTCCTTTGTAACAAATTTTGAATCGTACGAATGATGCTATCATCCGACTGGATAATCTCTTCGATATTCAAATTCAAATTTGATCATTACCCCTCGAATCGTTCACAACATCAATTTCCTCAAACCCAAATTCATGTATCGTTCATCCGTCTATCTTAAGTCATCGACCAACGTATTTCCTCAACTCGCATCATTCCTTGCTAACTCAATCATCGAACGACATCCATTCCAATCCTCAGAGTCATTTTCAAACATTCGAATAAAACTTTTTCATGCACGCTATTTTTCTGTTGTGCTAACTTTTCGTATACGATCCGTATCAATTTCTTCAATCAAGCATCCATTTATTTTATCGTTTAGAATCTCCATTCAACCATTTCGTAACTCGTATTACCATTCACAATTTGTCCGAACGATATCTCATTTGCGACTCCCGAATCATGACCAACTAAGCGCTACTCGTTCTAAGGCTTTGCGATATCATCACTTGCCGACATACTCGTACTATCCGTAAATCCTCTAGTTTCGCTCGAACAAATTTCTATAACGTCCATACACCACTCAGGGTTAAGTCATTCTACAAATCCTCAAAGATGTCATACGATTCACAATCGACATGTTCAATTGTGCGTTCGCCCGTTCCTCAAGCTCTAAGAACCATTTCTCGTGTTTGCTTTAGCGTTGGTCAAGTAGCGTCTCTATCAACATACGTTCTACGTCTCACTTATTCTCGTCCGAGCGATAGTCAATCTCGCTCGCAACTCGTTCGCACTAGAAGGTCTACGTGCGCGATATTCGACACAACTTAGCCAAAAAGGCCGTATGCATAGCCATCCCATACGGACTATACTCCGAGTTTTGTACGCTCATTTGCTAACGTTGACGCAGGACTATTTTGGCACGCACGTGACTTGCTAACTTTTGCACATATTTTCTATCAACTCAAGATCGGCACCGTTCGGCCCAAAGGCCATCACCTATCGATGCGTTCGATTGAACACTTGTACGAGCTTTTGAAAATGTTAGACTTATTGTATGGACATCCCGTAGAACAATTGAGAGAGAGCGCACCAACGATATCAACTTGCGGAAGCAATACTTCAGAGTTTGCGGAAACAACAGAGTTAAAAAATTCAATCGATAGTCCAAGGACGTAAAGCCGTGCTCTGATACCATTATGTCATGCCCTGCTCCTGTAGGAGCAATCGTCCTCGCTAAGGCGTGATGCCGTACGAGCCTAGATTGTGCTCGTGCAAGGCAGTTTCATAACGGCCGATTCCAGCGGCGGCGACGGGGTCGTCGCACAGAAGTCTCAAGCAGAAACATTGAACATGCAGCAGAAATTTAGAATCAAAACACAAATTATTCAAAAGAACTCTTTATTGATATTGAACAATCAGATTACAATAGGTGAAAGCCATGATTACAAGTCTTTCGTGCTCACTTTTCTCTCATTATACAAGTCACTCTGCCCTCTCTCATCTCTCGATTATAATGCTTGAGCCAGCGGAAGCTTCAAAAGACGATATCCATACATTATGTCCCGTATAAGTCTTGACTCCACGCGGCAGCACGCTTCGAATCACCAAGGAACTCCATGCCTTGACGCATCCAAGCGAGCCCCACACCACGATCTTCTACCTGCATCTGCACATGAAAACTATGTGGGTGTCAGTTCTCAACTGTACTGGTGGAGTGAGCTCCTCGCCCACCCATACAAAATCGACACATTTATTTTACTGTGTAATACTACTCCCTTTACGATTGTCTTTCTAGTCTTGTCTTAGGATCGATTTTAGGACCGACTCCTTGGTCTATTTTGTGTCTTTAGATCGTCACCGTGCCTTGCACTAATAATATACTCATACTTTGCCGCTAGACTGTTCTCGTGCTTGCAATGTCAATACACCGACTCATATTTCTCTTTCGTGCTATAATCTGGGACGTAACGACTCGGTCGTGCCATGAACTCGATTCGTGCCTCAATATCACTGGGGCAGTGCCTCCTCGCTTAGTCTTGCCTATACTTATGTTGTGACAACGCGACCGTACCTCACATTTTGAGGTCGTGCCCTGCAAACACCGAGGTCGTGCCTCACACCCACTTAACCTGACTTTAACACAACTTGCCCTACAGCCCTTTCTCGACTTAACTCGCAATGTCTAACCCAACTTGTGGAACCGGTGTTGAGAACTCAAGCACGATGCCTATAACTCGTACCGAAGCACATATCATTACGTATAGCCAAATCTTAGGCTTTATAATACTTATGTGCATACCGTGCACGCATTCCACAACTCATCACATACCGTGCTTACACTTCCTTTGTTACGAGCAACACCGTGCATGCGGATTCACCGCTTTGCATACCAATTATCTATATGAAAGGCCACTGGCACGACAAGCCATCGTGGACATAGCTCGGGTAGGCGGCGGGTCCTTCAACGCATGTAGCGAGCTCCATTGAAAGCCCCTGATTACCCACACAGTTTGTACGCTGCTATAACGTCTACCTCCTAGGACGACTGGGCCCGGTGCCCCGACGTATAACCAGTCTAGACAGAAACCCTTGTCGACAAGTTATCCAATGACCACGTACGTACGAGACATCTAGACTCACGTAAATACATGGCCTAATTTGTTGTTACGACTGGAACTATACTTAGCAACTCGTGCTCTGAACCACACTTTGCATAACGCGCATCGGGATCGTGAGACTCCCAATCGTGGGACCGCCTCATACCTCTTAACGTGCATAGGAACGTAAGACTCCCAACCGAGGGACCGCCTCATACTTCTTAACATGTATACGAACGTGAGACTCCCCACCGAGGGACCGCCTCATACCTCTTAACGTGCATAGAAACGTGAGACTCCCAACCGAGGGACCGCCTCATACTTCTTAACGTACATAGGAACGTGAGACTTCCAACCGAAGGACTGCCTTATACCTCTTAACATGCATAGGAATGTGAGACTTCCAACCGAGGGACCGCCTCATACTCTATGTGACGAGCCTTAAGACCGTGGAAACAAATGGCTATATGCAGCCGTAGAACTGTGGGACCGTGCATACACTCAACTTGAACAACCGAATTCTTTTGGGTACCTAGACTTAATCCATAAGCCGTGCGATACAACTTAGCTCGTGGGACTATCAAGGCTACGCCGAGCCTTGCATTCGAAAAAACGTACATGCTTTATCGAGCATCTACGCGGGCGACGCCTATGACTTAGGCTAACTCATAGTTTGTGACAAATACCAACTTTTCCTTCTCCCAAGCCACGGGATGAAGGACCGAGTATCATTTTCAAAGCATGCCGTGCACCAACTCTAATCCGACCGTGGGACATTTTTTATATTCTAAACTCGATTCGATACGTCGGGATTATTCCCTTAGCTATGTGGATTCATCTCTTTTATTATTAAGCCTACTTGTGCAAGTTGAAAACATACAATTTATTATGTAAAGGCTGAGATGAGGCAAGTTCACCGAAACTACCCCACCTGAGCGATGTCTTTGAGTCACCGTTGTAAGGCTAAGTCCGAACGCCGTCGACGTTTCGATTCCTCCGATTGCCTGAGTGGGACGGGGCACTACATTGAGGCACAGAGTTCCTTGGTGATTTGAAGCATACGGCCGCATGGAGTCAAGACTTATGCGGGACATAATATATGGACGTCGCCTTCTGAAGCATCCGCTGGCTCAAGACATGTACTGAGAGATGAGTGACTTGTAATATGAGATGAGTGAGCTTGAGAGACTTGTAATCTTGGCCTTGCGCCCCATTGTAATCTTTGTTTCAATATCAATAAAAGAGTGTTTTACAATGACTTGTGTTTTGCTTCAAATTCTGCTGCTATTATTCAATGTCTCTGCTTGGGACTTCTGTGCGATGACCCCGTTGCAGCCGCTGTAATCGATCGTTATGGAACCTGCCTTGCACGAGCGCAATCTAGGCTCGTGCGGCATTACGTCTTAGTGAGGACGATCGCTCCTACGGGAGCAGGGCGTGACACAGAGCGCTACTAGCTGCACCACAGAGGGTTCAGGGTTTACCTACTCAGCAGCAGCATTTTGTACCGTACCAGCAGCAGAGGGGAACACACAGCAGGGATGTGCTTACGTCATGGCCATAGTTAAGGAGGATGAGGCAGTTCCAGATGTGATCACAGGTTCTATCCTTTTATATTCATTTTCTGTCATTTCATTATTTGATTCTGGAGCCACACATAGCTTTGTATCAAATGAGTTTCTGCATAGACACGGCTTCACACCTAAGCCCACTGGAAAGAACTGTCGGATTATGACAAGAGGAGGGGTAGTGCCTTTTAGTGAGATGGTGGATTGCCCTATCACTATAGCTGGGAGGGAGCTTAGGGCTCGACTTCTAGTGATGCCATTGCCCGGATTTGAAATAGTCCTCGGCATCGACTGGATGAGCGAGCAGTTTGCTGTAATAGGCTGCCATGAAGGGAAGGTGATTTTTAGCCCGTCTGGAGTTCCACCATTCGAGATTAGCAAATGAGTTACAGAGAGGCCAGAGGGAGTCTACTTCGAAGCAGTTGCAGAAGACCAGGAGTTGTCGCACCCACTGATTACAGAATTTCTCGACGTCTTCCCCGTAGAGTTGCCAGGATTGTCGCCAGATCGAGATATAGAGTTTAGCATCGAATTAGTGCCTGGATCAGCATCGAAGTCCTAGCGTTTCTATAAGATCAACCCGAAGGAAGCTGTAGAGTTGAAGGCCCAGATTGATGAGTTAGAAGGCAAGGGTTTTATTCGGTCCATTGCTTCACCCTGCGGAGCACCGGTACTCTTCGTACTGAAGAAGGATGGGACTGTGAGGATGTGTATCGATTACCGTGCACTCAATAACATCACCATCAAGAATAAATACCCTTTGTCGTAGATTAATGAGCTGTTTAATCAGCTGAGTGGGGCGAAGGTCTTTTCCAAGATTGACCTTCAGTAGGGATATCATCAGATGAAGGTTCGGGAGCAGGATATTCCAAAGACAGCTTTCAATACCCATTACGGCCAGTATGAATTCTTGGTAATGTCGTTCGGACTCACCAATGCCCCAGCAGTATTTATGAACTTGATGAATAAAGTTTTTCACAAGTATTTGGACAAGTTTGTCGTAGTCTTTATTGACGACATTCTGATATATTCGAAGACTGAAGAGGAGCATGTGGAGCACCTGTGGATCGTTTTGGAGATTCTGCAAAAGGAGAACCTGTACGGGAAGCTCTCGAAGTACGAGTTCTTCTTGGACAGAATGGAGTGCTTGGGGCATGGGGTGACTGGAGAGGGGATTTCTGTAGATCCCAAGAAGATTAAAGTTGTAGAAGCATGGGCACCTCCTAAGTCAGTAGCAGAGATTCGTAGTTTCCTGGGTCTAGCAGGATACTACAGGAAGTTCGTGAAAGATTTTGCCAAGATAGCAGAGCCAATGACGAAGCTTACACGGAAGGACGAGGAATTCATCTAGAGCGACGCCTGCCAGTCAATATTTGAAGAATTGAAGAGAAGACTCACTACAGCACCAGTTTTAGCTTTGCCATCCGGATATGGAGGATTCTTCATCTACAGTGATGCATCAGGGAAGGACTTGGGATGTGTGCTTGAGCAGAACAAGAGGGTCATTGCTTATGCTTCTAGACAGTTAAGGCCTCATAAGAAGAATTACCCTACACATGACTTGGAGCTTACAGCAGTCATTTTTGCTTTGAAACTGTGGAAGTACTACTTATATGGGGAGAGAGTGGACATCTTCACAGACCATAAAAGCCTGAAGTATGTTTTCACTCAGAAGGAACTGAATATGAGGCAACGAAGGTGGCTGGAACTCATGAAGGATTTCGACATCAACCTGCAATACCACCCTGGGAAGGCGAATATGGTAGCAGATGCTCTTAGTCGATATCCTGTTGCTATATTTCTCACTATGGACCGGCATCTCCTAGAGGATCTTGAGAGTCTGGGGATCGAGTTTGTTCTTTCGGGAGTTGGAGGGCAGCTGATGCACATGCAGATACAGTCAGGACTGTTAGAGAAAATCAAAGAGACCTAGTTTCTAGATGAGGGACTCCGATGTCTCAGAGGCCACGCAGAGGCAGGATTGCTCGATGATTTTATTATTGCAGAGGATGGATCCTTGAGGCACGGGAACCAGTTATGTGTGCCCAAAGATTTATGGGAGGAGGTTATGCAGGAGGCCCACCAGTAGCAGTATTCTATTCATCCTGGATCTACCAAGATGTATAAGGATCTGCGGGAGTATGTATGGTGGTATGGGATGAAACAAAAAGTTGCCAGATTTGTTTTCAGATGCCTTGTGTGCCAGCAAGTCAAGGCGGAGCACCAGAGACCAGCAGGATTACTCCAGCCTTTACCTATTCTGGAGTGGAAGTGGGAACACATCACCATGGACTTTGTCTCTGGTTTACCGCGTACGCCCGGTGGCAAGGATGCTATTTAGGTTATCATAGACAGACTGAGGAAATTTGCTCACTTTATTTTGTTCAAGGTAGGGCTGTCGACTGAGAAGCTTGCAGACCTCTATATACGAAATATCGTACGGATTCATGGAGTGCCGGTGAGCATCATCTCATACAGGGATAGCCGCTTCATATCACACTTCTGGAGGAGTCTACAACTGAGCTTGGGTTCACAGTTGAAGTTCAGCACCGTCTATCATCCCCAGACAGACGGGCAATTCGAAAGGACCATTCAGACGCTGGAGGACATGCTGCAAGTTTGTGCACTCGACTTCGGCAGTTCGTGGAAGGATCACTTGCATCTTGTGGAATTTGCCTATAACAATAGTTATCAGGCTATTATCGAGATGACCCCGTTCGAGATACTATATGGGTGGAGATGTCGCACACCTTTATCTTGGGACAACGTTGGTGAGAGGGCTTTGCTTGGGCCAGAGATGGTAGTAGACTCAGCTGAGAAGGTCAGACTGATTAGAGAGAACCTCAGAGTTGTACAGGATCGAAAGAAGCACTGGACGGACAGCAACAGACAGCCACTAGAGTTCGCAGTTGGAGATAGAGTGTTCCTGAAGATCTCACCGACCAGAGGTATCATTCGTTTTGGCAGAAGCGGGAAGCTCAGTCCGAGATTCATCGGGCCTTTTGATGTGATGGTGCGGATTGGCGAGGTGGCTTATCGACTAGCGCTTCCAGCCAGCTTGGAGGGAGTGCATAATATTTTCCACGTGTCTCAGCTTTGATGCTACATTCCAGATCCGAGCAATGTGGTGGACTACTCAGAGCTAAAGGTGGGTCCGAGCTTGACCTATGAGGAGCAGCCAGTAGAGATCCTTGATCGGAGGGAGAAGCAACTGCGGAATCAGACTATACCGCTTGTCCGAGTCATATGGAAACACCACTCTCCGGAAGAGTCCACATGGGAGCACGAGGATGAGATACGGGAGCGATATCCTAGTTTGTTTGTTTGATTGTACCGTTGTGTTTCAGAATTTATATTTCAATAAAAAACTTATTGTTGATGAGAATCATTTTGATTTTGGTTTATTAAATATGATTGTTATTTCTTAAAATTTTGGGGACAAAATTTTTTGAGGGGGGATATTTGTAACCCCACCTCCTTGAAATTAGTAAATTTTTTACAAAATATTATCCTTTATGATAATTATTGTTTAGCTTAGCTAAATTAAAAATATTTAGTAACATTAGTTGGTGTCAAATCCCAATTTTTGAAATAGGTATCTGACTGTATTTTGTAGTTTTGGGAAATTTAAATTTGGGTATTGTTAAAATTTTATTGATATTTTCTTGAGGGTGAATTTTATTCACATTATTATTCTTGCCACTATTGTTATTACCATTTTATTATCATTATTATTATTATTATTATTATTCCCATTACCTAACCCTACCCCTCACTTTTCCTCGCCCATCCCATCACTTTCCCTCTCTCTTAACTCTCTCTCTCTCTCTTTCATGTGCTGGAGAACCAGCCTCTCTTCCCCCATTTTTCTACCACTCTCTCTCCCGCTCAACTCTCTCTCTTCCTCACCCTCTCCCCATACTCTCTCTATCTCCTGGCCTCCCTCTCCTTCCTAACCTCCTCTCCGACCTGATCTCCGGCGACCAGCCCCATGGCCGCCCCCTTCTCCGTGGCCACCGCCATCAGCCACCACCGCCACCATTACTGCTCCGACCACCACCATCATCGTCGCCATCTCCTCCACCACCCACCACCGCTGCTGCCCCCATCTCTACCGCAGCCAACCCCTTCGCCTGGTCGCCGCCGCCACCACCAGCACCACCATCATCGTCGCCGTCGCCGTCTCCCTCTCGGCCGGCCTCCTCCGCCACCACCACCGTCGGTGTCTTTATCACCTCCGCCGCCACCTCCGCCGATGCCAGCGCCGCCATCTCCCCCGCCCCTTGGCACAGCTGCTGCCACCGCCGTCCTTTCTCCACCGCGGGGCCGACTCGACCTGGCCGAGCACCCCCTTGGTGAGCTCCTTCTCCCCTATCCCTCTGTTCCCCCTCCGCCGTGGTCTGACCCGACCATGGCCGAGATCCTCCGTACCCTCTTTCCTCCTCCCTTGGGCTATGAGCTCTTCAGGGAGTGAGCCCCTCGATCGACGTGCCACGAGCAGCGTGCTGCCTTGAGCAGTGCGCTGCCTTGTACAGCGTATCACCTCGGGCAGCGCACCTCGGTTGGTGCGCTTCCTCGTTCTTCGTATTTTTGGGTCGTGTGCATCTCGGTGTACGTGTCGCCTCATTTTGCATGTACCTCGGTCTACGTGCTGCCTTGGGCAGCAGGACGCCTCGAGCCCCGCGCTGCATCGGGCACCGTACAATCTCGATTTGTGTACCGTCTTGATTTTTGTTTCTCGGCCTTTGTGCCTACCTCGTGACTCGTACCGCCTCAATTTACGTGCACGTACCGATTTGTGTATCGTATCGATTTACGTGTCATATTATATCTTGTGTTGCCTCGGTTTATGTGCACGTACCGATTTTCGTGCCGCCTCGGTTGTACACCGCATTGGACTCTACACCTTTTCGATTTGCGTACACACATCGATTTGTGTACCGTATCGATTTACGTGCTCCTTGGACCTTGGGTTGTCTCGATTTACGTGCACGTCTTGATTTACGTGCACGTTTATGTTTCTCGTTCGTCTCGATATTCGTGTTCTCTCGATTCTCGTGCGCATCTCGATATACGTGCACGTCTTGATTTGCGTACCCGTATCGGTCCACGTGCCTCGGTTTCCGTGCCCGATCCCTGTGCTGCTTGCGGGACCCGTACGGTATAGCCTCGTGCTAATTCTTCGTGATTTTGTCATTAGTTTATTATTTAATTCTAATGGTTGTTTAATTTGTGTTCTGAGGATCTCGATTGGCGTGCTAGCTTGGATCGCGACTGTCGAAGACTTGCTTACCTAGCCGAGCCCTCTAGGCAAGTATCCCTTGCTCATCGGCGGCTCTTGCCATCTCTCCTGGATTTTATTGTATTTAATTTATTGTAAAATTGTATAATCATGAGTAGTGTAGCTTAGCAGTAGAACTGCCATGATAACGTAGACTAGCTTGGTCCGATACTGGGATAGACCGTATCGGGCAACTCGGATGGGTCATCCACACCTCCGAGGACACGAGCACGACTCACATGTATGGATTGTCCCTGTATGTCCCGTGTCCGACTCGCGGTCGGATAACGGCTTGGCTAACTTTACTTGTGGCGGTGATTGTGCATGGGTTAGGGATTTATAGATATGTGTTGTGGTACGCCCTGCGAGGCGATTATTTTATTATTATGCATGTTGGCTTGGCGTCCAGAACGTATTGTAGTGCGGCTGGAGGCCGAGACATTAGTGGTCTCGGGTTCGATTGATTTTCCAGTACGCCTCGTAGCGCTGCTGGAGGCTAGGGCTTAGTATTCTCGGCTACCGATTTGTTCCCAGTACGCATTGTAGTGCTGCTGGTAGCTGAGACCGAGTGTTCTCAGTCTGCGATTCTGCGATTCCGCGGCGGGTTGCGCCGAGTGGATTTTAGCCCCAACTCGCTGGGAGCTCCTATCCAGAATACAGAGGAGACTCTGCCGGATTCTTCCAAAATTCCCGATCGGGAATTTGGTTCGAAGGACTGGGCAGAACCATTCCTTTGGTTTGCTGGACTGGGCTCGTGCCTGTTCACCTTGGTATAGTATACCTGATCCCATTGCTTGCTAGGTAGACTCCATACTAGATTAGTCGCCTAGCTCCTGACCTGTCTTATCCGTCGGATAGCGTAAGAAGAGCGGTTCCACTCGGGAGACGGTCTGTAACCCTGGTCCTTGTTTGGTTTAAGGGTTATGGATTTGCTCCAGAGCGGTCCATGTAATCCTTGCCACTTCCGACGGCATTTATTACCGGACTCTTGTCCCCTGACCCTTCATCCTAGGGGTTGTCCTAGTCTAGCCAGATAGAGCTAACAGTTGTCCTATGTATTGGGAGTTGTGACTTGTGGATATGACTGAGGATTGAGTATTATGGAGAGTACGATCTCGAGATATTGACTTGGTGGACCTATGTGGATTCTTGGATTTTGGTGATTTTGAATATTTCGTGGAACGAGGAGAATATCGAGGGTATTATTATATAATTTTTACTCGACTTCCCAAACGTCCAAAACTTGGTACCTTTGTGTATTCTGGTAGTTGGGGAACCTGGTTTGATTGCTGTGTCTTGGTAGTTGAGGGGCTTGTTTTCTAGTGGCTTGTGATCATTGACTTGGAGGATTCTTGTGAGTCAGAGGGCCTAGCATTGTTAGGGGAATGAGCTTGGTATTGGTGGTTGTCTTTATTGACGTGATATTCACTCCATCATGGATGGGAGACCCTTGCTAGATTGATCTGGTGGATGGACCGACTTGATGATTTGAGTTGTAGGTTCCCATGTGTACTTGAGAGACTATTATAGTGGAGATTTTGATCTTATAACTGACTTGATATCCATGTCACGGTTTGGACATGTGACTTCTTATGACTGATAGGTTTGACCTTGTTCCTGGTATTGCACGATGACCTGAACCTGTCTTGATTCTTGATTAGTGGCCCGTAGAGGTGCACTCCTGACTAGCACTCTGGACTTGACAGTAAACCTGGCATGTATACTCTTGATTCTTGATAGTGGCCCGTGGTGGCGCACTCCTGACTAGTACTCTCGATATGACATGTTTACTCTTGATTGCTGTTGCGACAGCCAGTCCTGACTTGCTCAGCATGACCCCGTCTTGACACCGTGGTTGATTTCTCTTGATTGTGCTTGTATAAGCCACCAGTCCAGTCTTGTCTTGCATCATGTCTAGGACATGGATCCCTGAGTACCACGGTCAGGGATCCATAATGAAACTGACTAGGCTAATAACTAGATTAATCATGTAGTTTATGGGGACTTCCCAGTGACCTGTTGCTTGTCTGACCCCGGCCCTATGTATCTATATATATATATACTAGGGATTTGTTGCTATCCATCGAGATGAGCGCATTTCCAGCCCTCCGTCGAGTGTGGCACTTCTTTAGGGAACATGTATCTTACTGCAGTGTGCCTGCTATATCTATCTTTTTCTTTTGCTGGGGCCATTCGGGTAGTAGCAAGCAGGAGCTGGACTTTGAAGTCTCATTGAATCTTGTTAGTAATTAGGCCTGTGATAACCCTAGTTAGCTAATAATAGCAAGCCGTAGGCATTGTGTGACCGCTTGTCCTTCTGTGTTGTTTGGCTTGTTGCCTGCTAGCCAGCTGATATTGATTTCCAGCTGGCAGTGCAGGTGTTAGTGGATGCTAGGAAGATTGTGATTGTGTTAGCTTCACTATACTTGTGGATTTGTTATCGTGCGTTGGTACCGTACGATCCCTTACCTTTATTTACTATTTTTAGATGTTATCCTTGTCATATTTTATCCTGCTGGTTTTCTTCGCCCGTCCTTGAGCCTTCCTTTCTGGTACTTGCTACGGTTGGCCTGACCAACCCTAGATTGTTCCCAGATTGCCTGAGACCGACCTTGTGGATCTTCCAGACTCGACTTGGAGGATGTGCTTCAGTTTTCGACCATGCTAAGAACTTTGGGAAGGTATACTTGTCTACATTATTATCCTGTACTGTAGATTCTAGATTTTCATATGAGTATTTCCTATTTTTCATATGATTATCTCTCTTGATATTGTTTCATTGTGTTTTACCTGTGGATATGAGATCGGATTTAGGCCATAGATTGATTGCATGCTAGAATACCCAACCAGACTGGACAGCCGTCATCACTGTATAGCGTATTCGTACCTTATACGGTGTAGCTGGCTGTGTACGTCCCCGTATTTCGGAACTGGGGCGTGACATGGTTTTAGTGGTGGCCCATGCAGGTCTCGTTTTGAGATTTTGTTGGGTATCACATGATTATTGATCTCAGTCCACTATTCCTTGGGATTCTAACTTGCTATACACTTGTCCTTCGCTTCCTTGAACCTGTGAACTGGTCCTCATCTCTACTTGGACCTATCTTGCTTGGCCATGTCTTATTTGTGTTATCTACCTCTGATCCTTGTTTGATAGATATGATCCTATAGTTGGTTATATCGATCACCTTATTTGATGAGATATTATCTCCATCATTTGGGTTACATGATTATTTATCTTGGGTTCTGTACTCTCTACCGGTGTTTCGTCTTGGTTGATTTTTTGTTATCCCTTTCGTGCGTTGACTTCGTGTTGACTTAGTATCATTATCGCCCTCTTCGAGCGTTGGCTGGATTGCTGCAGAATGAAGATTTCGTCTGGACTCTGAGATTGGATATTTCAGCATTTGTTGAGTATCCGAGGGATATTCTCGTATCAATTCGGCTTCCTTGATTCCGGACAGTTCCGCACTCATGATTATATATTTCAGATATTATTTTGATTATAGATATACCTTCTATACATCATGTTTTGATATGGATTCTTGATTTGGAGTATTTTCCTATGGATATAGAGTATTTTCCTAGAAAAGCTATCTTGTGGTTATTATTAAAGATATTTTTGGATGTGTGTTGTGATTCACCTGGATTTTGGATTTTGATTGTTTTTCTAGGACTCTCGTTATATTGTTAGAGATTTTTGTGATTTTAGTGATTTGGATATGTGAGTTATGGATCGTTTTTGGGTATTTGTCGAGAGTACCGGGTGACCCTAGTATACCTTGACGGCGTGGTAACGAAAGTTGCAGCCGCTCGATTATAGTGCCCTGATGCATCTTTTGCAGCCATTCCGGATGGCGTGGCAAGGAATGATCATGACACACATTTTTCGGATATTAGGAAACTACGGTCATCGGTTCGAGACAGATATCCTGTATTTTATGATTTTATGCGGATTTATTATTTTTCTTTATGCAGTTGGGATTTTACGTTTTCTGACATTGTTTTCGACATTCTATACTTGTTTTGATTTATGGGGTTATTTCGTGCATGCGAGATTTTGCTCTTCGAGATTGCTTCATTGTTTAGATTTACCTTACGAGTTGATTTATGTAGCCATACACTGTTCTCCTTGATGTTTTCATATTGAGATTTTGTTCGTTTCTTATTGTACAACTTGATTTCTGTAAGGTGGGTAGAGTTTTCATGGCAGATATATATGTACTAGTTTTGAAAACCCTATTTTGATAATTTCGAAATTTTGAGGACGAAATTTTTGTAAGGTGGGTAGGATGTCAAATCCCTATTTTTGAAATAGGTATCTGACTGTATTTTGTATTTTTGGGAAATTTAAATTTGGGTATTGTTAAAATTTTATTGATATTTTCTTAAGGGTGAATTTTATTCACATTATTATTCTTGCCACTATTGTTATTACCATTTTATTATCATTATTATTATTATTATTATTATTATTATTATTATTCCCATTACCTAACCCTACCCCTCACTTTCCCTCACCCATCCCATCACTTTCCCTCTCTCTTAACTCTCTCTCTCTCTCTCTTTCATGTGCTGGAGAACCAGCCTCTCCCCCCCATTTTTCTACCACTCTCTCTCTCCCGCTCAACTCTCTCTCTTTCTCACCCTCTCCCTACACTCTCTCCATCTCCTGGCCTCCCTCTCCTTCCTAACCTCCTCCCCGACCCGATTTCCGGCGACCAGTCCCATAGCTGCCCCCCTTCTCCGCGGCCACCGCCATCAGCCTCCACCGCCACCATCACTGCTCCGACCACCACCATCATCGTCGCCATCTCCTCCACCACCCACCACCGCTGCTGCCCCCATCTCCACCGCAGCCAATCCCTTCGCCTGGTCGCCGCCGCCACCACCAGCACCACCATCATCGTCGCCGTCGCCGTCTCCCTCTCGGCCGGCCTCCTCCGCCACCACCACCGTCGGTGTCTTCATCACCTCCGCCGTCACCTCCGCCGACGCCAGCGCCGCCATCTCCTCCGTCCCTTGGCGCAGCTGCTGCCGCCGCCGTCCTTTCTCCACCGCGAGGCCGACTCGACCTGGCCGAGCACCCCCTTGGTGAGCTCCTTCTCCCCTATCCCTCTGTTCCCCCTCCGTCGGTAGTCTGACCCGACCATGGCCGAGCTCCTCCGCACCCTCTCTCCCCCTTCCTTGGGCTGTGAGCTCCTCGGAGAGTGAGCCCCTCGATCGGCGCACCTCGGGCAGCGTGCTGCCTTGAGCAGTGCGCTGCCTTGTGCAGCGTGTCACCTCGGGCAACGTACCTCGGTTGGTGCGCTTCCTCGTTCCTCGTGTTTTCGGGTCGTATGCACCTCGGTGTACGTGTCGCCTCGTTTTACGTGTACCTCGGTCTACGTGCTACCTTGGGCAGCAGGACGCCTCGAGCCCCGTACTGCATCGGGCACCGTGCAATCTCGATTTGTGCATCGTCTCGATTTTTGTGTCTCAGCCTTTGCGCCTACCTCGTGACCCGTACCGCCTCGATTTACGTGCACGCACCGATTTGCGTGTCGTATCGATTTGTGTGTCACATTATATCTTGTGTTGCCTCGGTTTGCGTGCACGTACCGATTTGCGTGCCGCCTCGGTTGTGTGCCGCATTGGACTCTGCACATTTTCGATTTGCGTACACACATCGATTTGTGTGCCGCATCGATTTACGTGCTCCTTGGACCTTGGGTCGTCTCGATTTACGTGTACGTCTCGATTTACGTACACATTTATGTTTCTCGTTCGTCTCGATATTCGTGTTCTCTCGATTCTCGTGCACGTCTCGATATACGTACGCGTCTCGATTTGTATGCCCGTATCGGTTCGCGTGCCTCGGTTTCCGTGCCCGATCCCTGTGCTGCTTGCGGGACCCGTACGGTATAGCCTCGTGCTAATTCTTCGTGATTTTGTCATTATTTTATTATTTAATTCTAATTGTTGTTTATTGTGTGTTCTGAGGATCTCGATTGGCGTGCTAGCTTGGATCGCGACTGTCGAAGACTTGCTTACCTAGCCGAGCCCTCTAGGCAAGTATCCTTTGCTCATCGGCGGCTCTTGCCATCTCTCCTGGATTTTATTGTATTTAATTTATTATAAAATTGTATAATCATGAGTAGTGTAGCTTAGCAGTAGAACTGCCATGATAACGTAGACAAGCTTGGTCCGATACTGGGATAGACCGTATCGGGCAACTCGGATGGGTCATTCACACCTCCGAGGACACGAGTATGACTCACATGTATGGATTGTCCCTGTATGTCCCGTGTCCGACTCGCGGTCGGGTAACGGCTTGGCTAACTTTACTTGTGGCGGTGATTGTGCTTGGGTTAGGGATTTATGGACATGTGTTGTGGTGCGCCCTGCGAGGCGGTTATTTTATTATTATGTATGTTGGCTTGGCGCCTAGTACGTATTGTAGTGCTGCTGGAGGCCGAGACATTAGTGGTCTCGGGTTTGATTGATTTTCCAGTACGCCTCGTAGCGCTGCTAGAGGCCGGGGCTTAGTGTTCTCGGCTATCGATTTGTTCCCAGTACGTATTGTAGTGCTGCTGGTAGCTGAGACCTAGTGTTCTCAGTCTGCGATTCTGCGATTCCGCGGCGGGTTGCGCCGAGTGGATTTTAGACCCAACTCGCTGGGAGCTCCTGTCCAGAATACAGAGGAGACTCTGCCGGATTCTTCCAAAATTCCCGATCGGGAATTTGGTTCGAAGGACTGGGCAGAACCATTCCTTTGTTTTGCTGGACTGGGCTCGTGCCTGTTCACCTTGGTATAGTATACCTGATCCCATTGCTTGCTAGGTAGACTCCATACTAGATTAGTCGCCTAGCTCCTGACCTGTCTTGTCCGTCGGATAGCGTAAGGAGAGCGGTTCCACTCGGTAGACGGTCTGCAACCTTGGTCCTTGTTTGGTTTAAGGGTTGTGGATTTGCTCCAGAGCGGTCCATGTAATCCTTGCCACTTCCGACGGCATTTATTACCGGACTCTTGTCCCCTGACCCTTCATCCTAGGGGTTGTCCTAGTCTAGCCAGATAGAGCTGACAGTTGTCCTATGTATTGGGAGTTGTGACTTGTGGATATGACTGAGGATTGAGTATTATGGAGAGTACGATCTCGGGATATTGACTTGGTGGATCTATGTGGATTCTTGGATTTTGGTGATTTCGAATATTTCGTGGAACGAGGAGAATATCGAGGGTATTATTATATAATTTTTACTCGACTTCCCAAACGTCCAAAACCTGGTACCTTTGTGTATTCCGGTAATTGGGGAACCTGGTTTGATTGCTGTGTCTTGGTAGTTGAGGGGCTTGTTTTCTAGTAGCTTGTGATCATTGACTTGGAGGATTCTTGTGAGTCAGAGGGCCTAGCATTGTTAGGGGAATGAGCTTGGTATTGGTGGTCGTCTTTATTGACGTGATATTCACTCCATCATGGATGGGAGACCCTTGCTAGATTGATCTGGTGGATGGACCGACTTGATGATTTGAGTTGTAGGTTTCCATGTGTACTTGAGAGACTATTATAGTGGAGATTTTGATCTTGTAACTGACTTGATATCCATGTCACGGTTTGGACATGTGACTTCTTGTGACTGATAGGTTTGACCTTGTTCCTGGTATTACACGATGACCTGGACCTGTCTTGATTCTTGATTAGTGGCCCGTAGAGGTGCACTCCTGACTAGCACTCTGGACTTGACAGTAAACCTGGCATGTATACTCTTGATTCTTGATAGTGGCCCGTGGTGGCGTGCTCCTGACTAGTACTCTCGACATGACATGTTTACTCTTGATTGCTGTTGCGACAGCCAGTCCTGACTTGCTCAGCATGACCCCGTCTTGACACCGTGGTTGATTTCTCTTGATTGTGCTTGTATAAGCCACCAGTCCAGTCTTGTCTTGCATCATGTCTAGGACATGGATCCCTGAGTACCACGGTCAGGGATCCATAATGAAACTGACTAGGCTAATAACTAGATTAATCATGTAGTTCATGGGGACTTCCCAGTGACCTATTGCTTGTCTGACCCTGGCCCTATGTATCTATATATATACATACTAGGGATTTGTTGCTATCCGTCGAGATGAGCGCATTCCCAGCCCTCCGTCGAGTGTGGCACTTCTTTAGGGCACATGTATCTTATTGCAGTGTGCCTGCTATATCTATCTTTTTCTTTTGCTGGGGCCATTCGGGTAGTAGCAAGCAGGAGCTGGACTTTGAAGTCTCATTGCATCTTGTTAGTAATTAGGCCTGTGATAACCCTAGTTAGCTAATAATAGCAAGCCGTAGGCATTGTGTGGCCGCTTGTCCTTCTGTGTTATTTGGCTTGTTGCCTGCTAGCCAGCTGATATTGATTTCCAGCTGGCAGTGCAGGTGTTAGTGGATGCTAGGAAGATTGTGATTGTGTTAGCTTCACTATACTTGTGGATTTGTTATCGTGCGTTGGTACCGCACGATCCCTTACCTTTATTTACTGTTTTTAGATGTTATCCTTGTCATATTTTATCCTGCTGGTTTTCTTCGCCCGTCCTTGAGCCTTTCTTTCTGGTACTTGCTACGGTTGGCCTGACCAACCCTGGATTGTTCCCAGATTGCCTGAGACCGACCCTGTGGATCTTCCAGACTCGACTTGGAGGATGTGCTTCAGTTCTCGACCATGCTAGGAACTGTGGGAAGGTATACTTGTCTACATTATTATCCTGTACTGTAGATTCCAGATTTTCATATGAGTATTTCCTGTTTTTCATATGATTATCTCTCTTGATATTGTTTCATTGTGTTTTACCTGTGGATATGAGATCGGATTTAGGCCATAGATTGATTGCATACTAGAATACCCAACCAGACTGGACAGCCGTCATCACCGTATAGCATATTCGTACCTTATACGGTGTAGCTGGCCGTGTACGTCCTCGTATTTCGGAACTGGGGCGTGACAGTTGGGCTAATTACATGTTAGCTGTTATGGGCCAAAGGCCCATGGCTATTTATTAATCCTTATATGTTCTGTTATGGGACAAAGGCCACAACTATCTATCTGTACTGTTCGTTAGCAGGGAGGAACTTCTTCTCCATGGGTTGTTATTCTTTGAGGAATTTCAACTCTAACTGTCTCTAACAGGAGGAAAGGGAATTTCAAATTCTCGTCCAGTTTTCTCCTTACCCAAGTTGTAACAACCTCAACCTCCTTTATAAACCCAACTTTCATCTAAGTTTTTCCATTATAAGCAGAGCCTCAGTGAACCATTCTTCCTTCAAATTCTAAATTGAATTTCCCTCTCAAATTTTGGATCTCGGTGAAGAACAATTCATGGCGGGGCGGCGATCTCCTTCTCCGATCAACAATGAAGGAGTACTCGGTGAAGCATAACAACCCTGTTCTTCGTAACGGCGACAGCTGAGCGAATTCTAATCAATCCCGATCGTAGGCGACAGTGAGTAGATCTTCGTTCCTTAACGTCTTTATTTTGCTGCAACAAACTCAAGTGAGTTTTTGAATTCTGAAACGTGATATACTACTTTGATTGATACTCTTTGAATCTAAATCCAAAATTGTTTGGATTGTGTTTAGAGAATATCCAATTTCATCTCGAGACCCTCCTTCATAGCTCTTCGTCTGTCCTGATTCAGATCTGTGAAATCGTTGTAGAGGTGAGGATTTGCTTGCTGATCTCCTGTTTGTGGTTATGCATTTTGTTAATTTTAGTTTTTCGTATCGTGGTGTCAAGTTTGTAGATCGGATTTGGAGAATTTGGATTGATTTTTGGGTTCGGTTGATCATTCTAACCCTCGACTGACCACTGGTGAGTGTATCCTCGACTTTTTTCATCGAATGTCATTTTGCAGATCATGAATTCTCATTTGTGATTCAATTGTTGACTGTGTTTCAATAGGAGCTATTGTCTGTAATAACCGTATCCAGTTCTTGTGTCATCAGTGTGATCCAGATTAGTTACTTTCCAGGTAAATTTCGATCTATCTATAATATGGATTAAGGTTTGTATATATTAATCTATGACAGCACTATATCATTGCTAGTGCCTGTAGGTATCAGGAAGTATTATTTGGAAAATGGTTGAACTATGCTAAATTGTTCTTTCAACTGATTTACTTAAATAATTGGAAATCATTGTTATGTTACATTGGGGTGTAGACCATGAATGAGAATCTGAGGATGAGAGGTTTTATAACAAATTGGTTCATGAATAATTTAACTGAGTATTAGTGGTTCACTTATATACGTGTGAGCAAGATTGCTGAACCTTTGGCAAGTCTGTGATTTCTTAACGATTATTCGAGTTCTTAACTCGAGAACAGAGGATGAGAGATTTCTAGTTGAGCAGAATGTTAGATCTCAGAATTTTACTTAGGTTGCACCCTCGTAACTTAGATAAACATTCATATATTTCAATTGAAAACAAGTTGTTGTTTTTAAGTTTGTGGCTTAGGTTTAATAACTTAGTAGCTGTAGTTCTTATGAACCCTGCTGAGAACAGGGGTTTATTTTTAAAAAAAATCCTGCAACCTTATATCTGGGTTTGAAATCTTGATTGTCAGGATTTGGGAACTATACTGATTTCAGGTTTCAGTAGAAAGGGTTCAATGTAACCTTGTGAAAGTTTTGTCCCATGATCAGTTACAATGTTGGGTTGTGCCTAGATAAATCTCAGTATTTAGAATAAGCTAATTCTTGGGGTGGTTAGTATTTTGCTTAGACTGTTAACTGATTTTTCCTTTCTTGAACTATGAAGAATTTTACATTTGGTTGAATAGGAATCATAAGGATTGTGATTACAACTTACAGGATGGTTTATCTGGGCTTAGTATGATGCAATTGGTTTCTAATATTTTGGTCAGTTGTCCAGCTTGGTTCCATCTATTTTACTTTTAAAACAGTTAGCATATCACTGACAGTTCATGAGATTAGTGCAAGCTTCATGGGTTACGTAGTTGTCAGTCCTCTTGATTTGGTTCCTTAAGTCCTCTGAGCTTCAGTTCTAAACCTGAGAATTGGTTAGGAAACCCTTCACTAGAAACTTAGTTCACTCTATATGTTTAGATCCATATTAAACCCTGTTGTAAGAAACAGCTATAAGACCCACCTTTAAGCAAGTTTTACTTTAACAAGTGATGCATGGGTTTCTGGTAAGGGATAATATGACAACTTAAATGATCTTACATGAGCCCGTCTGCATGTAATTTCAGTACCATTGTGGACTAAGATTTTTCTTAAGCCTAACTCAAGGCTAAAGTGGGTAAGGTTGACAACTTAGGTTTCTATTCCAAACAGTGGTAGTTGGCTTTACATTCTAGTTATTAGTTTAACAAATAGTTTATAAAGAATAGTTGTAGGAAGTTAAAATATTGAATAATTAATAAATGGGCTTAACCAAATAACATATCTTATAAATAGCTTGTAGTTAGACATGTTTAGAACTTCAAGATACCAATTTAGAGCTTATTTAGTTATTAACCAACTTGTACTTAATAAACCAGGAAGACATCCAGCTCCACTGATTATCTGTACCTTCCCAGAGCAAGGCAAGTACTTTTCTATGGTCTTGTGCATTTACATATCTTGTACTCTTCTTGTGACACGTCATGACACGATATCCTGTACTCCTGTATTTCTTGTTCTTGTACTTACTTGTGTCAGGTGGGGAAATACACTAGCTATATGACCAAACCTCGGTTACTATATTCATGTAGATAGCTTTGGCCTCGCATCGTGCACGCGGGTCCTAAGCCGTACCGATATTCATGTACTCCTGTACATATTCCTATACTCACCCCATCCGGTCACATAGGCTAGTTGTATTTCAAACATTGTGCACTTGTCATGTCTTATACTTCAGGTTCATGGTTATATTTATGTACTTATTCCCTGTACTTTCATTCCTGTACTTTCACTTCATGTATTTCATATTCATGTTCTCCTGTACTTATTTTCCATATCATGATGTTCTTGTTCATTACCTAGAACTGTACTTTGCTCCGCTCCTGACTAGAAAATGTTGCAGGTGAGATGGAGGCTTTGTGTGACACATATTATGGCCGAGAGCCTGTAGATGCAGTAGAGCCAGCTGGAGTTGCTCTGGACTTAGAGGCTGAGGAAGCCTAGCACTTTACCCATTAGTAGTCTATATTTCTTTGTATTTGAGACTATCAGACTTTACTTTTCATTTGCTGGAAATGTAATAACTCTTAGACTTGTACTTGATTCTGGGATTCGTTTATAGATGCTGTGTTTCATACTTATTCCTGTTTATCTGGTTAGATTTTCCTAGATTGGTACAGCTTACTCCATCGTGTCCAACGATGAAGGCTGGGCGTGTCCGACTCGTGTCCGATTATTCGGGAGCGGGTCGTGACATGTTTTTAGTGGTAGCCCATGCAGGTCTATCCTAATAGTACCTAGGTATTAGAGTACTATTGGGGGACTTGATTAAACTTGGGAAACTTGATCACAGCATAGGAAATCGGGTACATCGGGTATATATGGATATTATATAAGCATTTACATTTATTTGTAGGTTAGGTTTTCATCAATCACGAAGTTTTCTTTTGTTGCAGGATGGTCACTACGAGGAAGACCGCTGATCAGCCAGGAGTTGCAGGCAGCTCGGGACAGTCTGCACCAGACGTTCCGTTAGAGCAGCTTCCGCCACTGCCTCCTATCTTTCCTCCGCTACCCCCGATGATGACTTTCGATGGCGCTCAGGTGATGGGCATGTTCCAGCAGTTCATGGAGGCCCAGAACCACCAGGCCGTGCAGTTTCGGGCGATAATTGTTGATGCACTCAGGACCCGAGAGCCGGCAGCACCAGCACCAGTAGCACCTCCAGTACCAGCAGTACCGAGATCGGTGACTGCCAGAGACTACCAGAACCTCTGTCCGATGGATTTCTAGGGCCACGAGGGTATTGTTTATGCTGATGAGTGGCTGGAGAATGCAGAGAGGACGCTGAAGATGGCGAGGATCCCGGATAACCTGAAGGTGGAAGTTGCGAGTATGCGACTTTTTGATCTGGCCAGAGCTTGGTACCGGAAAGAGCCCCACGTTTCTTGGGCAGATTTCAAAACTCTGTTCAAGGAGAAGTTTTCCCCGATGTAGAGCAAGATGAGCTTCAGATGCAGTTCGAGGCATTGCAGCATGGGACCATGACAGTGGCGGATTACACATCAGAATTCACTCGACTCAGCAGGTTCACGAAGAACCTAGTCAGAGCACCGAAGGATAGAGCTTGGAGGTTCAATAAGGGCCTCACCAGGGAGCTGCGGCATGCAGTGGCGATTAGTCAGGCGACGATGTATGCAAGCATCCTCAATATTGCTCAGGCTGTAGAAAAGGAGGCAGATCCAAAGCTGAAGAGGGACCGGGACATCGGCAGCAGCAGTTTTCAGACACCGACGAAGAGGACTCAGACTCAGATTCAGGCGAGGCCACAGTAGCCGGCGAAGATGACTCAGACTCGGATTCATTTTAACACGAAGAATGGTCATTCTCCGTGGTTTTAATACGGAGAATGGTCATTCTCCGTATTAGAAATCACGGAGAATGAATTTCTTAAAATCACGGAGAATGACCATTCCTCGTGTTAAAATCACGGATAATGGTCATTCCATGTGTTAAAGTGACGGAGAATGGCCATTCTCCGTGGTAATATCACGGAGAATGATAATTCTTCGTATTAATATCACAGAGAGTGGCAATTCTCCGTGTTAATACCACGGAGAATGGTCATTCTCCTTGTTAAAATACAAGAGAATGACCATTCTCCGTGTTAAAACCACAGAGAATGACCACTCTCTATGCTAAAATGACGGAGAATGTCCATTCTCCATCATTTTAACACGGAGAATGGCCATTCTCCGTGGTTTTAACACGAAGAATGGTCATTCTTCGTATTAGAATGACCATTCTCCGTTCTTAAAATCACAGAGAATGACCACTCCCCATGTTAAAATCACGGAGAATGGTCATTCTCCGTGTTAATATCACGGAGAATGGCCATTCCCCTTATTAAAATACTGGAGAATGACCATTCTCCGTGTTAAAATGACAGACAATGTCCATTCTCCGTCATTATAACACGAAGAATGGTAATTCTCCATGCTCCGTGTTAAAACCACGAAGAATGGCCATTCTCCGTGGTTTTAACACGGAGAATGGTTATTCTCCATATTAGAAATCATGGAGAATGGCCATTCTCCGTTAAAATCATGGAGAATGACCATTCCTCGTGTTAAATCGCAGAGAATGGTCATTCTCCGTGTTAAAATCATGAATAATCAATCATCTGTGTTAAAATTATGGAAAATAATGGAGAACAGTTGACAGAAACCTAATTTTTTGTAGAAAAAAATTTGTCAGGAATAAAGAGTTTCGTTCTTCTTTCGTAACGATGCTAACTCTTATGGAAAAGAAGAAGAAGCTCTTCTCTCCACAATTGACCTAATCACAGAAAAACTTCAAATCTCTCTAGGAAGAAGAAGATGATGATGATGATGATGATAATGAGCGATGATCGAAGTTCGACTGAAGAAAATCACAGTGAACTACGAATGATCTTTACGATCTCTACTGAAGATGAGAGTAGTGGAATTCAGATCTCTCGTGAAGAAGAAGAAAAAGAAGACGAGAATCGCAATCCAAATCTGAGTTTGTGCGAAGGGGTAGTTATGGTATTATCAAAATGACAAATTTGTAAATACAGAGTATCTAAAGGGAATCTTGGAATATTTAACGTAGAAATATATAATTATGGGCATTTCATAAAACCTATCATGCAGGTGGGTTTTTCATAAAAACCAACCCCGAAATTGGGTTTCTCAGCAATTTCCAGTCTTTTGATGTGTGTGTTGGGATGGGCTGCGGGATTTCGAACGAAACTAAAAAATAGAGCGGGTTGCTCATGGCTGAATTTTTTTGGGAACCTTTTATAAGGCTTTTTCTAAGGGCACTATCAGTTTTACTTGGGGCAAGCCTAAAAATATTTTAAAATATTACAAGTTTGCCATCAATTTTTTTTTTACTTGGGGCTAGCCCAAGCAAAGGTATAAATACCAACTTTTTTTTCTTTTTCTCTCTACCTCTACTCTTTTCTTCTTTCCCTCAACTCTTTTCTTCTCTTCCTCAACCAACACTTATAGGTCAAAGAATTTAACCCCAAATTTTTTCCCAACCTACATTTTTTTAAGATTGTTGGTAAAATTTCAAGTAATAGTGTCATTGACTTCTTATATTTATTGGTAAGTCATCGAATTAATATATGTTTAAAGTTGTTAACATGAATTTCACATATAAAAGTTGAATTATATGTGTTTAATGTAGAAAAAATGAACATGGAAGAACCTGGGTCATCAAATGTAACAGACTCTTTCCACTACGTCCGAAGAACACATTGACGCTTCGGAAGCCCTCTTGGTAACTAAATTTTAATTTTTTATCGGGTGAAAGTCGGGTCTGTGACACAGAGGACTGCCACCCCTCTGACAGTCCACATCTTAAGACATGACTGTCAGAGAGGTGGCAGTCCTTTATATTGTAAGGGCTTGTGGCAGTCCTAAATATTGTAAGGACTGCCTCACTCCCTGCTGTAATGACCCGCTCTGCCCTAGCGGAATGCCGATTCAAACGGCAAATGCAACGACTCAAACGAGCCGTCGACTCGAAGAGTTGGCATCGACCCGATGAAGAATCGATGCAAGACTTACATTGGCCCATCGAAGATGAATCCAGACTTAGACTTTCAAAGGCGCGCTCGGAGTATCGCTCGGCCGATACGAACATCGCTAAGGTGGGTGGCTCCGATGAACCCGTCTTTGCTTAGCCTAGACACTTAACAATACGGATACTATTGCTAGAATCGCTAGGCAATAACACCGCGCAAACTAATAAATGACTCAATGCACCTAGCTAAGGGAATAATCCCATCTTGTATGCTTGTATAGAATATGGAAAAGAACTTGGAAAATGTGACAACTCTCGCACCGTACTCTACGCTCGTGCTAAGGCATAAGCTTACATTCAAGTTCCTCATGCGTTCAAACAATAAAATAATGAATGGTTTACAACAATGAAACAAGAAGACTATCGACATAGTCGTTTAGAGTAGAATATAGCCACATTGGAAGACTTCGGGACCGATGGGTCGCCAAGGTGACTCCCGCACGGGGAGTTACATAATGTATGAATGAATGAATGAACGAATAAGTGAATGAATGAATCAACAAAAGAATGAATGAATATGTGAATGAATCAATGAACGAACGAACAAGTGAAAGAAAGAATGAATAAGATAAGAAAGAAAGGAATGGTTAGCGACAGGTATGATGGGGACGTACATCGGGGCTCGCTACCTGCGCTGCACAGACGCCGCTGCCAACCTGGTCGATAACGCATTATGGCTCACAGACAGCCTACGGCTCAAAGACAGCCGTTAAGTTAAAATGACAAGACAATACGAAATGGTCGTGGACAACCCACTCGTATACGGGGGAAAGAATAAAAAAGGGATTCCAAGGCAACGATCAACGAGACATCGTGGCCGGCCTAGGCAGAATCATGGCTTACGGGCTGTTTGGGTGGGGGCTGGGACACTCAAAGAGACGTAAGGCCGGTTATTTCAAAAGACTATCAAGGTGTACCAGCCATCACGCTATGATAGGTGAGAATACCAAAGGGGTATTTCAAAAGACTATCAAGGTGCACCAGTACGCTATGATAGGTGGAAATACCAGAGGGGTATTTCAAAAGACTATCAAGGTGCACCAGCACGCTGTGATAGGTAAGAATACCAAAAAAAATGTCCAAAATGGCTTGTGATGCCAACGACCAGTGCATATAGATTAAGTGGGCTTTGCTGGTGGCAATCCACGTGCAAGTCCTTGCATTGAAACAAAGTAGTCTAAGTTAACTGAATGAAGCGCCTTATGAACAGGCTTGAAATGTAACACACCAAATGATCGAGAGTACTTCATGCAAATGAGTTAGAAAATATGCCTACGATGCACTAGGACCTGAGGCAGGGACATGCCCTTGACATTGAATGTTTACGTGAATTACGATAAGTTGTTATATATGAATTGTTGACTAACTTCGTTTACTTTGGACAGGAAAGACCGGACGGTAAGTATTGGTAAGTCGTACATGTATTTCCATGTAAACACATGAAATCGGTAACACGAGATAGGTTATGACATATGCCATAAAATTGATCCTAAGGCAAGATTAGAAAGATAATGAATGATAGACGATGCACAAAAGTAAATAGAACGTGTTTCGTAATGATAGCATTATGGGCGAGCTAGCCTCCCCACCAGTGCATAACAATGTACTGATAACCCCACAGTTCGCTTACAGGATACAGGAGACGTCGTCGGGTGCGAAGCTTTCCTCGAACGTACTAAGGCACGGAGCTAACTCTGGAGCCTTGGAGCGTTGTAAGGAGCTGAATACAGGACATAATATATCGGAACATCGCCATGAATCATTCCATCTTGTAAGCCACTTGACACGTATTTTATGTTTTCAGAGAGAGAGAGAGCTTGAGCGATTTGTAATCTCGGCCTAGCGCCGCTTGTAAACTTCTTGAATGTCAATAAAGAGTTTGAATTCGCTTCAATTTGTGTTCATTTACTTTCTGCTGCAAATGGGGACACTCTGTGCGACTCTGTGGCCTAGCTCAAATCGGTCGTTTCTGGGATTAGCCTTGCACGGGCGCAACCTAGGCCATGCGGCATCATACCTTAGCGAGGACGATCGCTCCTACGAGAGCGGGGCATGACAGATTGGTATCAGAGCACAGCTTTACGTCCTTGGACTTCATTTCGATTCTCTCAGTTTTGAAAGCTCGCTTGGAAACAAAGAAGTATACGCTCTATCTCGTTGTGCCTTGGGATGTTCCATACAATAAGTCTAATATTTTCAAAAGCTTATACGAGTACTCGGTTGGACAGGATCGATAGGCGAAGGCCTTTGTGCCAAACCATGACGGATTTTAGTCGAAAGAAAACCAAAATGCTAAAAGTTAGCAAACGCAAGGCGTGCTTGAATAACCTTACGCTGACAATGGCGAACGAGTACACGAGACCGGAGCATAGTTCGAATGGGATGATTATTCACGCAGCCTTTTGGCTAAGATGTGTCGAGTATCGTGTACCTAGACCTTCTCGTGTGAACGAGTTTGCGAGCGAGATCGACTATCGTTCGGACGAGAATAAGTGAGGCTTAGAATGTATGTCGATAGAGATGCTACTTGACCAACACTAAAGCGAACACGAGAATGATTCTTAGAGTTTGGGGAAACGGACGAATGTACCTTCGAACATGTCGATTGTGAGTCGAATGTCCTTTTGAGGATTTGTAGAATGACTTGAACCCGAGTGGTGTATGTGATAACTTCGAAGAAGAAAAAGAGTGAGTGTCAACGACTAGTCGAGTGGCTCGAACCCTGAGTGGTGTATGGATGTCATAGAAATGGTTCGAGCGAGACTAAAAGATTTAAGGATAGAACGAGTATGTCGGCAAGCGATGATATCGCACAAAGCCTTAGAACAAGTAACGTTTAGTTGGTTGTGACTTCGAGAGTCTCAAACGAGATATTGTTCGGACGAATTATGAATGTGTAGTACAAGTACAAAACAAGTTGAATAGAGAGTCGGAACGATGAAACGAATGGAGGTGAGGAAACATAGAAGATCGTGCATGCGATTTTGAATTTAGTCGAAGGGATTGAAACTTGAATTAAGACGAAATACTCAGATGAAACCGAAGTTAGCACGATTGGAAGATTGCATGCATAGGAAACGTTGATTTGGAGATACGAGAATAACTAAGGATTTGTAATGGATGTTGCTCAATGAAGAGTTAGCACGAGACAATGTGAATTGAGAAATTAAGTTGCACGATGTAACGCCCCAGAACCAGAATACTGGAGAGCGGGGGCGTACATAGCCAGCTATGTATATAGAAGTGCAACCCACCTCGCTATACGGTCACGGCTGTCTAGATACATGAGGGTTTAACTACAAGCCATCAGTCGCTTAAGGTCATGAACAAGCCTATTGTCTCAATCTCAAGCAAGTAATAACAATTACAAGATGTCAGAGCACCAAATATACAATAGTAAGGCGTCCCATATAATACATATTTGGATGATCATGAAGCTAGTCGTACAAAATATTAAGACTAGCAAGAGTTTCAGTCATATATGATCAACCCTAGGATTTGTCAATCATACTACAGCCCGTAGGCAGACAGTAAGTGAAGGTACAATCGAGCTAAACACGTGTTCGTCGGCTAAATGCCTCAAAAGAATAATTTTACAATAAAGTGGGGAAACAAAAGAAACCCACTCGTTGCCAGGATTACGCCTGGTGGTCACCATCTGGCTGGAAGGTAGGTAGATCCTCAGGAGCTGCTCCGATATCTGGCCATACAAAACCAGCTGGGTCAGACCCCAGAAAGAACAAGTGCCACAAGGAGGCTTCACTTAGGAACTACAACCAGCATATAGTAATTGAATAATAAAGATAATTATATGTAAAAAACTGAATATAACAATGACAACAATAGTTAATTGAGTACGAGAAAACTATTCAAGTAGCCAAGTCGCAACCCTTAAACCAAATAAGGACCGAGGTTACAACCCTTCACCTGAATAGAAACCCATCTCAAATACTGTTGGTAAAGTAAAACATGATGAGCTTGATATAGGGTACAATAGGACAATAAGACAATAAATGAAAAGAGGACACAGAACTGCTTCGGGAGCCAGGTTACAACCCTTAAACCAAACAAGGACCAGGGTTGTAACCCTTCGCCTGAACAGAACTGGACCACTGATCATTATTGTTAAGGCTAACATAAGTAATCAGGACGATATATGATAAGATAACCATGGGACTATCAGATAACCAAGTTACAACCCTTAAACCAAACAAGGACCGGGGTTGTAACCCTTCATATGAACAGAACTTGGTATCTCATCATTTATCGATAAGTAAGGCACAAGAAATCATGTCATGCCACAATCTTGTACAGGATCAGGACAAGACTAAACTGTGCTAGACTACATCCAAATAATCACGGCCACACAATGAGTACGGCTTGATACTTTAACTAACTAGGGTTATCATAGGCCTGGTTACTATCAAAAAGTAATGAGATTATTCCAATAGCCACAAGCCCTGCAGACCATCTAGGTTATCCAGGTCGAATATCCATCCATAGTGGGGGCAACACTTGACAGTGTGCTAGAAATGTGCCCTACTTATCGGCAGGCTACAAGTCCACTTGAGCGCCCAGATAACGGGATTGCCTGTAGCGGGGGAAAATCTCTTCATGACTACTGAATTAATCTAGTTATTAGCCTTAGTCAATTTTCAGTAGGTACCCCTGATCGTGGTATTCAGGGATTCATACCCTAGACATGATGCAAGACAGTACTGGTTCATTACACAAACACAATCATCCATGGTGTCCAGGTCATTCATTATAGTCATGTCATGCAAGCCGTCGCAACAGCTTTCAATAATTATCATCCTGCGTACTTGTCATATCTTGTTGTATCATGTCATATCAAGTACTTGCTATGCCATGCCATGCCATGTCCCATTATTAGCCCGGTCATATCAATCAATCAGTGATTTGCCAAGTCGTGGAGAGTGTAAGAACATAAAGTCAACGGGTACAAAAGGGCTCAAGGCTCTACGCGAGTGAGCCTCTACGCTAGGCCAAGGGCCTCGAGCGTAAAGCGGCTCTACGCTAGTGAGAGCAAGTGAGAGATAGCTCTACGCGAGCAAAGATGCGCGTGGGTGGGATTCTATGCTAGCCGTGCTATACGCAAGCGTAATTACACGCGCGTAAGAATTCTACGCGAGTAGAACTCTACGCGCGTGAACACCCGAGCGAGATTCTACGCACGCGAGAATCTACTCGAGCCAAGTCTACACGAGTAGAACTCTACACGAGTAAAACACTCGAGCAAGACTTTACGCACGTGAGAGTCTACTCGAGCCAGGGATTTTACGCGAGCATGATTTTACGCGAGCGGGAGAGCCCCGAGCGTACAATTCGTAGGAAATCAGCATAAAATGGAGTACGCTGGCACGCAAATACGTGTATGTAAAAGGCTGAAATAACACACTGACACGTAAAATGTGGGCGTAAAGGCCAATCACTACGCTAATACGTTAGAACGTGTGCGTAAAACTTCATCTTCTCCCCAAGGCCGATACAAGTAGGCGTGAAGGCTCGGGTACTCCAGGAACTCCATCTCGGCCAAGACTTGGGGAAGTCCGACCATCTCAACACCAAATTGGCATAAAATTGAAATCTCTACTACATGGGACTCTCTAATTCGGGAACAACCAAGTTTTTAGAAGATCAAAACCAAGGAGATCAAAATACTAAAAACTTAGATCTACATGAAATAAGCCATGGAATTCGAAAATGCTAAGTACTAAAGTGACTTAGAATCTTGTGGAAAAGAAAATGGAACAATAAAACTTGAGTTCCTCCATGAAGTAAGTTTCACTTGCCTAAACCTCCTGTTAGGTGGAAGAGAGTAATGGTGAAGAAGAAGAAGAGTTAATGAAAAGAAGTAATGAGGAGAGAGAGAAGTGGGCGGCTAATAAAGGAAGGGTGAGGTGGTAGGTGGGGGTTTGGTCCACATGAAAAATCAAGCCAAGTCGAACCAACAAGTTGAACCGAACCAAGCAATCATGTAATGAGACATGCAATATACGTACATGTATACCAGAATACATACTACGAACTACGGTTGTTACAACTCTACCCACCTTAAAAGAATTCCGTTCTCAGAATTTAATCAAGATGCTAGAGAGGCAAGGACAAGCTATACTATTTACAGGCAAGCTATACTAAGCAGTCTATCATGCAGTCATTCATTCAAGCAAGGAATTGAGAGCATAAGGCATAAGGAAGACATTATACCTTACGAGTCAAACAGGTCGGGATATCGCGATCGGATATCATCCTCACGTTCCCACATTGACTCACCCAAAGAGTGATGACCCCAAGCAACACGGACTAACTTAATAGTCTTGTTCTTGAGTATCTTCTCTCTTCGGTCCAATATAGACACGGGCCTCTCCTCATACGAAAGGTTGGTACCAACAACCAATTCTGAATGATCCAGGATATGGCTCGGGTCCGAGATATACCGTCGTAGTTGGGATACATGGAACACATCATGCACCTCATGTAACGACGGCGGAAGAGCGAGACGATATGATACATCTCTTACTCGCTCCAGAATGTCGAACGGTCCTATATACCGAGGACTAAGCTTTCACCGTACGTCGAAACGAATGATGCCACGGTTAGGCAAAATCCTCAGGAATACATGGTCGCCGACCGAGAATTCAAGGGGACGCTGATGAGAATCGGCCCAATGACGCTGACGATCTTGGGCAACTCAAAGATGATCTCTGACTCGCCTGACCACTTCAACTGTCTGAGCAATCATTTCCGAACTGAGCATCTGCCTCTCTCCAACATCGTCCCACACTAGCGGGGATCGGCACTTCCTACCATATAGTACTTCGAACGGTGCCATCTGGATACTGGTCTGGAAACTGTTATTGTACGAGAACTCCACCAGGTGCAGGTGATCTTCCCATGAACCACCAAAGTCGAGCGTACAAGATCTCAACATATCTTCCAAGGTTCGTTTGGCACGCTCTGACTGACCATCTGTCTGCGGGTGATAAGCTGAGATGAACTGGAGGTGAGTTCCCAAACTCTCCTGCAGACTATGCCAAAAGTGTGACATAAATCTAGAATCTCTGTCCTAGGTGATACTGACTGGTACACCATAATATCTGACAATCTGTATGAGGTACATCTCCGCTAGCTGAGCCGTCGACTGACCAACTTTGAACGGAAGATAGTGAGCCACCTTCGTGAGCCTGTCTATAATGACCTAGATAGCATCTCTACCGGCCGGGGACCTAGGTAATCCATTCACAAAATCCATGGTTATATGCTCCCACTTCCATTCTGGAATTGGCAAGGGCTGGAGAAGTCCAGCTGGCCTCTGATGTTCAGCTTTAACTTGTTGGAAAACCAAACATTTAGAGACGAACCGGGCTATCTCTCTCTTCATACCATTCCACCAAAAGTGCTACCGGATATCACGGTACATCTTTGTACCGCCCGGATGAACTGAATACTGAGAACTGTGAGCCTCTGCCACGATCTCCTGTCTGATATCTCCACTGGGTACACAAAGATGCTTCCCATGTCGAAGTGTACCGTCTTCATAGATGTATAACTCTGGTCTTCGTTCTGCCTCACATTCTGCTCTAAGCCGCTGAAGCTTAGAATCTGCTGACTGCGCCATCCGGATCCTCTCGACTATAGTGGACTAAACTTGCATACTGGCCATCAATGCCACACTGGTAGAAAGGACAACTTCTATGCCCATCTTCTGAAGATCTGCTAACAACTTTGGTTGTGCTGTTAGGAAATAAACTCTGGCTCTTCTTCTAAATGCATCTGTAATAACGTTGGCCTTCCCAGGATGATACTGCAGGTTGACATCATAATCCACAAGTAGCTCTAGCCACCTCCTCTGACGCATGTTAAGATCCTTCTGGATGAAAACATACTTCAGGCTCTTGTGATCGGTGAAAATCTTTACCCTATCTACATACAAGTAGTGTCTCCAAAACTTAAGTGCAAACACTACCGCTTCTAGCTCCAAGTCATGGGTTGGGTAATTCCTCTTATGATCACGAAGTTGACGTGACGCATAAGCTATTACCTTCCCATGCTGCATCAAAACACATCCTAAGCCTCTACCTGAAGCGTCACAATACATTAAGAATTCTCCGATCCCATCTGGAAGCGTGAGAATGGGAGCCGTCATCAAGCCTCGCTTCAACTTTTTAAAAGAATCCTGGCATTCTGCTGTCCAAGCAAACTGCACATCCTTGCGGGTCAGCTGGGTCAATAGCGTTGAAATCCAAGCAAAGTCTGAATAAATCTTCGGTAATAGCCGGCCAAGCCAAGAAAACTGTAAACTTCTGCAACTGTGCTGGGTATTGGCCATGTCTCAATTGCCACGATCTTCTGGGGATCCACTTCTACTCCTCCTCTGGTGATGATATGACCCAAGTATGAAATGCGATCGAGCCAGAACTCGCATTTACTAAACTTGGCATACAACTGGTGCTCCCTGAGAGTCTAAAGAACCACACAGAGATGTTGCTCATGCTCTGCTTCACTCTTGCTGTAGACCAGGATGTCGTCTAGGAACACAATCACGAACTGATCTAAATAAGGCATGAAGATGCGATTCATGAGGTCCATGAATACGGCCGGCGTATTGGTTGATCCAAATGGCATAACAAGGAACTCCCAATGCCTATATCTAGATCTGAAAGCTGTCTTCGGGATGTTCTGCTCTCTGACTCTGATCTGGTGGTATCCTGACCGCAATTCGATCTTCGAGAATACGGCTGCCCCCTTGAGTTGATCAAACAAGTCATCTATCCTCGGGAGAGGGTATCTGTTCTTGATTGTCACTGAGTTTAAGGTACGATAATCTACACATAACCTGGACGTACCATCATTCTTTTTCAGTAGAAGCATTGGGGCTCTCCAGGGCGATCCACTAGCACGAATGAATCCCTTGGTTCTAAGTTCTTCAATCATCTTGTACAATATTTCTAACTCTGACGGCGCCATCCTGTAGACTCTCTCCGACACTGGGGCTGTCCCTTGGATCAAGTCTATGGTGAACTCGATTTCTCGCTTTGGCGGCATTCCTGGAAGCTCTTCTGGGAAAACATCTGGGAACTCCTCGACTATCCGGGGTAACTGCACTGCTGCTACCTCCATCCGCAATACTGGAGGAGAAGGTTCAACTTTGCCTCGGGAAAAAAAAAACTCTGGCTCGCCTGGAATGCTAAAAACAACCCTGCCAATATGGCAGTCTATCCTACCATACTGGTCTCTCAACCAATCCATCCCTAAGATCATATCATAATCGGCCATCGGAAACTCTATCAATCTAGCGGGGAATTTTCTACCGCTAACTACGATCCGACACGAGGGAAATACTCTATCTACTCCCACAAGTCTATTACCAGTAAGTATATTGAGCCTTACTGATAATGACTCGGGCTCCAGTCCTATCCGTGTCGCGAATCGTGCAGACATAAATGAATACGATTCACCAGAATCAAATAACGCTGATGCTGGAAAGGAGTTGACGAGAATAGTACCTGCCACTACCTCACCTGGGGCTAATCTTTCTTCTCCAATGGTCAAAGCCAGCACTTGACCATGTCCTCTGGGTGCGGGTCCCCTCTGCTGAAAACTTTTCTACCTGCTCTGGATCAGGGCTTGGGATTGGGCATACTGCTGCGGTCTCTGCTACTGGAATGCCTGGGCCTGCGTCGGCAAGGGCCTCGAGAATGTGTATTGCTGCTGCTGCTACTGGACTGGTGCTGGTACTCTAGCTAATGGACTAGAGAAGGCTGATGAAGATGAACTCTCCCTGTTTGGGCAGTTTCCAACCCTGTGGTCCAGAGCACCACAAACCAAGCACAAACCTGTGCTCTGCGACACTCTGATACCATATGCCCTGGCTTCCCACAATGAGTGTAACCTATTGTGGAAGACTGCTTCTGCTGCTGAGGGTACGTCAGAGTTGAATGTTGAACCAATGTCACTGAATCCGTCCGCCTCGGAGCTCCGATGGTCAAAGCCCTAGCTGCCGGGGCTGGTGCTGAAGACTGATTCATCTGACTATGGGATCGCTTCGACCTCCGGTCCTATCTATGATCTTTTGGAAGGTATACTCATGCCTCCTTGCTGCTCTCAATACCGCATCAAAAGTCTGATGCTCAAACTGCTCCACTGCCAATAAAATCTCCAGGTGAAGTCCCTGCTGGAACCTCTGGGCTCTATCGAACTCGGTCGCTACCAAGGAGGGAGCAAACCGGCTAAGTTTCGAAAACTCGACCGTATAACCATCGACCGTTCTGCCCATCTGCTTCAGATTGGTGAACCTCGTCTGTAGATCGTACCGAGCAACAGCATCAAAATACTTGGTCTGGAATCTCTCACGAAATACCGCCCAGGCAGTAGGTGCCACTAATCTAACGGCCTGTGCTGTCCACCAGCTGTGGGCCAAATCCAATAATTGTAGGTGCACCACGGCCACCTTCTCATTTTCTGGAGTCCTGGCTGCTTCTAGAATCACCTCTGTGTCCTGAATCCATGCATTCGCGGCAATAGCATCTTCACTGCCGTCGAAGAAGGAAGGGTTCAAACGCTTGAAGCTGTTGGCCGTGCTGTTACCCTGATAACCTTCTCTGGTTAGAGCAACTGCCACTACTTGGTGCAAGACATCTCCTCGCCGATCTTGGGAAGCTAACAATGTCCTGATGAGACCTACTAAGGTGCCATCATCAGGCTCTGCAGGCTGGACGGGCTGAACTGGTGGCTCTGGACCCCCAGTAGGCATGACTCTGGAGGTTACTCCTGAATGCTGGGCTTGATCTTCAGGTTGCTGCTGGTCCACGAGAGGTGCTCCGCCTTGCTGATCGGTAGGACCAGGAACAATGCCGCTGAAGAAGACGACATAGGGAACAATAAGGAAGGACCAGGACAGATCAACGATACAAGCATGTGATCAGGTCAAGATTTCAGGGATTAAGAGGATACGAACAGAGATCAAGGGCGAATACCGATTGAGACATATATTCGGTAAACCCTCACATATTTTGATTTACAAGACCTGCATGGGCCACCACTTAAACCATTTAATGCCCCAGAACCAGAATACTTGAGAGCAGGGGCGTACATAGCCAGCTACGTATATTGAAGTGCAACCCACCTCGCTATACGGTCAGGGCTGTCTAGATACATGAGGGTTTAACTACAAGCCATCAGTCTCTTAAGGTCATTAACAAGCCTATTGTCTCAATCTCAAGCAAGTAATAATAGTTACAAGATGTCAGAGCACCAAATATACAATAGTAAGGCATCCCATACATTACATATTTGGATGATCATAAAGCTAGTCGTACAAAATTTCAAGACTAGCAAGAGTTTCAGTCATACATGATCAACCCTAGGATTTGTCAATCATGCTACAGCTCGTAGGCAGACAATAAGTAAAGGTGCAATCAAGCTAAATACGTGCTCGTCGGCTAAACGTCTCAAAAGAATAATTTTACAATAAAGTGGAAGAACAAAAGAAACCCACTTATTGCCAGGGTTACGCCTGGTGGTCACCATCTGGCTGGAAGGTAGGTAGATCCTCAGCAGCTGCTCCGATATCTGGCCATACAAAACCAGCTAGGTCAGACCCCAGAAAGAGCAAGTGCCACAAGGAGGCTTCACTTAGGAACTAAAACTACCATATAGTAATTAAATAATAAAGATAATTATATGTAAAGAAAACTAAATATAACAGTGACAATAATAGTTAATTGAGTACGAGGAAACTATTCAAGTAGCCAAGTCGTAACCCTTAAACCAAACAAGGACCGGGGTTGCAACCCTTCACCTGAATAGAAACCCGTCTCAAATACTGTTGGTAAAGTAAAACATGATGAGCTTGATATAGGGTACAACAGGACAATAAGACAATAAACGAAGAGAGGACACATAACTGCTTCCGGAGCCAGGTTATAACCCTTAAACCAAACAAGGACCAGGGTTGTAACCCTTCTCCTGAACAGAACTGGACCACTGATTATTATTGTTAAGGCCAGCATAAGTAATCAGGACGATATATGATAAGATAACCATGGGACTATTCAGATAGCCAAGTTACAACCCTTAAACCAAACAAGGACCGGGGTTGTAACCCTTCATCTGAACAGAACTTGGTATCCGTTCATTTATCGATAAGTAAGGCACAAGAAATTATGTTATGCCACAATCTTGTACAGGATCAGGACAAGACTAAACTGTGCTAGACTACATCCAAACCATCACGACCATGTATTGAGTACGTCTTGATACTTTAACTAACTAGGGTTATCACAGGCCTAGTTACTATCAAAATGTAATGAGATTATTCCAACAGCCATAGGCCCTGCAGACCATCCAGGTTATCCACGTCGAATATCCATCCATGGTGGGGGCAACACTTGACAGTGTGCTGGAAATGTGCCCTACTCATCGGCAGGCTACAAGTCTACTTGAGCGCCCAGATAACGGGATTGCCTGTAGCGGGGAAAATCTCTTTATGACTACTGAATTATTCTAGTTATTAGCCTTAGTCAATTTTTAGTAGGTACCCCTGACCGTGGTATTCAGGGATCCATACCCTAGACATGATGCAAGACAATACTGGTTCATTACATAAACACAATCATCCATGGTGTCCAGGTCATTCATTATAGTCATGTCATGCAAGCCGTCGTAACAGCTTTCAATAATTATCATCCTGCGTACTTGTTATATCTTGTTGTGTCATGTCATATCAAGTACTTGCCATGCAATGCCATGCCATGCCATGTCCCATTATTAGCCCAGTCATATCATTCAATCCGTGATTTGCCAAGTCGTGGAGAGTACAAGAACATAAAGTCAACCGGGTACAAAAGGGCTCAAGGCTCTACACGAGTGAGCCTCTACGCTAGGCCAAGGGCCTCGAGCGTAAAGCGGCTTTACGTTAGTGAGAGCAAGGGAGAGATAGCTCTACGCGAGCAAAGATGCGCGTGGGTGGAGTTCTACGCTAGCCGGGATATACGCAAGTGTAATTAAACGCACGTAAGAATTCTACGCGAGTAGAACTCTATGCGCGCGAACACCCGAGCGAGATTCTACGCACGCGAGAATCTACTCGAGCCAAGTCTACGCGAGTAGAACTCTACGCGAGTAAAACACTCGAGCAAGACTTTACGCACGTGAGAGTCTGCTCGAGCCAGGGATTTTACGTAAGCACGATTTTACGCGAGCGGGAGAGCCCCGAGCATAAAATTCGTAGAAACATAGCGTAAAACGGAGTATGCTGGCACGCAAATACGTGTGCGTAAAAGGCTGAAATAACACGCTGACATGTAAAACGTGGGCATAAAGGCCAATCACTATACTAACACATTAGAACGTGTGCGTAAAACTTCATCTTCTCCCCAAGGCCGATACAAGTAGGCGTGAAGGCTCGGGTACTCGAGGAACTCCATCTCGGCAAAGACTTGGGGAAGTCCGGCCATCTTAACACCAAACTGGCGTAAAATCGAAATCTCTACTACATGTGACTCTCCAATTCGGAAACAACCAAGTTTTTAGAAGATCAAAACTAAGGAGATTAAAATACTAAAAACTTAGATCTACATAAAATGAGCCATGGAATTCGAAAATGCTAAGTACTAAAGTGACTTAAAATCTTATGGAAAAGAAAATGGAACAATAAAACTTGAGTTCCTCCATGAAGCAAGTTGCACTTGCCTAAACCTCCTGTTAGGTGGAAGAGAGTAATGGTGAAGAAGAAGAAGAGTTAATGAAAAGAAGTAATGAGGAGAGAGAGAAGTGGGCGGCTAATAAAGGAAGGGTGAGGTGGTAGGTGGGGGTTTGGTCCACATGAAAAACCAAGCCAAGTCGAACCAGCAAGTTGAACCGAACCAAGCAATCATGTAATGAGATATGCAATATACGTACATGTATACCAGAATACGTACTCCGAACCACGGTCGTTACACACGACTCAGAATTCATTGCAAAAGGAAGATCATCAGGTTATGTACATCATCGATGGTATTGAGGTGTATCAAAGATTGATGTATGATAACTCGGGGGTACTCCGATTCGATGAATGATAATCGTATTAGAAGTTATTATTTCAAAGGATGCTATGTTGGAGAATTTGAATAGAAATGAATATTTAGAATGAAGAAGGGAAGTGACTTGATTGTTTGGTAATAACCACAACGACAACGATCTTGTCTTGCACGAGTGCAACTCCAGCCTCGCATATGCGTCACGTCGAATTTGGGACGATCGTTCCGCGTGAGCGTTGGCATGGTGATTCATGTCCAACGGGAATGATCGAACTCGAAATACCTTGACATGGCAATTTTGATCACTTCGACTTGTGGTTTGAAGCGAAGGCAGATTTGAGGATTGATCGAACTTATGATTGAAAAGACAAAGTAAAGTTGAAGATTCAGTATACCCATTACGCGTACCAAAAATGAGTAAGTCTAGACTCAACGCAAGAGTTACGTCCCGATGAGGACGATTATTCTGCGGGAATGTTGACATGGTGATTCATATCTGCCGTGGATAATCAGACTTGCGTGAGATCAGGGCGCGACATATTGCAATGCTAGACGACCTTGTGATCGACTACGTGGATTGGATAGGATGGATAGGTGAATTGTATCAAAACATACTTGAAGAGATAGACTACGATAATTGCTAGTACGGACACACGATAATGACATGTCGAGGATTTGGTTGGGGACAACCTATCGTAGGATGACTTTCCTAAACGAGCTCGAACTTGGAGCGGAGAATGTCTCGATGTGAATAGGGTGTACGATGCTCGATGTTTAGAAATTTGAGTGAAACAAACTTGGGTAGAAACTCCCGTACAAATGAACAAATGGTTTGACCATAGGATTTGGGGCGAGCGTCATGCGATGACCTTGCACGATGAACCATGAACTTGACTTGTACCTATGACCTTGTAAGCTGACCTAGCGGATAGGCGGACGACCCTATGCCGAGTGATTGAACCCGTGTGACTGACAATTTCAGTATCGTCTGGACGGACGATAGACTTGGGGCAACAAGACTTAGAGTAGGACGGGAACTGGGAGTGTGCGTGAACAACAACGAGATTAGCCTCAAATGAAATGAATGAATGAAATCGATGTTGCACAAGTAAAGTTGGGATAACGAATTGAATCATGGATAGGAAGACGTATTCGACGATAGTGAGACGCACAAGAGTTCAATTTTAATTGAAGTTAGTAAAACGATCGACGAATCGAAACTATCACGAGTAGCTTGTCCGACTTCGCTAATCGCTAAGCTTGGTTGAAATGTACGTATTCGGGGGACGCCTTGAATATATGCACGATCCAAACTCAACAATATGATGAACTCGAATGCAGCTGCAAGTGGATGTTGAGATACGCATAAACGAAAGGATAAAATAAGTATCATCTACGACTCTCGGGTTTGATGAATTACAACGCACCTCGTGCGACCATTACCGTCCCATGACAGGATGCAACAGCAACCAAGTCGAAGAAACACGACGATTGAATAAGTATCATCAAGTCTAAAATGAATGAACAAGCATTTAATAAAATTTACCAATCGCATGCAACATAAAACTTGAAAGGATAACCGAGCATAGTTCGATACCATCGAGCGATAAAGCCATTCGATAGGGATTGTCTAAGATACGCACATGACATGAGTTAAGGAATGGTAGGATGACATGCACTCAGGAAGTCTCGAGGACGAGACTTGTTTTGAGTGGTGTATTATGTAATGACCCGCTTCGTCCTAGCGGAACGCCGATTCAAACGGCAAATACAACGACTCAAACGAGCCGTCGACTTGAAGAGTTGGCATCGACCCGATGAAGAATCGATGCAAGACTTACATTGTCCCATCGAAGATGAATCTAGACTTAGACTTTCAAAGGTGCACTCGGAGTATCGCTCGGCCGATGCGAACATCGCTAAGGTGGGTGGCTCCAATGAACCCGTCTTTGCTTAGCCTAGACACTTAACAATATGGACATTATTGCTAGAATCGCTAGGCGATAACACCGCGTAAACTAATAAATAACTCAACGCACCTAGCTAAGGGAATAATCCCATCTTGTATGTTTGTAGAGAATATGGAAAAGAACTTGGAAAATGTGAGAACTCTCATACCGCACTCCATGCTCGTGCTAAGGCACAAGCTTACATGCAAGTTTCTCATGCATTCAAACAATAAAACAATGAATGATTTACAACAATAAAACAGGAAGACTATCGACATAGTCGTTCCGAATAGAATATAGCCACATTGGAAGACTTCGGGACCGATGGGTCGCCAAGGCGACTCCTGCACGGGGAGTTGCATAATGTATGAATGAATGAATGAACGAATAAGTGAATGAATGAATCAACGAAAGAATGAATGAATATGTGAATGAATTAATGAACGAACGAACAAGTAAAAGAAAGAATGAATAAGATAAGAAAGAAAGAAATGGTTAGCGACAGGTATGACGGAGACGTGCATCGGGGCTCGCTACCCGCGCTGCACGGATGCCGCCGCCAACCTGTTCGATAATGCATTATGGATCACAGACAGCCGTTAAGTTAAAATGACAAGACAATACGAAATGACAAGACAATACGAAATAGTCGTGGACAATACGAAATGACAAGACACTATGGCTCAAAGATAGCCGTTAAGTTAAAATGACAAGACAATATGAAATAGTCGTGGACAACCCACACGTATACGGGGGAAAGAATCAAAAAGGGATTTCAAGGCAACGATCAACGAGACATCGTGGCCGACCTAGGCGGAATCATGGCTTACGGGCTGTTTGGATGGGGGCTCGGACACTCAAAGAGACGTAAGGCCGGGTATTTTAAAAGACTATCAAGGTGTACCAGCCATCACGCTATGATATGTGAGAATACTAAAGGGGTATTTCAAAAGACTATCAAGGTGCACCAGCACGCTATGATAGGTGAGAATACCAGAGGGGTATTTCAAAAGACTATCAAGGTGCACCAGCACGCTATGATAGGTTAGAATACCAAAGGAGAACGTCCAAAATGGCATGTGATGCCAGTGACCGGTGCATATAGATTAAGTAGGCTTTGCTGGTGGCAATCCACGTGCAAGTTCTTGTATTAAAACAAAGTAGTCTAAGTTAACTGAATGAAGCACCTTATGAACAGGCTTGAAATGTAACACACCAGATGATCGAGAGTACTTCGTACAAATGAGTTAGAAAACATGCCTACGACGCATTAGGACCTGAGGCAGGGACACGCCCTTGACATTGAATGTTTACGTGAATTACGATAAGTTGTTATATATGAATTGTTGACTAACTTGGTTTACTTTGGACAGGGAAGACCAGACGGTAAGTATTGGTAAGTCGTGCATGTATTTCCATGCAAACACCTGAAATCGGTAACACGAGATAGGTTATGACATATGCCATAAAACTGATCCTAAGGCAAGATTAGAAAGACAATGAATGACATATTCCGTCTAGTACGAGATAGGTTATGACATATTCCGTATAGTGGTCACCATCTGGCAGGAAGGCTGGAAGATCCTCGGAAGCTGCTCCAAAATCTGGCCATACAAAACCAGCGGGGTCAGACCCCAGAAAGAGCAAATGCCACGAAGGAGGCTTCACTTAAGAACAAAAACCAGCATATCAGCACATAAAATCATAGAAGAAATTGCATAAGACATAAGTAGAGATAACATGGTGATAAACAATAAGATAACTAAAGGACTATTCCGGTAACCAAGTTACAACCCGTAAACCAAACATGGACCGGGGTTGTAACCCTTCACCTGAACAGAACTTAGCCTCTAACCAATTATCGGTAGAGTAAAACATAAACAATCATGTCCAGAGATAGCCATGTACTGGGTCTAGACAAGACTAGACAAGATGGAACTCCATCCAACATTCACGGCCAAGCAAGTGTACGGCTTGATACTTTAACTAGCTAGGATTATCACAAGCCTAGTTACTAACAAGATGCAATGAGATATTCCTACGACTACAAGCCCTGCAGACTATCCAGGTTATCCAGACGCAAGGTTCATTTTAAGAGTTGGTAGCGGATACATCGCCCAGGAGACAAATGTATCCCTTATTCATATAATAGTGGGTACATCGCCCGGAAGACAAATGTACCCTATTAGGTGACTTGAAGTGCAACACATGACAGTATGCATATTACTTATTTCAAAGAGTGCCCCACATGACAGTGGGCTGAAAATGTGCCCTACTCGTCGGCAGGCTACAAATCCATCAAAGAAGACGCCTAGATAATAGGATTGCCTTTAGCCGGAATACCTCTCTATATGCTCTACTTGATCAATCTAGTCATTAACCTAGTCAGATTCAATATGAATCTCTGGCCGTGGTAACCAGGGATACATGTCCTAGATATGATACGAGACAAAACTGGTAGCTTATACAAGCACATTCAATACAATCACCCACGGTGTCATGAGAGTTTACTAGCATGTCCAGTTAACCGTCGCAATAGCGTTCATGAGTTACATGTTAAGGTTACTTGTTAGGGGTACACCACAAAAGGTCACCATCATGTCATGTTACTTATCATGTTCTTGTCTGGAGTGCGCCACGTCGGGCCACTATCATGTCATGTTACTTGTTAGGGACGTGCCATGACGGGATGCCATCATGGTTCATTACATGTCATTCATCATTCGTGTTCACACATCATGGTTATGATCATAACAGATCATCATGTAAGCAAAAGAGACATACCTTGAGTGCGCCCAACGGGCTACCGATATGATAAGTCAAAAGACATGGCAGCATATAGAGGAAAGTATATGTCATGACAAAAGAGAAAATGTCAAATCATTGCTAAGCCATGCCACGGCTTGCACAAGTCGTGCCATAATTTTCTATTTAGCAAAAACATAGAAAGCCGTGCCACTATTAAACAAAATCGCGCTAATCGTGCCAAGTCGTGCCACGACTTGCACAAATCATGCCGTGTCGAGTCGTGCCATGCCTAGCCGTGGCACGCACGAGTCATGTCATGTCATAAAGATCAATAGTGAGAAAATCGCATAAAATCACAAGTCGTAAAAGATACGATAAGCCGAAACATGCAAAACCAAAACATGGGGATCATGGGCATCCATGTGCCCAAGAGAAGGGGACTTATGCACCCAGATGGGGAATCCTATGTGCCCACATGAGGGATCCTATGCACCCAAACATGGGTGCCTACATGGTCAAGGTACTTGCATGGCCAAGTGCCAAGGAATGGAGAAGGGGTTCGTGAATTACAGGTGAAGGCCATGTGCCATACCCAAGTCATGCACTCACACTAGCTACATAGTATGTGCCCACTAGGAGGGGGAGCACACCATATGTGCCCAAGGAGGGGTGTCCTATGCGCCCAAGTCATGAGTTGGACCCTTGTGGCCAAAGGCTAAGGGTGAATGAATGCAAGAAGACAAGTCGTGAAGGCTTATGCGCCAACACAAGACTATGCTTCCACATGTGGCACCCTATGCGCCCAGAGGGAGGCATATGCACCCAAATGAGGGAGGGAATGCTTTGGGTGCTTGACAGGTCCATGCGCCAAGCAGTGCACTGTTCCTCTTCTCGACAGATCCGGGAAGAACGAACATGGCCGAAAACTTTAAAACTCAGCCATTTCTCCATCCGGAGTCCAAATTCGGACTTCCTTATGTCAAAATAGGGTAAAACGAAATTCTCTACCACATAATACCATCAAAACATGGAAATGAAGAAGTTAAATAGATCAAAACTTCAAGTTTCCGAAAAAGGCAATTTTCTAGATCTACAAAAATCTATGCTTCAAAATGAAAAATTCCAAGTTCTAAAGTAGAAGAGAATCATGCTAGGAAACTATTGGAACCATCCAAATGGGTTCTTGAGTGAGAGAAAGGTGCACTTGCCTATGGAGGAGGAGAGGTTTTTAATGGATGAGAAAAAAAAAAGAAGTTATGAGGATTTAAGAGGAGAGAGAAAAGTATGTAGCTTTATAAAGGGGGATGGTGGTAGGTAGGGGGTTAATACGTAGAACCAAAATAAACCAAGCCAACCAAAATAAACCAAGTTAAACCATGTTGAACCTAAATAAGATTAAATCAAAAATCAGCTAGCAAGACAAGACAAGTAAAAAAAATACTGGACAGGATCCCGTACACGTATACTGGAAATACGTATACGAAAAACGGAGGTGACAACTCTACCCACCTTAAAAGAATTTTGTCCTCGGAATTTAATCAAGAGGCTAGAGATGTCGAGCAAGCTATACTAGCCACAGGCAAGTTATAACTAAGCAATCAATCAAGCAATCATTCATACAAGCAAGGAAGTTGAAGGCATAAGGCATAAGAAAACATTATACCTTACGAGTCAAACAGGTCGGGATACCACGATCGGATATCATCCTCACGCTCTTACGTTGACTCACCCAAAGAGTGATGACCCCAAGCAACACGGACTAACTTGATAGTCTTGTTCTTGAGTATCTTCTCTCTTCGGTACAATATGGATACGGGCCTTTCCTCATACGAAAGGTTGGTACCAACAACCAATTCCGAATGATCAAGGACATGACTCGGATCCGAGATATACCATTACAATTGGGATACATGGAAGACATCATGCACCTCACGTAGCGACGGCGGAAGAGCGAGACGATAAGACACATCACCTACTCGCTCCAGGATGTCGAACGACCCTATATACCTAGGACTAAGCTTTTTCCGCATGCCAAAATGAATGATACCACGGGTAGGCGAGATCCTAAGGAATACATGGTTGCCGACAGATAACTCAAGGGAACGCCGATGGAAATCGGCCCAATGGTGCTGCGATCTTGTACAACTCGAAGTTAATCTCTGACTTGTCTGACCACCGTAAAGTCTGCGTCACCATCTCTGGTCCAAACATTTGCCTCTCACCGATATCATCCCAAGCTGAGGAAGATCTGCACTTTCTGCCGTACAAGGCTTCAAAGGATGCCATCTGGATACTGGCCTGGAAGCTGTTGTTGTAGGAGAACTCTACGAGATGCAGGTGATCTTCCCACGAACCACCGAAGTCGAGTGTACATGACCGTAACATATCTCCAAGAGCTTGGATCGTACGTTCTGACTGACCATCTGTCTGTGGATGGTAGGCTGAACTGAACTTGAGACGAGTCCCCAAACTTTTCTGAAGAGTCCGCCAAAAATGTTAGGTGAATTTTGAATCTCTATCGGACACAATACTGACTGATACTCCATGCAATCTGACTATCTGCCTGAGGTACATCTTTGCAAGCTGATCCGTCGACTGACCGACTCTGAAAGGGATGAAATGAGCTACCTTCATGAGTCTGTCGATTGTAACCGAGATAGCATCTCTTCCAGCTGGGGATCTAGGTAATCCAGTCATAAAATTAATGGTAATGTGCTCCCATTTCCATTATGGGATCGGTAAGGGTTGAAGAAGTCCAGCTGGTCTCTGATGTTCGGCTTTAACTTGCTGACAAACCAAAAAAGGAGAGATAAATTGGGCTATCTCCCTCTTCATGCTATTCCACCAAAAATGCTGACGGATATCTCGGTACATCTTCATAACACCGGGGTGAATCGAATACTGAGAACTGTGAGCTTCTGCCATGATCTCCCGTCTGATATCTCTACTGGGTACACAAAGACGCCTTCCATGTCGGAGTGTACCATCTTCATGAATACATAGCTCTGGTCTCCGTCCTGCTACACATTCTGCCCTAAGCCGCTGAAGCTTAGAATTCACTGACTGAGATAACTTGATCCTCTCCACTATTCTAGACTACAATTGCATACTGGCCATCAATGCCACACTGGAAGAAAGAACAACTTTAATATCCATCTTCTGAAGATCTACTAACAACTCTGGCTGTGCTGTTAGAAAATAAACTCTGGCTCTCCTGCTCAATGCATCTGCTACTACGTTGGCCTTCCCAGGATGATACTGCAAGTTGATGTCATAATCCACAAGTAGCTCTAGTCATCTCCTCTGACGCATATTAAGATCCTTCTGGGTGAACACATACGTAAGACTCTTGTGGTCGGTGAAAATCTCCACCTGATCTCCATATAAATAATGCCTTCAAAGCTTCAATGTAAAAACTACTGCTGCTAACTCCAAGTCATGGGTAGGATAATTCCACTCATGTTCACGAAGCTGACGTGACGTATAAGCGACTACCTTACCATGCTGTATCAATACGCATCCCAATCCTCTGCCTGAAGCATCACAATAAACTAAAAATCCTCCAGTCCTATCGAAAAGAGTGAGAATGGGGGTCGTCATCAATCTCTGCTTCAACTTCTCGAATGAACTCTGACACTCTGCTGTCCAACCAAACTACACATCCTTGCGGGTCAACTGCGTCAATGGCGCTGAAAACCGAGCAAAGTCCGACACAAATCGACGGTAATAATCAGCCAATCCAAGGAAACTCCAAACTTTTGCGACAGTACTAGGTACTGGCCATGTCTCTATGGCAACTATCCTCTGGAGGTCCACTTCCACTCCAACTCTGGTGATGATGTGACCTAAGTATGAGATTCGATCCAACCAAAACTTGCACTTACTAAACTTCACATACAACTGGTGCTCCCTGAAAATCTGAAGAACCACACGGAGATACTGCTTATGCTCTGCCTCACTCTTGCTATAGACTAAGATGTCGTCTATAAACACTATCATGAACTGGTCCAAATATGGCATGAAGATACGATTTATGAGGTTCATGAATACGGCTGGCACATTGGTCGCTCCAAATGGCATAACTAGGAACTCCCAATGTCCATACCTCGATCTGAATACTGTCTTCGGAATGTTCTGTTCTCTGACTTTGATCTGATGGTACCCTAATCGCAAGTCGATCTTCGAGAATACTGCCGCTCCCTTGAGCTGATCAAATAAGTCATCTATCCTTGGTAGAGGATATCTATTCTTGATTGTTACATAGTTCAAGGTACGATAATTAATACATAATTTTTACGTAAAATCCTTCTTTTTCACAAGAAGCATCGGGGCTCCCCAAGGTAATCTGCTAGCACGAATGAATCCCTTGGTTCTAAGTTCTTCAATCATCTTCTACAAGATCTCCAATTCTGAAGGTGCCATCCTATAGACCCTCTCTGACACTGGTACTGATCCGGGAATCAAATCAATGGTGAACTCGATCTCTCTCTCTGGGGGCATGCCTGGAATTTCTTCGAGAAATATGTCAGGAAACGCTTCTATAACTTTGGGAAACTGAACTGCTGCTACTGCCATCCGCAATGCTGGGAAGAAGGTTCTACTCCGCCTCGAAGAAATAAAAACTCTGGCTCACCAGGAATACTAAAAATAATCTTGTCGATATGGCAATCTATTCTAGCATACTGGTCCCTCAACCAATCCATCCGTAGGACCACATCATAATCGACCATCGGGAATTCTATCCACCTAGAGGGAAACTCTCTACCGCTAACTACGATCCGACACGAGAAAAACACTCTATCTACTCCCACAAGACCGTTACCAGTAAGTATATTGAGCCTTACTGATAATGACTCAGGCTCCAGTCTTGATTGCAGATATAAATGAATACGATGCACCTGAATCAAATAATACTGATGCAGGAAAAGAGTTGACGAGAATGGTACCTGCCACCACCTCAGCTGATGCCAACTCCTCCTCTACGGTCAAAGCCATCACCTGACCTTGTCCTCTGGGTGCTGGTCCCCTCTGCTGGAAACCTCTCTAGCGGTTCTGATTCTGAGCCTGGGCCTGGGCATACTCCTGCAGTTTCTGCTGCTGCTGTACTGGTGCTGGTCCCCTCACCGAGGGACTAGTCTGGGCTGATGAGGATGAACCGGCTCTTTGCGGGCAGGACCCTATCTTGTGATCCGATGCTCCACAAGCCAACACAATCCTTGTGCTCGACGACATTCTGATATAACATGTCCTGGCTTCCCACAATGAGTGCAGCCCATTGTGGAAGACTGCCTCCGCTTCTGCTACTGAGGGTACGTCGGAGTCGAGTGCTGAACCGACGTAACTGATGTCGCCCTCCTCGAAGCTCCAATAGTTAAGGCCCTAGCTGCTGAGGCTGGGGCTGAAGACTGGTTCATCTGGCCATGGGATCGCTTCCGTCCTCCAATTCTGTCTACAATCCTCTGAGAATTATATGCATGCCTCTTCGCTGCTCGCAAGAAGGTATCAAAAGTTCGATGCTCAAACTGCTCTACTGCTAAAATGATCTCTAGGTGGAGTCCCTGCTGGAACCGCTGCGCTCGGTCGAACTCGGTTGCCACCAAGGTGGGAGCAAACTGACTCAGTCTCGAAAACTTGGCTGCATAACCATCGACCGTCCTGCTCATCTGCCTGAGATTGGTGAACCTCGTCTGTAGGTTGTACCGAGCTACAGCATCGAAGTACTTGATCTGGAACTTATCACTGAATACCGCCCATAGAACAGGCGTTGCCAACCCAACTGCTACCATCGCCCACCAGGTACGGGCTAGGTCCAATAACTGTAGTCGTACCACAGCTACCTTCTCTCCTTCTGGAGTCTTGGCTGCATCCAAGATAATCTCGATGTCCTGGAGCCACATATCAGCTGCAATAGAGTCCTCACTACCAGCGAAGAAAGGAGGGTTTAGACGCTTGAAACTGCTAGCCGTACTGTTCCCTTGGTAACCAACACGGCCCATGGCATCCTGTACTACCTGGTACAGGACATCGCCCCGGCGATCTTGAGATGCAAGCAATATCCTGATGAGAGCCACCAAGGTGACATCGCCAGGCTTTGCAGGCTGGACTGGCTGAACTGGTGGCTCTTGACCCCCAGTAGGCATGACTCTGGAGGCTACCCCTGAGTGCTGGGCTTGATCTCCAGGTTGCTGTTGGTTTACGGGAGGTGCTCCGCCTTGCCGATCGGTAGGACCAGGAACAATGTCGCTGAAGAAATGACATAGGAAACAATAAGGAAGGACCATGATAGATCAAGGATATAAGCATGTGATCAGATCAAGATTTCAGGAAGATTAGAAGACACGAGTAGAGATCAAGGGCGAGTGCTGATTGAGACATCTATCCGGTAAAACCTTCACACATCTTGATTTTCAAGACCTGCATGGGCCACCACTAAAATCGTGTCACGCCCCAGAACCAGAATACTGGAGAGCGGGGGACAGACACAGCCAGCTACGTTCATTAAAGTGAATCTTACCTCGCAATACGGTAACGGCTGTCTAGATGCATGAGAGTTTACTACAAGCCATTAGTCTCTTAGGGTCAAGAACAAGCCTAGTGTCTCAATCTCAAGCAAGCAAGTAATTGTAACAAGATAGTAGATCATCAGACATACAAAGTAAGGTATCCCATACATTACATATTCAGATGATCATGAAAATAGTGATACAAAATGTGGAGACTAGCAAGAGTTTAAGTCATACATAATCAACCCTAGGATTTTCAATCATGTTACAGCCCGTAGGCAGACAGTAAGTAAAGTTGCAAACGAGCTAACACTTGCTCGGCGGCTAAACGCCTCAAAAGAATATTATTACAATATAGTGGGAGAGCAAAATAAAAACCCACTCTTTGCCAAGATTCCGTCTAGTGGTCACCATCTGGCAGGAAGGCTGGGAGATCCTCGGAAGCTGCTCCGAAATCTGGCCATAGAAAACCAGCGGGGTCAGACCCCAGGAAGAGCAAGTGCCACAAAGGAGGCTTCACTTAAGAACTAAAACCAGCATATCAGCACATAAAATCATAGAAGAAATTGCATAAGACATAAGTAGAGATAACAGGGTGATAAACGATGAGATAACTAAAGGACTATTCCGGTAACCAAGTTACAACCCGTAAACCAAACAAGGACCGGGGTTGTAACCTTCACCTGAACAGAACTTAGCCTGTAACCAATTATCGATAGAGTAAAACATAAACAATCATGTCCAGAGATAGCCATGTACTGGGTCTAGACAAGACTAGACAATATGGGACTCCATCCAACATTCACGGCCAAGCAAGAGTACGGCTTGATACTTTAACTAGCTAGGGTTATCACAAGCCTAGTTACTAACAAGATGCAATGAGATATTCCTACGGCCACAAGCCCTGCAGACTATCCAGGTTGTCCAGGCGCAAGGTTCATTTTAAGAGTTGGTAGCGGATACATCGCCCAGGGGACAAATGTATCCCTTGTTCATGTAATAGTGGGTACATCGTCCGGGAGACAAATATACCCTATTAGGTTACTTGAGGTGCAACACATGACAGTATGCATATTACTTATTTCAAAGAGTGCCCCACATGACAGTGGGCTGGAAATGTGCCCTACTCGTCGGCAGGCTACAAGTCCATCAAAGAAGATGCCCAGATAACGGGATTGCCTGTAGCCGGAATACCTCTCTATATGCTCTACTTGATCAATCTAGTCATTAACCTAGTCAGATTCAATATGAATCCCTGCCTGTGGTAACCAGGGATACATGTCCTAGACATGATGCGAGACAAAACTGGTAGCTTATACAAGCACGTTCAATACAATTACCCACGATGTCATGAGAGTTTACTAGCATGCCCAGTTAGCCGTCGGAACAACGTTCATGAGTTACATGTTAAGGTTACTTGTTAGTGGTGCACCACAACGGGTCACCATCATGTCACGTTACTTGTCATGTTATCGTCTGGAGTACGCCACGACGGGCCACTATCATGTTATGTTACTTGTTATAGACGCGCCACGACGGGCCACCATCATGGTTCGTTACATGTCATTCATCATTCGTGTTCACACATCATGGTTATGATCATAGCAGATCATCGTGTAAGCAAAAGAGACATATCCTGAGTGCGCCCAACGGGCCACCGATGTGATAAGTCAAAAGACATATCAGCATATAGAGGAAAGTATATGTCATGACAAAAGAGAAAATGCCAAATCATTGCTAAGCCGTGCTACGGCTTGCACAAGTCGTGCCACGATTTTCTATTTAGCAAAAACATAGAAAGCTGTGCCACGATTAAACAAAATTACGCTAATCGTGCCAAGTCGTGCCAAGTCGTGCCATGACTTGCACAAGTCATGCCGTGTCGAGTTGTGCGATGCCTAGCCGTGGCACGTACGAGTCATGTCGTCTCATGAAGATCAATAGCGAGAAAATTGCATAAAATCACAAGTCGTAAAAGATGCGATAAGCCGAAACATGCAAAACGAAAACATGGGGATCATGGGCATCCATGTGCCCAAGTGAAAATGACTTATGTGCCCACATGGGGAATCCTATGCACCCATATGAGGGATCCTATGCACCCAAACATGTGTGCTACATGGTCAAGGCACTTGCTTGGCCAAGTGCCAAGGAATGGAGAAGGGGTTCGTGCATTACGGGTGAAGGCCATGTGCCATACCCATGTCATTCACTCACACTGGCTACATAGTATGCGCCCACTAGGAGGGGGAGCACACCCTATGCGCCCAAAGAGGTGTGTCCTATGCTCCCAAATCATGAGTTGGACCCTTGTGGCCAAAGGCTATGGGTGAATGAATGCAATGAGACAAGTCGTGAAGGCTTGTGCGCCAACGCAAGACTATGCTCCCACATGTGGCACCCTATGCGCCCAGAGGGAGGCATATGTGCCCACATGAGGGGGTGGGGAATGCTTTAGGCGCATGATAGGTCCATGCGCCCAAGCAGTGCACTGTTCGTCTTCCCAGCAGATCCGGGAAGAACGAACATGGCCGAAAACTTCAAAACTCCGCCATTTCTCCATCCGGAGTCCAAATTCGGACTTCCTTAGGTCAAAATAGGGTAGAACAAAATTCTCTACCATATGGAACCATCAAAACATGCGAATGAAGAAGTTAAATAGATCAAAACTTCAAGTTTCCGAAAAGGCAGTTTCTTAGATCTACAAAAATCTATGCTTCAAAATAAAAAATTCCAAGTTCTAAAGTGGAAGAGAATCATGCTAAGAAACCATTGGAACCATCCAAATGGGTTCTTGAGTGAGAGCAAGGTGCACTTGCCTATGGAGGAGGAGAGGTTTTTAATGGAGGAGAAGACGAAAAAGAAGTTATGAGGATTTAAGAGGAGAGAGAAAAGTAGGTAGCTTTATAAAGGGGGATGGTGGTAGGTAGGGGGGTTAACATGTAGAACCAAAATAAACCAAGCCAACCAAAATAAACCTAGTTAAAGCATGATGAACCTAAACAAGATTAAATAAAAAATCAACTAGCAAGACAAGTCAAGTAAAAAAAATACTGGACAGAATCCCGCACACGTATACTGGAAATACGTATACGAAAAACGGAGGTGACAACTCTACCCACCTTAAAAGAATTCCGTCCTCGAAATTTAATCAAGAGGCTAGAGACGTCAAGCAAGCTAGACTAGTCACAGGCAAGTTATAACTAAGCAATCAATCAAGCAATCATTCATGCAAGTAAGGAACTTGAAGGCATAAGGCATACGAAGACATTATACCTTACGAGTCAAATAGGTCAAGATACGGCGATCGGATATCATCCTCACGCTCCCACGTTGACTCACCCAAAGAGTGATGACCCCAAGCAACACGGACTAACTTGATAGTCTTGTTCTTGAGTATCTTCTCTCTTCGGTACAATATGTATACGGGCATTTCCTCATACGAAAGGTTGGTACCAACAACCAACTCTGAATGATCAAGGACATGACTCGGATTCGGGATATACCATCGCAATTGGAATACATGGAAGACATCATGCACCTCATGTAGCGACGGCGGAAGAGCAAGATGATAGGACACATCACCTACTCGCTCCAGGATGTCGAACGACCCTATATACCTAGGACTAAGCTTTTCCTGCACGCCGAAACGAATGACGCCACGGGTAGGCGAGATCCTAAGGAATACATGGTCGCCGACAGAGAACTCAAGGGTACACCGATGGAAATCGGCCTAATGGTGCTGGCGATCTTGTGCAACTCGAAAATAATCTCTAACTTGTCTGACCACCTCAATAGTCTGTGTCACCATCTCTGGTCCAAGCATTTGCCTCTCACCGATATCATTCCAAGCTAAGGAAGATCTGTACTTTCTGTCGTACAAGGCTTCAAAGGGTGCCATCTGGATACTGGCCTGGAAGCTGTTGTTGTAGGAGAACTCCACGAGATGCAGGTGATCTTCCCATAAACTGTCGAAGTCGAGTGTATATGACCGCAACATATCTTCAAGAGTCTGGATCGTGCGTTCTGACTGACCATCTGTCTGTGGATGGTAGGCTGAACTGAACTTGAGACGAGTCCCCAAACTTTCCAGAAGACTCTGCCAAAAATACGAGGTGAATCTCGAATCTCTGTCAGATACAATACTGACTGGTACTCCATACAATCTGACTATCTGCCTGAGGTACATCTCTGCAAGCTAATCCGTCGACTGACCGACTCTGAAAGGGATGAAATGAGATACCTTCGTGAGTCTGTCGACTATAACCCAGATAGCATCTCTCCCAGCTGGGGATCTAGGTAATCCAGTCACAAAATCCATGGTAATGTGCTTCCATTTCTATTCTGGGATCGGTAAGGGTTGAAGAAGTCCAGCTGGTCTCTGATGTTTGGCTTTAACTTGCTGACAAAATAAACAACGAGAGACAAACCGGGCTATCTCCCTCTTCATGCCATTCCACCAAAAATGCTGACGAATATCTCGGTACATCTTCGTACCACCGGGGTGAATCAAATACTGAGAACTGTGAGCTTCTGCAATGATCTCCCGTCTGATATCTCTACTGGGTACACAAAGATGTCTCCCATGTCGGAGTGTACCATCTTCATGAATAGATAGCTCTGGTCTCTGTCCTGCTACACATTCTGCCCTAAGCCGCTGAAGCTTAGAATCTGCTGACTGAGCTAACTTGATCCTCTCCACTATACTGGACTGAACTTGCATACTGGCCATCAATGCCACATTGGAAGGAAGAACAACTTCAATACCCATCTTCTGAAGATCTGCTAACAACTTTGGCTGCGCTATTAGAAAATAAACTCTGGCTCTCCTGCTCAATGCATCTGCTACTACGTTGGCCTTCCCAGGATGATACTGCAAGTTGATATCATAATCCACAAGTAGCTCTAGCCATATCCTTTGATGCATATTATGATCCTTCTGGGTGAACACATACTTAAGACTCTTATGGTCGGTGAAAATCTCCACCTGATCTTCATATAAATAATGCCTCCAAAGCTTCAATACAAAAACTACTGCTACTAACTCCAAGTTATGGATAGGATAATTCCTCTCATGGTCACGAAGCTGACGTGATGCATAAGCGACTACCTTACCATGCTGCTTCAATACACATCCCAATCCTCTGCCTGAAGCATCATAATAAACTGAAAATCCTCCAGTCCTATCGGAAAGAGTGAGAATGGGGGTCGTCATCAATCTCTGCTTCAACTTTTCGAATGAACTTTGGCACTCTGTGTCCAAGCAAACTGCACATCCTTGCGGGTCAACTGCGTCAACGGCGCTGAAATCCGAGCAAAGTCCGACACAAACCGACGGTAATAACCCGCCAATCCAAGGAAACTCCGAAATTCCGCGATAGTACTAGGTACTGGCCATGTCTCTATGGCAACTATCTTCTGGGGGTCCATTTCTACTCCACCTCTGGTGATGATGTGACCTAAGTACGAGATTCGATCCAACCAAAACTCACACTTACTAAACATCACATACAACTGGTGCTCCCTGAGAATACAAAGAACCACACGGAGATGCTACTCATGTTCTGCCTCACTCTTGCTATAGACTAAGATGTCGTCTATAAACACTATTACGAATTGGTCCAAATAGGGCATGAAGATACGATTCATGAGGTCCATGAATACGGCTGGCGCATTGGTCGCTCCAAATGGCATAACTAGGAACTTCCAATGTCCATACCTCGATCTAAGTGCTGTCTTCAGAATATCCTGCTCTCTGACTCTGATCTGATGGTACCCTGACCGCAAGTCGATCTTCGAGAATACTGTCGCTCCCTTGAGCTGATCAAATAAGTCGTCTATCCTTGGTAGAGGATATCTGTTCTTGATTGTTACAAAGTTCAATGTACAATAATCAATACATAATCTTGACGTACCATCCTTCTTTTTCACAAAAAGCATCGGGGCTCCCCAAGGTGATCCGCTAGCACGAATGAATCCCTTGGTTCTAAGTTCTTCAATCATCTTGTACAAGATCTCCAGTTCTGAAGACGCCAACCTATAGACCCTCTCTGACATTGGTGCTGATCTGGGAATCAAATCAATGGTGAACTCAATCTCTCTCTCTGGGGGCATGCCTGGAAGTTCTTCAGAAAATACGTCAGGAAACTCTTCTACAACTCTGGGAAACTAAACTGCTGCTACTGCCATCCGCAATGCTGGAGAAGAAGGTTCTACTCCGCTCGAAGGAATGAAAACTCTGGCTCACCAAGAATACTAAAAATAATCTTGTCGATATGACAATCTATTCTAGTATACTGGTCCCTCAACCAATCCATCCCTAGGACCACATCATAATCGGCCATCGAAAATTCTATCAACCTAGCGGGAAACTCTCTACTGCTAACGACGAACCAATACGAGGAAAATACTCTATCTACTCCCACAAGACCATTACCAGTAAGTATATTGAGCCTTACTGATAATGACTCGGGCTCCAGTCCTATCCGTGTCGCAAAGCGTGCAGACATAAATGAATACGATGCACCTGAATCAAATAATACTGATACAGAAAAAGAGTTGACGAGAATGGTACCTGCCACCACCTCACCTGATGCCAACTCCTCCTCTACGGTCAAAACCATCACCTGACCTTGCCCTCTGGGTGCTGGTTCCCTCTGCTGGAAACCTCTTTGGCGGTTCTAATTCTGAGACTGGGCCTGGGCATACTGCTGCGGTTTCTACTGCTGTTGTACTGGTGCTAGTTCCCTCACCGAGGGACTAGTCTGGGCTGATGAGGATGAACCGGCTCTCTGCGGATGGGACCCTATCTTGTGATCCGTTGCTCCACAAGCCAAACACAATCCTTGTGCTCGACGACATTCTGATACAACATGCCCTGGCTTCCCACAATGAGTGCAGCCCATTGTGGAAGACTGCCTCCGCTTCTGCTGCTGAGGGTACGTCGGAGTCCTGTGCTGAACCGACATAACTGATGCTGCCCTCCTCGGAGCTCCAATGGTCAAGGCCCTAGCTGCCAGGATTGGGGCTGAAGATTGGTTCATCTGGCTATGGGATCGCTTCCGTCCTCCAGTTCTGTCTACAATCCTCTGAGAAGTATACTCATGCCTCTTCGCTGCTCGTAAGACGGCATCAAAAGTCTGATGCTCAAACTGTTCTACTGCTAAAATGATCTCTTGGTGGAGTCCCTGTTGGAACCGCTTCGCTCGGTCGAACTTGGTTTCCACCAAGGTGGGAGCAAACCGACTCAGTCTCGAAAACTCGACCACATAACCATCGACCGTCCTGCTCATCTGCCTGAGATTGGTGAACCATGTCTGTAGGTCGTACCAAGCTACAGCATCGAAGTACATAATCTGGAACTTATCACTGAATACCGCCCATGGAATAGGTATTGCCAACCCAACTGCTACCATCGTCCACCAGGTGCGGGCTAGGTCCAATAACTGTAGTCGTACCACAGCTACCTTCTCTCCTTCTGGAGTCTTGGCTGCATCCAAGATAATCTCGATGTCCTGGAGCCACGCATCAGCTGCAATAGCGTCCGCACTACCATCGAAGAAAGGAGCATTCAGGTGCTTGAAACTGCTAGCCATACTGTTCCCTTGGTAACCAATACGGCCCATGGCATCCTGTACTGCCTGGTACAGGGCATCGCTCCGGCGATCTTGAGATGCAAGCAATGTTCTGATGAGAGCCACCAAGGTGACATCGTCAGGCTCTGCAGGCTGGACTGGCTGAACTGGTGGCTCTTGAACCCCAGTAGGCATGACTCTGGAGGCTACCCCTGAGTACTGGGCTTGATCTCCAGGTTGCTGTTGGTTCACGGGAGGTGCTCCGCCTTGCCGATCAGTAGTACCAGGAATAATACCGCTGAAGAAACAATATAGGGAACAATAAGGAAGGACCATGATAGATCAAGGATATAACCATATGATCAGATCAAGATTTCAGGAAGATTAGGAGACACGAGTAGAGATCAAGGGCGAGTACTGATTGAGACATCTATCCGATAAAACCCTCACACATCTTGATTTTCAAGACCTACATGGGCCACCACTAAAACTGTGTCACGTCCTAGAACCAGAATACTGGAGAGCGGGGGACAGACCCGGCCAGCTACGTACATTGAAGTGAATCTCACCTCGCAATACGGTCACGACTGTCTAGATGCATGAGGGTTTACTACAAGCCATTAGTCTCTTAGGGTCAAGAACAAGCCTAGTGTATCAATCTCATGCAAGCAAGTAATTATAACAAGATGGTAGATCATCAGACATACAAAGTAAGGCGTCTCATACATTACATATTCAGATGATCATGAAGCTAGTCATACAAAATGTGAAGACTAGCAAGAGTTTAAGTCATACATGATCAACCATAGGATTTGTCAATCATGTTACAGCCCGTAGGCAGACAGTAAGTAAAGTTACAAACGAGCTAACACTTGCTCGGCGGCTAAACGCCTCAAAAGAATATTTTTACAATAGAGTGGGAGAGCAAAATAAAAACCCACTTGTTGCCAGGATTCTTTCTAGTGGTCACCATCTGACAGGAAGGCTGGGAGATCCTTGGAAGCTGCTCCAAAATTTGGCCATACAAAACCAGCGGGGTCAGACCCCAGGAAGAGCAAGTGCCACAAATGAGGCTTCACTTAAGAACTAAAACCAGCATATCAGCACATAAAATCATAGAAGAAATTGCATAAGACATAAGTAGAGATAACAGGGTGATAAACGATAAGTTAACTAAAGGACTATTCCGGTAACCAAGTTACAACCCATAAACCAAATAAGGACCGGGGTTGTAGCCCTTTACCTGAACAGAACTTAGCCTCTAACCAATTATCGATAGAGTAAAACATAAACAATCATTTCCAGAGATAGCCATGTACTGGGTCTAGACAAGATGAGACTCCATCCAACATTCAAGGCCAAGCAAGAGTACGGCTTGATACTTTAATTAGCTAGGGTTATCACAAGCCTAGTTACTAACAAGAAGTAATGAGATATTCCTACAGCCACAAGCCCTGCAGACTATTGTTTCACTTAACAAAATGCCAGGAAAATTTGGCTTTTGAAAATAAAACGAGAAAAAGTACAAGAAGTACAAATTTGATTCTGGGAAAGTATTGCTATGGAAGTCTGATCTGTAAATGATCACTTTGTTTCTTGGACCATACGATGATGATGAAGATCACTGCTTGAAGATGAACAGTTGAAAGAACTAAGTCACCAGAAAGGTATCGACGCACTTGGGCACTGATGGCGAGGCCGAATGCTTTCCTGCTTTGCTTCACTCTGTTCTGAAAGAAAGGTTGAAGAAGAATGCTCTGGAGAATCAAAGTCTCTGAGTTCTAATCTCTCTGTTTTCTCTCCTCCTATCTCTCTGTCTCCGTCCGTCTGTCAAAAATAAGTCTATTTATAGACTTGGGCTCTTGTGCGTAAAAACTCAGCAAAAGTTTCGTCTTTACGCTAACAACTGCCACCCATGACCAAAGTCATCCCCTGCATACATTGACACGTGTCCCATCATTTCAGTAAGAATAGGATGCACGTACATACGTTCTTCGAGATGTGTGGCATGAAAGCCATGTAGGCAAACCACGTTCCAAGTTGGTCAGAAAGAATAGGGCGTAAAAATAGCCCCAATGTACTCTGAGCGTAATGCAGTAGACTAGGCGTAAAATAGCCCTGACATGGACTTCCCGCGTAAAGTGGTTATTAAATAACCTTGAGCGTAAAGTAGCCCAAATAAACTTTATGCACACGTCGACTTTTGAGCGTAAAAACTCGTATAGTCTCTATGCGTAAAAGAAGCCATACTGTGAGCGTAAAAATAGCTCAGTCCACATACTAAACGACAACATTGGTCTCTGTGTAAAACAAATCCCTTCGAATTTTGTGCTATATGCCGTCATTAATATCTTCATGTCAGACTTTGCATTAAATGCAAGACTTGACAGCTTTGTCCAGCGTAAAAGTGGCTAGCCTGTCCTAGGCGTAAAACCCTTGGCTTGACCCTGGCGTAAAATGATCAGCCTGCTTTAGGCGTAAAGTGATTAGCCTCTCCTTGGCATGAAATAGATCATTTTGAGTGGAATGATCCATCTCTTTGACTCATTCTGTGAAGCACTTTTTACGCTCCTACAAGACCTCCTTCAAAGTTTTCAAATATCTTTAAAATTTGAAACACTTTGAACAGAAGCGTAAAAGTCAGGATTTGACCAGTCAGCGTAATATTCGGGATACACAACAGTCATCCGCATAAAAGTGGGGATATCCAACAGTCGACGTAAAATCATGAAATAGTGTCGATCAATACTTAACCGTCACAATGAATTTTCTTCTCGAAACTTTCGAATGCTTCTTCATCTTCCCGAGTTTGCATTAATAATGAGCAGTTTCCCATAAGGAATATGAAGAGTTGTTTTGATTGTATAAATAAGGAGAAATTCTTTATTCTTGCCATTTATCCTTCTATTGTCATGGCGCCAAAGAAAGAGATTAACAACGAAGAGGCTCAGAGTTCCAGGATTGATTTTGAGTGAGCACGCAACTTTATAGAGTGCTTTGGACTGACTCCAGCAGTCTTTGGTCGTATCGATGGCGGTCCTTCAACTGCGTATGAAGGATCAGGAGATGCAGAAGCATTTCTTAATCTAATGCGTCGCTCCGGGATTTGCAACATGTACGAGTTAGGTGTCTCCCTTTGTCAGCCCAACGAAGGAGAAAAAAAATAATATTTTATGTAGAAGTGTCGTCTATGTGTTGTGACTTATCTGTAGGGGCAAACTCTCCTTTTAAATAAAATCTTAATATTGATCTTATCTGTTGGTAGGAAGAATTGTTCTACTCCTTCTTTGACTGCATCTATGGTTGTTCATTCCCAAGAGAAACAAAAAAACACGTGGCATCTGTCTTGTGGTCACGAATGCCTTTTAGTAGGATCTTTCCCGTAATAGGCTCACGTCAACCGTTTCTTCAACCCTTATAAATAGCTGAGTTAAAGAATGTTTTATACATTCTCACTCTCATTCTCATTCTTCTGAAGATAGCTTTTTGCAATATTCATTCTTCAACAAGAGATTGATAATGGTGATGTTGTCCGATGTCGTTCCTCTGTACGCCCAGTAGATCTTTACAAGATTTCACTCTCCAACAAATGATGATCCTTTTTGATGTCGTTCTTCTGTACGCCCGATCACCAGATATTGATTCAACCATTCTTGGAGCCGAATCATTTGACCTTAATGGTAAGTTTGATCGTAAACAATTTTCTGTCTTTGAACTTTTTGTTGAAAACAGATGTTCACGAGCATAAATCCCTGTCAGATGTAGAATCTTATAGGTAAGATGCACGGGCGTAAAAAGCCTTGTTGAATAATATGCTCATGAAACAATGGCGTAAAAGCCTTGTTGAATAGGATGCACATGAGACACTGGCATAGAAACCTCAGGCGTAAAACCATTGTAGTCTGTTGAAGATAAAACAAGATGCGTAAGCATCTAATGATACTTCTGTTTAAAACATTTTTTCTTTGTTGTTTTCTGCAGAAGTTTGGCTGAAGAGCTTTTCCAGAACCGGTATTGGCGACTTTGATGCTATGAGGAGCATTCTTCTGACATCAACATCAGTGAGCTCATGCGCTTGTGACGCACAAATCAGACAACTCAGCACTCTTCGTGGGATAGAAGGGTCTTCCTCTGTTGGTAGGAAGAGCCTTTATACACGGAGAGTTGGATGGTGGAGTCAACTCTAACCCAAGAAATTGGGTAGTAGAGTTCCTTTTACGGCAGAACTAGGAATCGTATCCCAATGCTGGATACATTCTTATCTCCTTTGAAAGGCCGCCACTTCTCCACCAATTGTATTGGCAGCAACACGTCTTCGGGCTGCCATACTCTGGGATTCTCCTCTCGTCTGAGAGAGAAGACCAGAGTTAATTCCTACTGTACTGGTCACAACTGAGACTCAGACAGCAAGGAATTGACACCAATAACGAATCCGACAAAGAAGATCCAAAGAAGAAATAGATCTCTATTAGGTTATCGTATAGAATAAAAATCCAAGATTGTAATAGATTTCCATTATGATTTGTAAGAAAGTCTAAGAAATGTAATAGACTTTTATGATGATATGAGAATGGAAATGATAAGTCTTCTATGCTCAATGATTTGTATCTATCTAGATATAATACGGACATGATAGATAATAAAATCTTGTTTTCTGTTTTAGAGTATACAATACTATCAGAGGTAATATGGACATGACAGTATGTAAGAACTCAAAAGAAAATTAGATTAATATCTATGCAGAGGTCAAATGGAAATGATAGATAAGAAAAGTAAGTAGATTTAATATTTATCCAAAGGTCATGAAAACATGATAAATAACGAATCTCACTTTTTAATCAATTGATAAAATAGAAGATTTAAAATCCCTCTCCAAGGAGACAAGAAATCAGCTTAACCAAACCTTGATAGCTGGGGAATAAGGAGACAAATGTCATGAGCATATACGTCCATATCAATGGATGAATGAACCAACATAACTTTCGGGAAAAGAAAATATTGATTCAATTCCATAATTAAATGGATGAACCTGATAAAATGAACGGACAGGCCTTTTCGGGAATGAAAGGTTGTTTTCCATTTCAAAGACCGGTTCATTTATAGTCCTCTTCTATAAATAGGTGAGAACTCATTGTAACATTTCATTCTTATTTCCACTCCTCTATTAGAAATGTCATCCAAGGATATGCAGCAAAAGAATGAAGTCGCCATGAAGGTTGACGACGTCATCGAGACACACCCCGTTGAGCCAATTATGTCAGGCCCAACCGAAGTAGGCAAAAGTGTAACGCCCCAGTCCCAAAATACGTAGGACTAGGAACGTAGACATGCCAGCTGTATATATATGAATTACATAGGCCTCGTATGGATAAATAAGCTGTAAAATGCAGTAGAACCATAACTAATCTCATCCACGCAAAATAAATGAATAAAGGACATCATATAAAGATAATGAATTGTCTTGATACAATATGTTGGGCGGAGACAAATCCACTACCAACAAAATAAGAAAATAAAATACATGGAAAATAAAATGAGTGGCGAGCGAAGCGAAGACGATCCAAGTGCAATCATCCTCGTAGAAGAAGCAATGATCACGGCTAGAGCTAGAACACCTGCGAAAGACAATAGCACACACCTGGGGAGATAACCAGGTCCTCAGAGGGACGTAACAAGACACATAATAGCATGCCATATAAACTGAATAAATATTGCTCAAATAAATAAGTCAATTGAATTTATAACATGGTCCAATACGCACCTACTGAACGAGCGTACTATCCCCCCAACCAAACAAGGACAGGAGATGGTAAACAAATTCACGGTGACGTATCTTTCCATGCCATGAATCCAATATGGTATCCGGATCCCAACAAGGTTCAATACCTTCTCATCGAAGTAGTAAGTCACACCTACAACCAAACAAGGACAAGATGTGACGAACTAATCTGCGACAAGTTATTGTTCCAAGCCACGGTCAGATACAAGTACCCAAATCAAAAGTACTCGTACCTAACGGATAAGGTGCCTAACCGTTCTAAGTGAAATATAGTTAAGAACAATCCTTCCTACGCATGGGCCCTGGCTAAATAGGATCGACATAGTCCCCCCTTGGGCACCAGAGGCCCCATCAGTAAGAGCATGACGTTCCGCAGAATCGTCAGTGGCCGTCAGTAATCATAGGTCATCAACCCCGTATCTCCAGCGGAGAGTCCGGATCACAAGGGAAGTGCATCGAAGCCCATACGCTAAGGAATTGTCCTCCCCGCCCAATGCCTACTGTGTTGTATCCACAACACAAACCACTATAACCGCTAAATTAAACTAGCATGCAACCTCTATTAGCGGTTATTCCTATCGCACGGCTTGTACGTACTGGTGGCCAGCCAATCACGCACTTCCGTGTTCTACATGCGACACACAACTTCGTGGTACAACGTGTCAAGGCCAATAAATGCAACACACAAGGTGGTCCCTTAAATCTAGGTTTAATTTGTAAGAAAATAATACACAACAGAAAATATAAATGAACAGTAAGTTCTAACAGTTATGCCATGTATCACAGTTTATTTTGCATAAAGAAAATAAATAATGCATGAAATATGAGCTAAAATAATTAAACAGCGAATGGCAAGGTGTCTTACCTGGTAGTACGCCTGGTGTGCTACGATGATCAAGGTGGCACGATCTGCGACTTCGGTACAACAACTATGCAAGGGGACCTCTGTTGATGGTATGGACAGTTCTATTGGGTACAGAGGGGTCAAATTAGCTAGGGTTGACATATGGTAGTATAGAATTGGTAAAGGAATAGGGAGGATGGGCTGCTCATGGACAAGAGGATATTTGATAGAAATTTGGAAAATAATAAATATGCGATTTTGAAAGGTATTTTAAAACTAGTTTTCATGAGTCAAAGTATTTATAGGAAAAAAATATTTATTACTCACAATATTTTTAGGTAATACAAAATAATTCTTGAAAATTATTTTAAAGCTAAACTCCGTTTGACGAGCTAAAATTTTAGACCGAAAAAATTTAATGATGTATAAGGGACTTTTAAGCCCAGTTTACAATATATTTATATATATGGAATCCAAGCCTAATACTATAAATAAAATTTTAGAAAATATTATATACAAATATATATTTTGTTCACCATCTATTTTTGGAAACTATTTATATAAGTATCTATAAAATATAGTAAATTAGCAAAACGTTTGTTAATAACAATAATAATAATCATAATAATTAATAATAATAATAATAATAATAATAACAGTAAAAAGAATACTAATAATAATAATAATAATAATAATAATAATGATAAAAGTAAACTTTATAATAATGAATAAAACTAAAGACAAAAAAAATAAAAAAAATAAAACAAAAAAAGTACAAAACGAACAGCACTGCTGCTGTTCCTCATTCGAGAAAGAGAGAGGAAAGAGGGTGAGCGAGAGAAAGAAAAAGAAGGGGGAGATCGAGAGCGGTTTTGGGAGAGGGTAAAGGCAAGGAGCGGAGAGGCTAGGCGGATCTGACGGGCGGAGGAAGAGGTGGAGCACGGCGAGAGGCGGTGGTCCGGCGACGAGGGTTTGGGGAGCGGTGATCGGAGCGAAGTCGGGCGGCGATTGCTCCGGCGGTGGCGCAGCCTCGCGGAGGAGCGGAATAGAAGGAAAAAGGGGGCGAGCGCAGCGGAGATCGATGTTCGTGGCTCCGACGGCCACCGGGAGAGGCGTGGAGTCCGTCGAGCGCGCCCACCGAGCGCTGGCCGGGTGGATCTCGGCGGGGCGGCTGGAGATGTGAGTGGCGTTGGGCTGGTGGCGAGGGTTAGGCCATGGCGGCTGTGCCTGGCGGCTCGGCGGAGACGGTGAACACGGGTCGGAGGACGGCGGTCAGGTCGGTTTTGTTTTATTTATTTTTGGGGTTTTGATTTCTTGTGTTCCGGCGAGTGGGCAACCGTGTGGCGGTAGTTTTGGGACGGCCGGGGTTCGGCAGGGGTTTGGCCGGAGGTGGTGAAGGGGGTTTCCGGCCGGTGGCCGTAGTGGTTGTGCTTGGGTTGGTGTTTGGCGAGGGTTTTGGTCGATGGTGGAGGTTTGGCCGGTGATTTTGGTGGTCTGGAAGGAGGCAGCCAGGGAGTCACGGCTGCAGGGAGAAGCCGACCGTCGGTGGCTGCGATCGGTGTTTGGCCGATGGGTTGGCCAGGGTGTGGTGAAGGTGATGCTGGTGGTGGTCGGGGCGTGCTGGCGTCAACGGGAGAGGGCAGCAGCAAGGTGGCCAGCCGTGGAGGCGCGGCCGAAAAAATTTAGGATTAGGGATTAGTATTATGTCAGGGTATCCGACACGGACTGGGTTTGGGAATTGATTGTATCGAGTCGGGGGTGTGACCTGCGAGGCACGGAGTGAGTTGACGTCCGGGGTTGTCGGACGCGGATAGGAAAAATATTGTACATGTAGAAAAAAGAATATAATGGATGGGTAGGGCACAGACACGATGCACGTAGATTTGTGGAGAAAATTGTTGTGGATGAATAATAAATTGGAGGAGTACCTGCCTATTTATAGGACGTGGAAATTCCCAATTAGATAAAGTTTAGGATTTATTTAAACCCAAAATAGATAATATATAATTTAATTTAAATCAATAATCCAAATCCAAATTAAATCCAAATTTAAATCTAATTTAAATTCTTTTGGCTTAAAATCAATAGGATAAATCAATTTTCAAATATTTAACTATTTAAATAATTTCAAAAATCAAATCAGGATTTAAATGGCCACAATAACTTCCAAATATATTTTTCAAAATACCAATATTAATAATTTTGAAAATAATAAATATTTTTAAATATCTTTTTGAATAATAAAATATTATTATCAATAAATCTCGAAAATTACATTTTTATTAAAAATGGACTAATAAATAATTACGAAATATATGTATGCACGAATAATGTATACATGATCATGCTTTTCCTAGTATATAATAAAATATTATTTATGATTAATAACTGCTAAAAATAAAAGGTCTTTTATAGCAAGAATTAATAATTATATAATTTTGAAAGTGTATAATAAAAAAATGTTTTTATAAAATATGTACGCTCGCACATATTCGTACTCGTCGAGCAAACGAAAATTTTGCATACGACGTACAATACGACTACGTGACATACAGTACAAAAATTTTAAATCAGACCAAAATTGATATAATAAAAATATGGTAGAAATTTAGGGGTTTTACATCCTGCCCAACTTAAAAGAATTTCGTCCTCGAAATTAAGAATTCGTAGGGGGGTGAGAGGACACAAGGGGGTATCAATGAGGATCCAACGATGACAATGTTTTCACAAAATTATGTCGTAAGAAATCGCGATCTAGATCGTAGAAAAACAATACTGTATGGTCATAATCGATATGAAGGCTTAGAGGAAGTTTTTAGTACAACGCCTTCGTCCTTCTAAAATAGGTGAAGGCGAAAGCAATAAGGGGTTCAAAGATAACATTTTCGAGTAAGAATACGTGATTCAAAGACGACCGAAAAGAATTTCAAAGGAATTGTCAAGGCAGTCGTGGATGGGATTGTAAGGGTCAAGTTTAATTATGTCCCCATCTACGTAGAGTAATAGACAAAAGCGAACCTAAGTGCACTTGGTTGATCAGACCATTATGCACCGGTTCTGATTAGACAATAGGCTAGTGAGCGCTCAATAGCATATGTCATGAACAAACTCGATAAAGAACAAGCTTGCAAAAACTAGGCTACATTAGCATCATTAGTCAAAACGGTAAATACATATGTACGAGAGTTTAAGATTTAAAGAAGGTAGAATGATTCTAATTCATACAGTCGTCCTATAGTCTTCTTGTCCAAGTCCTTGGTTGGCTAGACGGGTTAGGTCCTCTAGATTCTAGGATCTAAATAAGCTTGCTAATATAGGTCACTAGGTCAAAGGGGTTGCTAGTTCGTAAGGTATTCTACCCAACTTAAAGAATTAAACTAAAGGTGTTTTGGGACAACTAACTAGTAGGGTCAATCTCTAGTAAGCACGAAGGAAAGATAAGAATAGGGATGGAAGGAAGCAAGCAAGATGCAATTGTTGAGTCAAACGGTAGATAAATCAAGGAAAGAGGTCAAGTATGTGGATGAGATCCTAGATTTCTAATCCTATACGCAGGCTTGCTTGGTACGGTAAAGTAACCAAACAATTTAACTTGACCTGCATGGGCCACCACAAAAATATGTAATACCCCAGTCCCAAAATACGTAGGACTAGGAACGTAGACATGCCAGCTGTATACATACGAAGTACATAGGCCTCGTATGGATACATAAGCTGTAAAATGCAGTAGAACCATAACTAATCTCATCCACGCAAAATAAATGAATAAAAGACATCACATAAAGATAATGAATTGTCTTGATACAATATGTTGGGCGGAGACAAATCCACTACCAACAAAATAAGGAAATAAAATACATGGAAAATAAAATGAGTGGCGAGCGAAGCGAAGACGATCCAAGTACAATCATCCTCGTAGAAGAAGCAATGATCACGACTAGAGCTAGAACACCTGTGAAAGACAATAGCACACACCTGGGGAGATAACCAGGTCCTCAGAGGGACGTAACAAGACACATAATAGCATGCCATATAAACTGAATAAATATTGCTCAAATAAATAAGTCAATTGAATTTATAACATGGTCCAATACGCACCTACTGAACGAGCGTACCATCCCCCCAACCAAACAAGGGCAGGAGATGGTAAACTAATTCACGGTGACGTATCTTTCCATGCCATGAATCCAATATGGCATCCGGACCCCAACAAGGTTCAATACAGTAGTAAGTCACACCTACAACCAAACAAGGACAAGATGTGATGAACTAATCCGCGACAAGTTATTATTCCAAGCTACGGTCAGATACAAGTACCCAAACCAAAAGTACTCGTACCTAACGGATAAGGTGCCTAACCGTTCTAAGTGAAATATATGTTAAGAATAGGCCCTGGCTGAATAGGATCGGCATAGTCCCCCCTTGGGCACCAGAGGCCCCATCAGTAAGAGCATGACGTTCCGCAGAATCGTCAGTGGCCGTCAGTAATCATGGGTCATCAACCCCGTATCTCCAGCGGAGAGTCCGGGTCACAAGGGAAGTGCATCGAAGCCCATACGCTAAGGAATTGTCCTCCCCGCCCAATGCCTACTGTATTGTATCCATAACACAAACTACTATAACCGCTAAGTCAAACTAGCATGCAACCTCTATTAGCGGTTATTCCTATCGCACGGCTTGTACGTACTGGTGGCCAGCCAATCACGCACTTCTGTGTTCTACATGCGACACACAACTTCATGGTACAACGTGTCAAGGACAATGAATGTAACACACAAGGTGGTCCCTTAAATCTAGCTTTAATTTGTAAGAAAATAATACACAGCAGGAAATATAAATGAACAGTAAGTTCTAACAGTTATGCCATGTATCACAGTTTATTTTGCATAAAGAAAATAAATAATGCATAAAATATGAGCTAAAATAATTAAACAGCGAATGGCAAGGTGTCTTGCCTGGTAGTACGCCTGGTGTGCTGCGATGATCAAGGTGGCACGATCTGCGACTTCGGTGCAACAACTATGCAAGGGGACCTCTGTTGATGGTATGGACAGTTCCATTGGGTACAGAAGGGTCAAATTGGCTAGGGTTGACATATGGTAGTATGGAATTGGTAAAGGAATAGGGAGGATGGGCTGCGTCATGGACAAGAGGATATTTGATAAAAATTTGGAAAATAATAAATATGCGATTTTGAAAGGTATTTTAAAACTAGTTTTCATGAGTCAAAGTATTTATAGGAAAAAAATATTTATTAGTCACAATATTTTTAGGTAATACAAAATAATTCTTGAAAATTATTTTAAAGCTAAACTCCGTTTGACGAGCTAAAATTTTAGACCGAAAAAATTTAATGATGTATAAGGGACTTTTAAGCCCAGTTTACAATATATATATATATATATATATATATATATATATATATATTTTTTTTTTTTTTACAATATATATATATATATATATATATGGAATCCAAGCCTAATACTATAAATAAAACTTTAGAAAATATTATATACAAATATATATTTTGTTCACCATCTATTTTTGGAAACTATTTATATAAGTATCTATAAAATATAGTAAATTAGCAAAACATTTGTTAATAACAATAATAATAATCATAATAATTAATAATAATAATAATAATAATAATAATAATAATAATAACAGTAAAAAGAATAATAATAATAATAATAATAATAATGATAATAATAATGATAAAAAGTAAACTTTACAATAATGAATAAAACTAAAGACAAAAAAATATAAAAAATAAAACGAAAAAAGTACAAAACGAACAGCATTGCTGCTGTTCCTCATTCGAGAAAGAGAGAGGAAAGAGGGTGAGCGAGAGAAAGAAAAAGAAGGGAGAGATCGAGAGCGGTTTTGGGAGACGGTGAAGGCGAGGAGCGGAGAGGCTAGGCGGATCTGACGGGCGGAGGAAGAGGAGGAGCACGGCGAGAGGCGGTGGTCCGGTGACGAGGGTTTGGGGAGCGGTGATCGGAGCAAAGTCGGGCGGCGATTGCTCCGACGGTGGCGCGGCCTCGCGGAGGAGCGGAAGGAATGGAAAAAGGGGGCGAACGCAGCGGGGATCGATGTTCGGGGCTCCGGCGGCCACCGGAAGAGGCGTGGAGTCCGTCGAGCGTGCCCACCGAGCGTTGGCCGGGTGGATCTCGACGGGGCAGCTGGAGATGTGAGGGGCGTTGGGCTGGTGGCGAGGGTTAGGCCACGGCGGCTGTGCCTGGCGGCTCGGCGGAGACGGTGAACACGGGTCGGAGGACGGCGGTCAGGTCCGTTTTGTTTTATTTATTTTTGGGGTTTTGATTTCTTGTGTTCCGGCGAGTGGGCAACCGTGTGGCGGTGGTTTTGGGACGGCCGGGGTTAGGCAGGGGTTTGGCCGGAGGTGGTGAAGGGGGTTTCCGGCCGGTGGCCGTAGTGGTTGTGCTTGGGTTGGTGTTTTACGAGGGTTTTGGTCGATAGTGGAGGTTTGGCCGGTGATTTTGGTGGTCTGGAAGGAGGCAGCCAGGGAGTCACGGCTGCGGGGAGAAGCCGACCGTCGGTGGCTGCAATCGGTGTTTGGCCGATGGGTTCGCCAGGGTGTGGTGAAGGTGATGCTGGTGGTGGTCGGGGCATGCTGGCGTCCACGGGAGAGGGCAGCAGCAAGGTGGCCAGCCGTGGAGGCGCGGCCGGAAAAAATTTAGGATTAGGGATTAGTATTATGTCGGGGTGTCCGACACGGACTGGGTTTGGGAATTGATTGTATCGAGTCGGGGGTATGTCCTGCGAGACACAGAGTGAGTTGACGTCCGGGGTTGTCGGACGCGAATAGGAAAAATATTGTACATGTAGAAAAAAGAATATAATGGATGGGTAAGGCACAGAAACGATGCACGTAGATTTGTGGAGAAAATTGTTGTGGATGAATAATAAATTGGAGGAGTACCTGCCTATTTATAGGACGTGGGAATTCCCAATTAGATAAAGTTTAGGATTTGTTTAAACCCAAAATAGATAATATATAATTTAATTTAAATCAATAATCCAAATCCAAATTAAATCCAAATTTAAATCTAATTTAAATTCTTTTGGCTTAAAATCAATAGGATAAATCAATTTTCAAATATTTAACTATTTAAATAATTGTAAAAATCAAATCAGGATTTAAATGGCCACAATAACTTCCAAATATATTTTTCAAAATACCAATATTAATAATTTTGAAAATAATAAATATTTTTAAATATCTTTTTGAAAAATAAAATATTATTATCAATAAATCTCAAAAATTACATTTTTATTAAAAATACACTAATAAATAATTACAAAATATATGTATGCACGAATAATGTATACATGATTATGCTTTTCCTAGTATACAATAAAATATTATTTATGATTAATAACTGCTAAAAATAAAAGGTCTTTTATAGCAAGAATTAATAATTATATAATTTTGAAAGTGTATAATAAAAAAATGTTTTTATAAAATATGTACGCTCGCACATATTTGTACTCGTCGAGCAAACAAAAATTTCGCATACGACGTACAATGCGACTACGTGACATACAGTACAAAAATTTTAAATCAGTACCAAAAATTTTAAACAATACGACGTCATCGAGACACACCCCGTTGAGCCAATTATGTCAGGCCCAACCGAAGTAGGCGAAAGCTCTTCTACGCCCAAGCCACCACAAGACATCCTTGTTTTCTTAGTAGAGCCAGGGAAAACTCCTGAAGAAGAAGCACTGAGGATGGCTGCCTGCAAATTTTTTATGAGCTCTGGCAACGATGCTTTCTATGCATTGGCTGACTATATATTCAATAAGGAAGGCGGTGGTCCTCGTCCTTAATTTCTTTATTCAGAACAAAAATAATAATAAAAGAAATTTTATTTTTATTCTTCTCTTTTTTTTATCCATAGTACTTCTTAAGAAATTTGCCATTGATCGGCATCATGAGTAGATCTCTATTGGGCTTTGATAACTGATAGGCGTCATTGGAAAACATGGTCTCAATTACATAAGGGCCTTCCCATTTCGCTTGGAATTTCCCTTTGCTTTTATGAGTCATCACCATCGGTCTTCGAACAGCTAATGCAAGTTCGCCAACCTTGAATACCCTCTCTTTAACTTTACGATTGAAAGTTCGAGATATACGGGCTTGATATAGCTCAATATGCTGTTGTGCTTGAAGACGCTTCTCATCCAATCCTTCAAGTTCTTGGAGTCGTAAGCGATCATTATTCTCTGTAGTTAGCTCATTACCAATAGCTTTTCGAAGAGATGGAATATAGATTTCCAATGGAAGGACAGCTTCACATCCATGAACCAATGAGAATGGTGTAAAACCAGTAGAAGTCCGGACTGTTGTTCGATAAGCCCATAAATATTCTCCAAGTTTTTCATTCTAATCACGTTTATTAGAAGAGACAAACTTTTTGAGAAGTTTGATGATCGTCTTATTGAAAGCTTCGGCTAAACCATTAGCAGCTGGATTATAAGCCGTAGAAGCCAAATTCTGAATTCGATTCTTATCACAGAACCGATAAAATGCCTGACTGGCAAATTGTGGACCATTGTCATGAATTATTCGTCGAGGAACCCCGAAGCGATAAATAATATGATGTTTAATAAAGCTGATCACATTAGATGTTTTCACTTCAGCAATGGAAACAGCTTCTGCCCACTTAGAAAAGTAATCAGTTATAGCTAATATGAACCGATGTCCTTTAACAGAAGGAGGGTTAATAGGACCAATGACGTCCATACCCCAAGCTTCGAAGGGCCAAGAAGCTGCTGTAGGATGTAGAAATTCAGACGGTTGATGAATAAAATTAGCATGAATCTGACATGCTTTACATCTTCTGGCATAGTCTACAACATCTGCTATCATAGAAGGCCAATAATACCCCATTCTTCGAATGCGATCTTGTAATTCGGACCTGGTTGATGAGCACAACAAACGCCATCATGAGCTTCTCAAAGTGTTTGTTTGGCTTCACTTTCTGAGAGACAGCGCAGCAATAGTCCATCATATGAGCGACGATATAACATATGTAAAGATGAATAATAATAAAATCGAAATGATCGTCTCTTGATTGATGCAGCTTATTTTGGATCTTCAGGCAAAATCCCATGAACCGCATAATCAATGAATGGAGTTCTCCAATCCCTCTGTTGGGAACTTGACTCTGTAGCATAACTTTGTTCAATATACATATTATTCTTGACATAGAACAAGTCTCGGTCCAACAAAGTAATTATATTTTGCCTTCGGATTGGAACAGCCAAGTCTGCAGCTAAGCTAGCAAGAGTATCAGCCTCCACATTATGAGAACGTGGTACGAATTTAATAAAGAATCCTTTGAATGAAAGGACCAATTCGACTACCACTTGATGATAAGGGATGAGATCAGGATTTCTGACTTCATAAGTTCCTCTAACTTGATTAACGATCAATTGAGAATCTCCATAAGCTTCTAGGAACTCAATATCTAATTGTTTTGCTACTTGAAGACCAATCAATAGAGCATTATATTCTGCTACATTGTTGGAGCATGGCTGATTGAGAGAATAGGCACGGTATATGACCATTTTGTTGGAAGAAACCAAGACGATTCCTACCCTAGAAACAATATTGCCTTTAGGTCCTACCCGTGATGCTCCATCAAAATATAATTGCCATATGTCATTCTTCAAAGTCATGTTACAATCTGCAACTTCATCTGGAATGTCCTCGTATAACTTCGATGTTTCAGGTATAGGGTGAGCAGCTAAGAAATCAGCTAATGCTTGGCCCTTTACTAATTTTTGAGGTACATAAACCCTGTCATAAGGAGTGAGCAACATCGCCCAGGTAGCTAACCTGGAATTAAGAATGCTCGGTTTTCTCATCAATACCCGAATGGGATTTATTCTGGAGATGACATGAATAGTTTGTCCTGTCACATAATGTCTTGTCTTTTGGACGACAAAAACCAAAGCCAGACATTCCTTTTCCACAGGAGTATACCTGTGTTCAGCTCCAACCATCATTCTGCTAAGATAATAAATTGCTTGTTCATGACCCATATCACTTTTCTGTACAAGAAGAGCACCAAGTGAATGGTCCAAGGCTCGAACATATAGCAAAAAGGGTCTCCCTACCACTGGAGGTACCAGAACAGATGGATTTGTAAGGTATTGTTTAATATCATTGAAGGCTTTTTGACATGCTTCATCCCAAATAAATGATACACCCTTCTTTAATAGACGGAAGAAAGGTTGACATCTTCCAGAGAGATTAGATATAAATTTTTTGATATAAGCAATGCGACCCTGAAAGCCACAGAGTTGTTTCAAATTACGAGGAGGACGCATTTCAAGAATTGCTTTAACCTTATCAGGATCAACATGGATACCCTGAGAAGTAATAACAAATACTAAAAACTTGCCACTAGAAACCCCTAAGAAAGACTTAGTAGGGTTCATTTTCAATTGATGTTGACGCATCAATCCAAATACTGTCTTTCTTGAATATGATCATCTTTTGATCGATCTTAACAGCAATACATCTACGTAACATTCAACAGTTTCCGTAGATGCTCTTGAAAGATATTGCTCATACCTTTGATATGTGGCACCGACATTTTTAAGACCGAACGGCATAACCGCTTTTTATAGCTATAGCAGTACACCCCAAGGGGTGTTCGAAAAGAAGTATGCTTTCTCATCTTCTGGATGCATCTTGATCTGATTGTATCCTGAGAATCCGTCCATGAAAGGTATGCGTTCAAAATCGCATGTATTGTCTATCATGACATCAGTAATGGAAAGTAGGAATTCGTCCTTTGGACAGCCGTATTAAGATCTCGATAATCTATGCAAACTCGGACTTTTCCGTTCTTCTTTATAACAGGAACAATATTAGCAACCCAATCCGGGTGTTGCTCTTTACGAACAAAGCCACATGTAATCAACTTTTTGACTTCTGCTTCAATTGCATCCATCATATCTGGTCTAAAGCGTCGTTGCTGTTGTTTTATAGGCTTGACAATAGGCAAAATGTTGAGCTTATGAGTAGCAACTTTAGGATCTAGACCCGACATATCCTCATAACTCCATGCAAAGATGTTAATATACTCTTTGATCAGTTTTATCAACTCCTCCTTTTCATCTTCAGAAAGGTTCTTACTGATGAATATTGGTTTGGACGTAGTTCCATCTCCGACATCAATCTGGATAACCTCATCTTCTGTAGGTGGCTGTCGCTGTTCAAACGAAGTTCCCATTGAGTGTCCATTTGTTGAGCCCAAAGATCATTTTTAAATAGCTCAGATTCACCATCGATTTTATCCATATTGACTAAAATATTTGTTCGGATTCATCATATGAGGAACGAGATATATCAGATTCAATGAATTGGATTTCTTCTGAATCCGATGATTACGAAGAACTAGAAGAGAATTCTTCTTGTATATCGTCATTAAACATATGGGACGGATCATATCCCAACCCATGACGAGTCTTCTGATAAAACGGATCACCACATAATGGTAGTCGTCTACCCTTGCCTTAATTGAGACCTTGCATAGTCTTCAAAATATACCCCATATTCTGGATAATCTTGATAGGTTGTTGACTATATTTGTCAAATTCTTCCTTTATCTTTATCTTTCAGATCATCTGTCTGAGCAACAGAGATATTTCTAGCCAGGCCAAACACAATTTGGCGCTTGTTTTTCTTATCAGACGGAACCACGAAATAAGATTCTTCATGACGTCTATAAGTTACACAAGCTCGCGATGGAGCAAATACAGGTAGAAGATAGGGAGAAGATGTTAAGAACTTCTGAGCATAAGGCCCAACATCAACTTGAAGAGGAAAGGAATTTTCCTTATAGATAAGTTATAAAGTTTCTTCTGGTTCTATGTCGTCTGTATATTGACTTTGTTTATCAGAAGATAAAGTCATTCTTTCAATAAACTTGACAGCCATATACTCGAAAAGGAATCTTTATTGATATCAAAAAGTACAGAATGATCAATATTTACATTTTACATTACAATTTGACTGCTACGCTTCGGATTAATCATTAATGGATCATTATCCGTTTTCTGCGTAGATTTGCCAAGATTGACAATCATAGTGGTTCTGGATCATTCGTACAAGAAGTACGCCCTTTGACCTTGATCATAAAAGGTTGAACTTGGCTCTTAGCAGGAACATTTACTAATTCCTCAGATGAAGCTTGAGTTCTTCCTTTAACCTTGATTATCAAAGGTTGATCATTGACAGATTGGGATTGGATTCGTCCCTTGACTATGATCTTCAAAGGTTGTTCTTCTGGCGGATCTTCATTAATAGACTGATCCTCAGTAGATGATTGATCTTCAGCTATGTCTGATATCTCTTTCGTATGCTCTTGTTTATAAAGCCTTGAATCAGAAAAATAGGCTTCGACACCCTTTAAAGGATTGATATCAACAAACTCAGTCTTTACAACTCCTTGGGAATCCACATACTTGAAGCATTGGTGGAGAGTTGAAGGCACGATATTATGCTCATGTAACCATGGTCTTCCCAGAAGAATATTGTAGGATACGTCTCAGTTGATAACATAGAAAGTTACCATAGTTCGATGATCACCAATCTGAATCTGCAGACGAATCTTCCCCAGTGGTTTACTCTTGCCCGAGTTAAAACCAAATATTGTAGTACTAGTGTAAGTCAAATCACTAGTAGGAATCCTCAGGGGTCTTAGCATACTCTGAAGAATTATGCTAATTGAAGACCCAGGATCAATGTAGATCCTGTCAATTTCAGTGGATCCAATATACCCAGTGTAGCACAGAGGCCTGTCATATTTGTTATGCTTCAACAGCATATCTTCTTGTGTAAAGGTGATATTGGGAATTGCTTCCATCACACTATGACATTGCGAACATGACACTGGATTATTATCAGGACTCTTGAGTTGAGCCAAGCATGAATCTGCTTGAAGTAAAGCTTCACTCAAAGTCTCCCTGCTTTCTCTAGAAAGGCGAAGCAGCTCAATATAGATAGTATAGCCGGAGTATTGGCTAACTGAGCTAGAATATTAAATTTGTAGGATTTCATCACTACCCCCTGACTGGAAGCAGACTTCAATAGGACGTCAAAGCGTACTGCTTTCTGTTTCCCCTTTTCAACCACAGATGGTTTAGCAGGAACAGGAGAAGGTTGAGCTGGTAGTGTTTCCATTACGTCTACTGCTTCTCTGGAGGATCCCTCATAATCTTTGTGGTACTCTTTCCCAGATCTTGTACCAGCAAAAGTTTCTTCTTCGGATTCAGGAGAAGGAAGTACCATATTACAGGATTTAGTCTTCCCTCCCTTAGCCTTCTTCTTGTAAGGATTATTATGAGGAACTTCAGAACCCAACCCAATAGTGGAGTTTTGATTTTGAATCTGTAAAGGAAGTCGTATTCCTTTATCATAATTCAAACCTTCTGCCTTTTGAAAGTCATAACCCACCTTCTTCATGAGAAGGATTGATTGCTGACTGTATAAATGAATAGGCAGTAGAATTTCAACAGGTGGTTCCAAAGGAAGAAGAAGAGATCTCTATAACTACAGGAGAATGAGGAATAGACGTCTCCATAGCTACGAAAAGATCTCTGTAGGAGCTTTTTCATAAGCAGCAAAGACTTGTTGTGCCCGATATAAGGGAACACTATTCATGGCTAGCCACTGCTGATAAGTAAGCTTGAGCTTGGTAGGAGGAGCTAGACTTGGAGGACATATGTTCAGTCTTCTCAGTCTATCTTCTAAAAGAAGGCCATCCTATAGATGATCCAAGTCGTCAGGATCTGAGATAACATGAGAAATCATGTTGCAGGTTTGACTTTCTTACCTTTCTTAGATTTAGAAGTTTTACCTTCATTTTCTAACTCAGGTACTAAGTCAGGATGTACCCGCATAATTTTACCATTTTTTTAGGTGAGAGGCAGCAATCCTTCATTTTCTTCTCTGGGAGGCGGAATATTCATAATCTTCATCGTCGCCTTCGGGATTGGGATAATTCCATCTGGAACTTGCTGTGGAAGAAAATCTCCGAATTGAAGAAAAACCATATTGGTTGTAACCGTATGGTCATCATTGGTTAAAGCAATAGCACCACCATTAATCATTCTTAGATTTTCTTCTTCAAGACATAGCAAGCACTGGTAGGATGATTAATGTATCTATGATAGATACAATATTTGGGATTGTCAGTCAGATTCACCTCATTAGGCCTCTTTGGCTCCGGAATATGGAGTTTGCCACTCTTCACCAGATATTAGAATATCCCTGGGATATCACTTTCGTCAAAAGAGTATTCTTCTTTTGGCCTGGAAGATTTCTGATTATTCGGCGTCGTTTTATTCTTGGAAAGATTGACCATGAGGGTATCTTTTCCTTTCACATTACGATTACCAGGATTATTACCAGGATTACTTTTCTTTCCTTTATCTTCTGAGGCAAAAATCATCCCATGTTCATGAGCCAACCTACCATTGGTCTCGGCAGAAACTGCTGCTATGATAAACGAAGCCCAATCTGTGAATTGGGAACTCGTGAAGACAGCAATAGATGGTCGTAGATTATCTTGTATGTATCAATTAGCGCTGAATCTGGCATACCAGAGGCATCTTTAGAGTAGCCTGTCAGAAACGTTCGATGAACGTCCGAGTATCTTCCTTCTCCTTTTGTTTAATTTCTATTAAGGAGGACATGTTCATGTCTATACCTCCTTCATAGAAGCGGGAGAGAAATATTGCCTTAAATTCGTCAAAAGACGAAATACAATTGTCAGGTAAACTACAATACCAGTCGTAAGCTGAATCCGTCAAGCATCCAATGAACACTCGAGTGAGAAGGGCATCATTTTTCTGCAGATGTACAGTCATAATATCAAAATAATTGATATACTGACTAGGAGAAGCCCTTCCATCAAACAATACCATAGATTGTGGCTTGAATTTTGGTGGAAAGGGTACATCATTCCAATGAGGAGGATAAGGTTGCTTAATCCCTAACCTCTGGAGCTGATCCTTGTGCTTCAAAACTTCAAACTGTGCTTTGAGCTCACGTACTGCTTGAATGGCTTCACTAGTCTGTGGAAGCACGTTTGATTGAATGGTTGTTTGATGTACCGTGATCCCCACCGAAGATGGTACATCTTCTGGCATAATAGGATCTGGAGATGCAGAATTTTGATTAACAGTAGGCTCTTGAATATTCAAAGGTATATCAGCCCCTTGACTATCTTGAGTTGGTGCTGCTACTGGTACTGGGGTTACTGTCGGCTGAGCAGTTTGCTGATTCAATATTATCTGATGCATGTTTTGCACCATGTTAAGCATGTCCTTCAGTGATTGCTCAACGGAAGTGAGACGTTGTTCTGTATTAGCAGATGACGTCTCTGTCTCATCTCCAATAGCGTAGGATTCAACCTTTCTTGAAGATATAGAAGGATTAGTATAGAAGTATGAATCGACACTATCAGTTTCGGACTCAAAAGATTGAGTACCCCCAGCTTCTGAATCAGAAGTCTGCAATTGTCTTTGTCTTCTTGATCGAGTGTTCTGATATACTCCCTCAAAGGAATCAAGAAGTCTGTTGAACTGTTGTTGACCTGGAGTTTGGGACATATTCCATCTTGGGCGTCGTCCTCTGTTAGTATGAGATGCCATATTGACTGACACATATGACGGCTCATGTTCTTGGTCATCAACTTGTTGTTGAGGCACATTAAAACTCAATCGATCAAAAACTGACCGTTTTGAAGCTGAACAACAACAGTTGATTACAACCTGGTGATATTCACAATGGTGTTTTTCTTGGAGAAATGTCACCGGAGATTGTCTGTTCTTACGCTTTTGTATTAGCAATTCATGTAAATCAGAAGGAGTAGAGGGAGTAGTCTTCTTTATTACATTTGGGGTAGAGAAACGTTTAGTCCCTTGTGTATAAAAAAGATTACTGGCTGCATTCGCAGAACCAAACCGTACATTTTTACGCGTTTGGAGTTGTGTGCATAAATCTTGAGATTTTTGAGCACGAAGGACTCCATTTTCATTGCGTATAATTTGTAGGTTTGGTACTTTGCGTAGAGCAGTATAAGAAGGTTGTTGGTGTAGAACTGAAGCTTTACCAACAATATTTTTATGTTGTACGTGTTTAGGTACATTTACATTAGATGTGAAAATATCGTTGCGAATTTTATCTACACTGTCAAAGACATGAGACTTACCTTTACGCGTAGAGCGTAAAAATTGATTATCTACCACGTCACAGACGGGAGATTTTCCTTTACGCGAAGAGCGTAACTTATGTGTGTCTACCACGTCACAGACGGGAGACTTATCCTTACACTCAGAAGCACAAGCGTTAGAGTCTGCCTTATTACAAATGGGAGACTCATTCTTATGTACTGAGCGTAAAATTTAGTTTTTACCCACTGGGCGTAAAACATCATTTTTATGCACCGGGCGTAAAACTTGGTTCTTACGCAGTGGGCGTGAAACCTGATTACCTTCACCGTCATAGACGGGAGATAAATTGTCACACTTAGAGTGCAACACTGAAGTAAGGACTACCTCGTTACAAACGGGAGCCCCTACGACAGGAGTGGGAAGAATTCCCTTGCCATCAGCAGCAACAGAGAGATCAGAAGCTATTTTGGATTTAGGAATCCAAACTTTTCGTGCTTTGCGAGATTTTTGAACATTGGAGTAGCGAGAACCACCCCCAGTTCGGAACATCCCTTTATAAGCAGTCTGGTCGAAGTGTACAACCAGAGTCTTCTTTGTCGATCCAATCGACACATCATCGTATTGAGCAATTGCCTCCTCGTCAGAGGAGAAGGTCGTCCCCAGCAGAGTCGCCATTTTTTTCACTTAACAAAATGCCAGGAAAATTTGGCTTTTGAAAATAAAACAAGAAAAAGTACAAGAAGTACAAATTTGATTCTGGAAAAGTATTGCTATGGAAGTCTGATCTGTAAATGATCACTTTGTTCCTTGGACCATACGATGATGATGAAGATCACTGCTTAAAGATGATCAGTTGGAAGAACTAAGTCACCAGAAAGGTATCGACGCACTTGGGCACTGATGGCGAGGCCGAATGCTTTCCTGCTTTGCTTCACTCTGTTCTGAAAGAAAGGTTGAAGAAGAATGCTCTGGAGAATCAAAGTCTCTGAGTTCTAATCTCTCTGTTTTCTCTCCTCCTGTCTCTCTGTCTCCGTCCGTCTGTCAAAAATAAGTCTATTTATAGACTTGGGCTCTTGTGCGTAAAAACTCAGCAAAAGTTCTGTCTTTACGCTAACAACTGCCACCCATGACCAAAGTCATCCCCTGCATACATTGACACGTGTCCCATCATTTCAATAAGAATAGGATGCACGTACACACGTTCTTCGAGATGTGTGGCATGAAAGCCATGTAGGCAAACTACGTTCCAAGTTGGTCAAAGAATAGGGCGTAAAAACAGCCCCAATATACTCTGAGCGTAAAGCAGTAGACTAGACGTAAAATAGCCCTGACATGGACTTCCTGTGTAAAGTGGTTATTAAATAACCTTGAGCGTAAAGTAGCCCAAATAAACTTTATGCACACGTCGACTTTTGAGCGTAAAAACTCGTATAGTCTCCATGCGTAAAAGAAGCCATACTGTGAGCGTAAAAATAGCTCAGTCCACATACTAAACGACAACATTGGTCTCTGTGTAAAACAAATACCTTCGAATTCTGTGGTATATGCCATCATTAATATCTTCATGTCAGACTTTGCATTAAATACAAGACTTGACAGCTTTGTCCAGCGTAAAAGTGGCTAGCCTGTCCTAGGCGTAAAACCCTTGGCTTGACTCTGGCATAAAATGACCAGTCTGCTTTAGGCGTAAAGTGATTAGCCTCTCCTTGGCGTGAAATAGATCATTTTGAGTGGAATGATCCATCTCTTTGACTCATTCTGTGAAGCACTTTTTACGCTCCTACAACTATCTAGGTTGTCCAGGCGTAAGGTTCATTTTAAGAGTTGGTAGCGGATACATCGTCCAAGAGACAAATATATCCCTTATTCATGTAATAGTGGGTACATCACCCGGAAGACAAATGTACCCTATTAGGTGACTTGAGGTGTAACACATGATAGTGTGCATATTACTTATTTTAAAGAGTGCCCCACATGACAGTGGGATGGAAATGTGCCCTACTCATCGGCAGGCTACAAGTCCATCAAAGAAGACGCCCAGATAACGGGATTGTCTATAGCCGAAACACCTCTCTATATGCTCTACTTGATCAATCTAGTCATTAACCTAGTCAGATTCAATATGAATCCCTGACCGTGGTAACCAGGGATACATGTCCTAGACATGATGCGAGACAAGACTGGATGCTTATACAAGCACATTCAATACAATCACCCACGATGTCATGAGAGTTTACTAGAATGCCTAGTTAGCCGTCGCAACAACATTCATGAGTTACATGTTAAGGTTACTTGTTAGGGGTGCACCACAACGGGTCACCATAATGTCATGTTACTTATCATGTTCTCGTCTGGAGTGCGCCACGATGGGCCACTATCATGTCATGTTACTTGTTAGGGACGCGCCGCGGTGGGCCGCCATCATGGTTTATTACATGTCATTCATCATTCGTGTTCACACATCATGGTTATGATCATAGCAGATCATCATATAAGCAAAAGAGACATATCCTGAGTGCACCCAACGGGCCACCGATGTGATAAGTCAAAAGACATGGCAGTATATAGAGAAAAGTACATGTCATGACAAAAGAGAAAATGCCAAATCGTTGCTAAGCCATGCCACGGCTTGCACAAGTCGTGCCACGATTTTGTATTTAGCAAAAACATAGAAAGCCGTGCCCCGATTAAACAAAATTGCGCTAATCGTGCCAAGTCATGCCACGACTTGCACAAGTCGTGCCATGTCGAGTCGTGCCATGCCTAGCCGTGGCACGCACGAGTCATGTCATGTCATGAAGATCAATAGTGAGAAAATCGCATAAAATCACAAGTCGTAAAAGATGCGATAAGCCGAAACATGCAAAACCAAAACATGGGAATCATGGGCATCCTTGTGCCCAAGTGAAGGGGACTTATGCACCCACATGGGGAATCCTATGCGCCCACATGAGGGATCTTATGCGCCCAAACATGGGTGCCTACATGGTCAAGACACTTGCATGGCCAAGTGCCAAGGAATGGAGAAGGGGTTCGTGCATTACGGGTGAAGGCCATGTGCCTACCCAAGTCATGCACTCACACTGGCTACATAGTATACGCCCATTAGGAGGAAGAGCACACCGTATGCGCCCAAGGAGGGGTGTCCTATGCGCCCAAGTCATGAGTTGGACCCTTGTGGCCAAAGGCTAAGGGTGAACGAATGCAAGGAGACAAGTCGTGAAGGCTTATGCGCCAACACATGACTATGCTCCCACATGTGGCACCCTATGCGCCCAGAGGGAGGCATGTGCACCCACATGAGGGGGGAATGCTTTGGGCACATGACAGGTCCATGCGCCCAAGCAGTGCACTGTTCGTCTTTCCGACAGATCCGGGAAGAACGAACATGGCCGAAAACTTCAAAACTCGCCATTTCTCCATCCGGAGTCCAAATTCAGACTTCCGTAGGTCAAAATAGGGTAGAACAAAATTCTCTACCACATGGAACCATCATACATGCAAATGAAGAAGTTAAATAGATCAAAACTTCAAGTTTCCGAAAAAGGTAATTTTCTTGATCTACAAAAATCCATGCTTCAAAATAAAAAATTTCCAAGTTCTAAAGTGGAAGAGAATCATGCTAGAAAACCATTGGTACCATCCAAATGGGTTCTTGAGTGAGAGCAAGGTGCACTTATCTATGGAGGAGAAGAGGTTTTTAATAGAGGAGAAGAAGAAAAAGAAGTTATAAGGATTTAAGAGGAGAGAGAAAAGTAGGTAGCTTTATAAAGGGGGATGGTGGTAGGTAGGGGGGTTAACATGTAGAACCAAAATAAACCAAGCCAACCAAAATAAACCAAGTTAAACCATGATGAACCTAAACAAGATTAAATCAAAAATCAGCTAGCAAGACAAGACAAGTAAAAAAAATACTGGACAAGATCTCGTACACGTATACTAGAAATATGCATACGAAAAACGGAGGTGACACGCACATCATATTAATGAATATCGGCGTGAATCCATTCCTATTCCAGTAGATGCTATCGATGGACGTTGGAGGCAGTTGTCTATAATGCCCGTGGTGAAGAGGGACGCTGATTTCTTATCTTTGCCACAAGTGAAACTTCTTCGCATAAGGTGGTGTGCCTCAGTAGGAGTGGAACGGGAGTCCATTGAACTTAAAATCCAAAAAATTGCATACCCGGTGACTACTAGAATGCATAAGCCGTTCGTTGTTTCCAATCCTAAAGGCAAGCCTCAAACCAGATTGACTAATTCACAGAAAAGAAGGCTGGAGTCAATTAAGAGAGATCCATCATCCTTTGAGCATGTTGAACGAAGCTTACAGTAACTTCCGCCTGCACGAAAGGGCAAGCCTGTCATTCGTCGAAAAATGGAGAAAATGGACCTCCCGAGAGAAGATACTATTACAAGCCAAACGCTGAGTGTATATTGACAAATTTCAACCTGAGATTCGCAGTTACATTTGGTCGGTTGTCGATGTCCCGGGTGATGGCCATTGCGGATTCCATGTGCTTGCAAGACATTTTGGTTATTCTGACAAAGACGGATGGAGACAGGTGAGGCAGGAGCTGTACGAGGAGTTAGAGACTCGTCTTCTATTCTACTCCCGCATCCTAAGCGAAGAAACAGTTGAAAGTTTGTTGTTAAGTATCCCTTGCACCGGCAGTGTGACCGGGGAAAACCACTACATGTCCCTCCCGTCTGCCGGTTATTTATTTGCTAATAGGTACAAGATACCTATTGTACTTATCTCGCCGGGTATTAGCGATACATTCTTTCCGATGTGCGCTCCTCCGACGGAGCACGAACATTCTGACCTATATACTATAAGTCAAATCGGGAAACACTTCGTCATACTAAAGACGATCTGTCATTCTCCGATTCCTCCACCTTCAACAGTTTGGTACAAAAAAGCACCGGTCGAAGCTATCGCCTGGACCACACCTTTTGTTAATCAAATTAACCATTGTAAGAAGTTGTTGAAGATTGAGGAGCTAAGAGACTTACCTGTTGGCCATTACGACGTCGAAATCGACTAAGTATGGATATATTTACAGTTTGACATTTTGTATATGGAGGACCACTTTTGTATACAGTAAATTATGAAATATGAAGTCCAGTATATGTTTTTTACTTTTACCTATGTGCTATCTGTGTTATATGTGTTTACCTGTGTGCTATCTGTGTTATATGTGTTTACCTGTGTGCAAGATTTATGAAAGTATCTATGTCAAAATATTAATTAGTTAAAGTATCAGAGTTTGTATCAGGACTGCCAGGGTGCTGGCACTCCTAAATGAAACTCTCTGTGAAGAGAGTCACAGAGAGTTTGTATCAGGACTGCCAGCCCCTGGCAGTCCTACACTAATGTAGGACTGCCAAGGTGCTGGCTGTCCTAAATGAAACTCTATGTGAAGAGAGTTTGGCATAGAAACTCTCTTCACAGAGAGTTTGGCATAGAAACTCTCTTCACAGAGAGTTTATATCAGGACTGCCAGCCCCTGGCAGTCCTACACTAATGTAGGACTGCCAGGGTGCTGGCAGTCCTAAATGAAACTCTTTGTGAATCTCTTCACAGAGAGTTTATATCAGGACTGCCAGCCCCTTGGCTATCCTACACTAATGTAGGACTGCCAAGGTGCTGGTAGTCCTAAATGAAACTCTCTGTGAAGAGAGTTTGACATACAAACTCTCTTCACAGAGAATTTGTATCAGGACTGCCAGCCTCCTGCCAGTCCTACACTAATGTAAGACTGCCAGGATGCTGGCAGTCCTAAATGAAACTCTCTGTGAATCTCTTCACAGAGAGTTTGTATCAGGACTGCCAGCCCCGTGGCAGTCCTACACTAGTGTAGGACTGCCCAGGTGTTGGCAGTCCTAAATGAAACTCTCTGTGAAGTGAGTTTGGCACACACAAACTCTCCAAATTACGACAACCAAATAACAATAACGTATCCACATTAAAATAAGATCTAAATAACAACAACATATACTATTACATATCCAAATTACGATAATGATATCCAACTTACATCCAAAATAACAACATATTGAACAACATATCCAACTTACATCCAAAATAATATCCTAATTACGACAATCAAGTTTCCAAATAACAACAACCATATCCAAATTACATCCAAATACAAAATGATTTAAACATCCAACTACATATCATGATGGGCCTTCGTACGTGCCTCCATATATGCATAAAGGGGAACTCGACCTCATCGTCGATGTGCTCCATCTCGGTGGCGATTGCGACACAGTCCTCGCTTTGGCAACCTCCCGGAGTGATTTGGCCAATTCCTTCATCCTTTTAGACTGTAAATGAAAGTATCAGTGAATTAAGTTTACAAACATAGAAATCTTAGGATGACTACAAATACGGAACTCACCATCTTCACCAATGAAGCATACAGATATTTTTTGAAGGAAGAGCTCCCAGATCTCCTACGGCCACGGGACCCAACTTTGTAGGGTTCGACAACTTAGGATGTTCGACCCCCAGAAAGTACGACATGTAGTCCTCGCTGCAGTCGGCCATATCCTTGACCGGTTGTCTTTCATCTTCCCCAAGCACATGCCGTTGCCACTCGGAGTAGAAGTCGGTCACCCAGTCAAATTTTGTCAGTTTGTAATTCAAAGGTTGGGTCCCGCACGGAGGCTCCAGCATCCTTAGTATGCGCTTCGGCATAGTTTGCACGAAGCCAAACTGACGAATTACTCGATCCGGCATGTACGTCTCCGTGATTTCATAGCATGTGATCATGCCATGAAATAAAGCGACTGGTTCCACATGGCAATTCTCCTCGCGTAAATCCCGGTATGGATGCCAAAATATCTGTCAGAAAAAAGTTTACAGCAAAATAAATTAACATAAAATATTTAACAATAAAACAAATTAACACAAAAAAGTAAGTCAAAATTTGGTACCTCTTCTGGCACCAAATTATCTAGTAGTTAACGATTGGAAGCCAGTGTTTTAGAATTTTTTGTTTCCAGCTACGTTGGCCTCCATCGGCACAGTCTAGGAAGGTGGTCGCCATACCCTGGGTTCCGCTCACCCCGCCTGAGCATCGAAAAGTGCTCGTATATCCATGCCTATACAATTTATAAATGAATAGTCACAAATTAAACAACAAAATTTCGTATACGAGATTAAATTGTTAGAGTTTCTTACATGGAGCATAGTCTGGCATCCGGCCATTGTCTTAGTCCCGACACGGGATGCGATACCAAGCTCGCGATAAAGATTGGCTAGTATACCGCTTTCCCAGGATATGTCAATGATGTCATCCACTTTAGATAAATTTAGAATGTACCTAGCATGTATCGAGGTTCCGGACTTGTTCGGAATGCCGACCGATCCTAGGATAAAGAGGATGTATGCATGGGCCACCACGTCAGCAGTCTCATCATCATCATCGTCCTCCATCTCTATGAAGTTCTCTACCAAAAATGATAGAGGAATTCCGTAGGACATCTTGAAGCCGGGCAGGGTTGTAAAACTGGTATCCTCAACTCCAAGGTGATCTGAGGCAAATTTTACGATCTTTTCGTACTATTTAATTGATTTTCATTGTTGTACATTTCCTTGGTCATGATGCGCTCGGTAACTGGCAGGTCCAGTATCTGATGGGCGTCGTCAAATGTAATGGTCAACTTCCCTGCTGGGAGATGAAATGTATTGGTCTCCGGATGCCATCTCTCCATAAAGGCGGATATGAGGGCACTGTCCATTATCCTATAGCATATTGAGCTAAATTATGCAAGCCGCTCGGTATGACCTTGCTCTGGACGGCCTCCGATAAGCTGTCAAACTGCCAGCCACAGTTTTCTTCCCGTGGCTCACAGACCTAAGCATACGATATGTCCTCTGTATGTCAAACAACAGAAAAATAGTATAATAAATGGAAGCCCTAAACATAACAATTATGAAATATATATATATAGTATAATAAATGGAAGCTTACAAATTTAATGTACATACTAGGTTCTTTCATATTTTATAAGAAATGTGGTTCTCAAACGAAGCCAACATTGAGCAACCTGGCGGACGGACAGGCTCTTGAGAAGGATCGGGCTCCTGAGAAGGACCAGAACCGTCACGTGATAGAAGTCGGCCAATAGACACGTCGTTGTCGTCATCGGAAGAAGCTGGAGGACTAGGAGGAGCTCGTTGCTTCGACCGAGCAGGGAGAGCCGGTGGCTGCGTCCGAGATCGACCAGTCGCTCTAGTGACTTCCCTTTCTGGAGCCAGTTCGGAGATTCTAATCGGTCTCTCGAGAGGACGTCCCTCAGTGTATTCCTTGCGCCTTGACATGGTGGGCCGTATTCTCTTTGGAGTGGCCGAAGGACTGCAGGACAACATACAGTTATTAAATAATAGAAACGAAAATAGACAACAGGAAAACATAATGTTAAGAAGTCCTAATGTCACCCCCAGGCTTGAATTAGGACAATATATTTGCTAACAACCCTGTCCTAATGTTAGATTGAATCAGGACTACCAGAGTCGTGGCAGTCCTACTATAAATTAGGACTGCAAAGTAGGACTGCCAGACTCCCTACAGTCCACTTGTGAAAGAAGACTGCAGGGAGTCTGGCAGTTCTATTTTACAGTAGGACTGCCATGACCCTAGCAGTCCTGATTTTGTCACTCTCGACTGTAGCAGCCGAACGGCCACAACGACACGATCGTTTGTCGTGTCCTAGGGTAAGGATTTTCAGTAATGTGTGTGAATTATCGTATTTGAAAAATTCATTCATGAACCCTAAAGTGATTCTAAACCTAATTTATTAAAACTTTTTCGAGAATTAACAAAGAATCTTTGAAATTAAATTTTTTTAGAAAAATCTAGAAGAAATTAGGGAAGAACATACCTAGACTCCGATGATGGTTTCGACTTTCATGTTATCTCTTGGAATAGAGTGGTGGAGGAGAGAGTGGTGGAAGAATTTGGAATAGAGTGGTGGAGGATTGGGAGAAGAGAGTGGGGTTTTAGGGTTTGGAGGAGATTTTGGAGAGAGAGAAAGAAAATGAGGAAATGAAATGAAAATGAGGGTTTGGGGGGTTGGGCTAGTCCCAAGCAACTTGTGGGCAGCCCCCAGCAAAAGTTCCACCTTCTTGGGCTGCCCCCAGGTAAGCGCTAGCCCCAAGTAAAAGTGGTAGTGCCCTTAGAAAAAGTCTTTTATAATGTTCATGTATAGAACTGTTATAAAAAAGATTTGATATATATAATGCTTATACGTGAAAAATGTTATAATATGTTCGAAACTCCTCGAAGCTGTCATTTTAGGAGATGTTTTAAAACTTTTATATAAAATATTGTAATAATTTTTTTGCAAGTGCTATAAAGGGTATTTTCTTGTAGTGTCGGAGGACCCCTTAATCTTGGAGGGGCTTCTGAGGTCCTTCTTGGTAATCTGAACCTAATAGGTTCTTGATCTCTTATCGGCCACTTGACGACCATGGGTGTTGGGGCCCTTATGTAAAGCCTAGCCATGCGAGGAACTAACGTTTGAAGAGCCTTCCCTTTTGAGTCGGACTCGAAATGGCTATTCAGTCACTGCTTCAACTTCCACTTCATCATCAACATCATTGTCATCATCGTCCGAGTGAGCTGGCTTGTTTAGAGCAACATCAATATAGTACACATCGAGTCCTCGAAAGGGATCAATATTAGTAAACTCTATTTTAACAACCCCGTTGTCAGTTACATACTTCATTATTGATGGAGGATGGAGGGCACGATCATATATCATGTATCCACGGGCGTCCCAACAAGATGTTGTAGTGTAAAAACCCTAATTTTTGGAAATTACTTTTTTTATTTATTTTATACGATTTCTATTTACTAAATTAGATTTTTATTTTTAATTATGAGTATAGATGCACTTTTTCATAGTTTCGATTTTTGGACCACAAGAAGCGTCAATCTTTCGATACGTCCTTCATGCGTTTTGAAGTAGACAAGTCCACCTTCAATTTGATATATCTTGTCAAATCCAAACTTGTTTCCCAACATTCCTTTTTACTTCGCACAACTTTGGATCAATTTAGGCTATTTGACTATTTACCGTAATTTTAGACCTAACTTCTAACTTGAGTTCGAAACTCAACATCGATTAAAACCACTTGACCCAATATATGGTTTTGACCCATTTGGAGTCTACGACACACATGCCAATGGTGTGTCACTCAATTGAGTTTTCGTGTGCTATTTATTTTTAAATGGCACACAAGTCGAAACTATATACATATTGGACTCAAATCGATCACAAAAATTCTATCGACCTAAAACTAGTCCAAATAGGGTTTGTAGATTCTAGGGTGCCCTAACCTCTTACACCTATTTTAAATTTATTTTGTGGATTAATATGCAGCCACATTAATTAAATCTAATTTCAATCAAATCCTATAACCACTTTCCAAATTTGGACCCAATCAAATCTCTTGAGATACACCTTTGATTTAAATCATCAAATCTTAACCAAATCCCCTCAAACCAAATCCAAATCAATCTCCATTTCCTCTTTCTCATGTACCCCTTCACTCTATGATAACCGAATATACTTTGTATATATTTATGCTCTAGAGATCGAGCCCCTCATATTTATTTTCTATTTTTGCACCTTTTTCCCACCCAAGAGAAACTCATCACCTCGACCTCTTTCAACCCTCCTACCACCTTCATCTTGACCCTAGAATACCCCACCCTGACACGTTTTCGAGGAGACTCATCCCCTAATTTGGTCGATACGAGATACGAAAGGCATCCGAAGTCGATCGAACTTATACTGAATTCATCACAACAGGTTAGTCGACTTTTAGACTAGGTTTCATCTACTTTTTCTCATCCGATTATCCTCAAACTAAAACTAGAAGTATATCTATGTGTCTACTTCAATCTCTCATCGCTAGATTACACAATTCCAAGTGGTTTGTCCGTGGTGTCGATTCTACGACAAGGTATCTAGAACCGATGAGATCTATTGCGAGCAATTTTTTGCCTACCTAAGTTCAGATATTATCCTTCTAATATTTTTATTCAGAAACTAGACATAGATTGCTTTCCAACTCATCTATTTGTTAGGTTTTGAGTTTGTTTTCTATTTTTAGAAATTCCCGACATTTGCTGTAACACTATAACTCCAAAAATCCTATGTTCTTTGTGTCCAAAAGTTCAAATACTTCATAAAACTTTATTAAACTATTTGTTGTGCAAGCTTTAATAATGAAAACCTTATTTGAACTAATTAATAATATTTTTTTAGAATTTAATATTTTTAATTATTATGCCAATTGTGATATTAATGTTGTAGTATCGACATGGGACTAT
>JANAVB010005796.1:3190239-3472172 GCA_029216955.1 Iris pallida
AAATTTGCTATATCAAGTGGGTTTGGTTCTTGTCTGAACTTTATCCCTAACTCGGGGCTGATATACTTCACCATCAGTCATCACTGATTTAGCCAATGCCAACATCTACCTGTTAAAATTTGTCCAGACTATAGGATGCCAAATTTAGCTTGTCGATATGTTTTTCATGCTGATTCGCTGCTATATTTTTATATTCTCGATTAAATTTGTGTTCTGGCAGATAAGAGAAACATAGATCCGGTAAATCTGTGATGACTCTAGTTTGATTGCTTATAACTCATTGGGCTGTTTGTTGGATAACTTTAGTAGCAACAAGGTAGAGACCTAGATAGATGTCTTGGTCGTATCTTGTTTTATTTAGTAATATGGTCTCACTAACAGTTGATATTAGGATTTGGGTCTCCAAAATGTCCCTCTTTAGTGTTCGAATAAGTTTTACTGTTCACCTAGACAAATGAATAGTAAATTTAAGACGAAAACACTAACATATTATGGAGGTTTGTGCGTCTTCTTGGACTGGATTATTTTATTAACGTTTAACATCTCATAGTTTCGTATCTTATGTTTCATGTTGGATATCTTTATTATGGTCATAGAGCAGATATAGTCCATGTATATTTTACTTCATGCAATATGTTTGAATTTGTTGGATCTTCTGTGCTTTGATTGATGGTAGTTTATTGCTAAATGTGGTAGCATCAAGTTCACATTTGTTTGCATTTCAGTACTGCATTTATGTTTTCTACTTATTTAAATGGTAATCTGCTGATAAAAATTAAATCTGTGGCTGGTTCTACTTATGCAGTTGTTAGCATTGTATTTGTATTTGGGTGAGTTTATCCTCCTCATGGTGGAATGCCATGTTGCCTAAAGGTGATTTGATCCGTGAGGCCGGTATTGGGACTTTGTACTGCCATCAAGTTGGTTAACCTGAAGGTGAATGTCAACCGAATGCCAGACTCAAACCTAACATTTTTCACCTTGCTTGTTGAGTCTGAAATCTGAAGTTCTGACCAACATTAAGGACTTGTTCCCTTCAAAGACAGCCAGACCACACTGCTACCTAGTGCAAACTACACATCTCATGCTGCACCTTAGGCTGAATCCTAGGCGCATCTATGCTGTATGATCACTTCACACTAGTTCCCATTCCTGAATCATAAACCATAAGCTATGATCCCACTTCTTGGAATGAGTTGTTCAAAGGGGCCAGGCTCACCATGATTTCATGGATGATGTGCATTTCACATTTGGTTAGCATGTCTACGGTTACTATTTGCAAGGTGACAATTTTGTTAACTATATGTTTCAAGTATAGGTTCTAATGAAATAAAGAAATTACTTCATTATGTGTAAATATTGAGTTAGACTTTCATCTAGCCTTTGTATTCAATAGAAATATATGTTTGCAGAAATCTGAGTTGTAACTATGCAGCAACTCCAACAAGCATTTTAAGTGATTCATAATCATCATATTTGCTTTTCATATGTCAATCTATTATGATATTTTACATATTCAAATCATATTTACTGTTTCTAGTGTAAAATAAGCGTGCATATTGCTGAGCCCTATATACCATTTGTTGGATTTGAATTTCACATTAAATAATTGTTAATATAGTTCACCTGGGTACTTTTATATTTGAGCATGTAAAGTTTTTAGCTGTCTTTTCGTGGTGTAAGGTTGATCTTTATTTGCATGTTTGAATAGATTTTACTTATTTTCATTAATTTTTCCAAACGTTATTGTATCGGGATCTACTTAATTATGTTTGCAAATCCTAACCAAATTTTAGTCTATTTTCTCCAAATTTTTGGAGAACCAGCCCGAAATAGTCATATGCCAGAGCCATATTGGCCCAACCATTTTTAGATATAAGACTGATAACTTCCAAGCTCAATTCATAGGAAGCATATCTCCTTATTTAGAAATTGCAACTCATAAAAATTTGATCCAATTTTGAATTTTTTTTTATAACTTGATACAACTTTGGATCAATCTAGGTAAGGCCATCAAACCACTACAACTTTATAGAACTTGCTCTTTCTTGCAAGTTATGCATATCCAGTTCCATGTATTCAGAAGTCCATGAAGATGGAAGATCACATAAAGCTATTTGTCAAAGTTTACAAACCTGGATGGAGAAGTCCATTTTCCTTTGTATCATAAGTAATTCCTTATTTTCCTTTGTATAATAAGTAATTCCTTATTTTCTAAAAATGACTAGACATGCAACATGCTCTATTTATATATTTTTATTTGCAGCTCTAATTTCTGATTGGTCAATCTTATATCATGGTCAATTTTAATTTGTCAACAGAACTTGGACATCCTTTTTATGCATCTCCTTCTTACATGTTTATTTGCAGCAGTAGAATTGAGGTTGCCTATCAGGAATATGTTGCCTTGAAGAGACGAGGAGCTCATCCGGGAGGAAGAGGCTTCCGAGCAAGCTAAATATGTACTCAAGGCAAAGCGCACCGCTGCTGAAAAGAAAAGCATTTGAAGAAAAACAGGTTATTTCTAAAACTACTATTTGAGTTACATCAGTTTTTTTATATGCAACAACAATATGTAGGGACTACTAACTTATGAAAATGCAAACTTTCTTGAAAGAACTATTCTCTAAATCATCATAGCAACTAACAAGGTATTTTGTTGTATTTCTTTCTTTTTTAATTTTTGACGTTAACATAAATGTTAATGTTAAGCTTATAATTTCATTGTCGATAATTTTTTGACAACAATGAGATGTTGTTCTAGGGAGACGAAAATTTTGAAGATATTACGGTTGGAAAAATGATTAATTGGCAAAAATATTCAGTTCAGTTTGTGAGGTTTTAATTTTTTTTCTGCTGCACTTGAGATCGTAAGCTATTAATAGCACTCTTTTTTTTGTTCGCCATGAGAACTAAGTCATTGTAAGCTAGCAACACTGGGGTTTCATTTTGGTTTTGATGGAGTTTTGCTAAGTAAAGTCTATACATTTATTAGTTAATACAATTTTGATTAACTTACTTTTACTGTTGATGATTGTTGATGTTTATATGAAATTCTATTTTTAGATGTATGTCAGTTTTATATTGATATGAACATGCTTATATAACTTTGATATAGATGAATTGAGATTTTTTTTTTGAATTCTGTCCCTAGAAAAACGACAGACCTTAACTGTTGAAAAGAAAAAGAAAATGGTCACCCAATTCACAGATTATTTGACAGTTTTAGTTTATTGTTTTTAATTGACAGACAATAACTGTCGTTTTTTTTAGCTAGGAATCGACAGTCCAAAATCGTCGTTTATATTTTGGGACGTGCTATTAACGACGGATGTTATGACGGATCAAAACTGTCGTTTATCGTAATTTACGACGGTTTTGGTCTGTCAAAAAATGCTTATTTTGGCGTAGTATCTGCCGTATATTCTCCAACAGTCATATTTCCTTGCTTCAGGTTCTGAAATTGCCTCTCCATCTCCAGCAACTCTGATGTTGGGAAGAACTTTCTCTGGAACAACCTCTTGAAGGTGTCCTAGTCAAGCTGCTTGTCCTGGAGTCGGGGTTCATTTCGATACCAGGTGCTTGCTACACTTTGCAGTTGGAGTCCCACTGCTTCGGCCTTGAGGTATTCTGGAAGTCCAGCGACGCTTAGGAGATGCTCCTATCGAGCAATTCATCGGCATAAACGATTCCCTCGGTTCCCTTGAAGGGTCGAGGGTTCTGCTTCTTGAAACTCTCAATATCGCCAACCTTAGCAATATGATCCCCATTAATTTAAATGGCCTTAATATTACATAAATTAATTCCTTAGATTTATGTTTACCTTGGCAGGCCTTGGTTCAAGTTGAGCTGCTTCTCCTCTTCCCAGAGCAGTCATAGTCATGTTATAAGCATTCTCCATGCTTTCCCTCATAATCGCGGTTTGCTCTTGATGAGCTTCCGTTTGAGCTCTCTGGGCTTCTAACACTCCTCGTAGCAGACCTATGAGGTCGGTGGGGTCCACAGGCACCGGTGGGGCAGCTGGAGTGGGCAATACTGCAGGGGGCTGCATCTCCGTCTGGAAGATGATGGATCCGCCATTGTATTATGGGGACGGTCGGCCAGCTGTCGAGGTGTAGGATCCGGACTTGGTTGGGGAGGTGGGTATGATTGGGTGAAGATACCCCATCGCCAGCAGGATTGGTGGCCATATTCTGGAAGGTTTAGGATATAAACATAAGCAAGATAGCTTACCAAACTATATTCAAACAAAAATATTTATTTATAATATATTTCGGTCCTATGTTGTGACAAATTAATGTTCTAGTGTTCTAAATGTTTCTAGATATGTTTTTCTAAGTCGTTGATATGACCTGCATGAGCCACCACTAAAAACTTGTCACGACCCGGTCCCAATTTCTTGGGTCGAATCGGATCATGCCCAGCCTGCACCGTTGTTAGACGACGACAGTAAGCTGTATCACTCATGCAGGTAATCAACAACACAACTAATTGCCACAACTTTAATATTCCGATAATTAAAACTTGTCCAACAAAAGTTACAATTGAAAATAGAAATAGTATTTTCAAACAACAACAACTGAAAATAGAAAATGACAACAGCTAAAAGATAGGCTCGTTAACTCCAAGTCCAACATCATCTGGTAGCACAGCTGGATACAACTCAGGATCATAATAACTACTAATCAGTAGTTCTGCATCATCAATAGGACCTAAAAATATACTCCTGTTAGGAGGGAGCAAAGTACAATTCATGATAATTTAACAATTGAAATAATAGAGTTATGCATTTTTAAATAATTTGAAATAAATATTTTTCCAGCAGTTAAAACATTGTGATGTGAATAGGCAATGAATATGACCGGATTGGGTTGTACAGTTGTATCCTATTGATACGATATGCTTATCCCCGTGTGTATGAGGGGTAAGCTAACACGGTCATTATACTATTTTGGATGTGGTCATACTCATTACACTACTCCCCCAGTACCCAACAGTTAATCAGTCAATGCTCTCAGAGAGAGAGTTCCGTGTTGCATTGTGATTTTAAACTTGCAAATAAACAATTACTAATAATTGTAAACTACCACAAAATGTACTTGCCTTTGATTATGACTGGATTTGGGATGTCTCCGGGATTGAATTCGGACTTGTCCTCGAAATCCTACAATCGAGAAGTCTGCCTTAGATTTCTAAAGTTGCCACGCTAGATGTGCTAGTTACAATCTCTAAATTTGTCCTAGTCAATTTTTAATCTTTATTATACTAACACAAACAAAACTCGATTATCTAATGCGTTACATTTAATTATGATGGAAAGATCATTTTATATTTAATTTCGGTAAACTTGGTATTTATCGGTTTATTGGCAAAACTTGGTATTTTATAATTTATAATAAAACTACATTTTTCTTTAAATAGAAAAACGTAAAATTTGTTTAAATAATAACTTGTAATTTTTCCTAATTTATTTAATGTGATAAAACAATATTGATTTTCTATAAAATAATTATTCTACTATTTTTTACGTGTTTACGTTAATCACAAACCAGAAAAGAATAAAAATTCACTAACTTATTACAAAACCACAGAAAGTAATAAAAGCTGGGCTTATGCCCTTTACAGACTATTTTACATGAATTTAAATAAGAAGAAAACTTTGGTTAGTCTCTAAAAATTATCCTACAATTTAATTATAAAATAAAATAATAATTTAAATTAAATTGAATTAATTTACGAGTCTCAGATATTGGTCCAATCATCAAAATAGCTAATGCCTCAACGTCGGTAAAACCGGTTTCGTTTGCATTTAGCTAGGGCCCATGGACCAGTACGGTCGTCGCCCAAAATTTTTTATAAATATTTTTGAAAACTGATTTGAAATCCATTTATATAATTTTATAAAAATTTCGGCAGCATTCCCTCTATTTTCGGGACAATCCAAACTGGGAAAATGTGCCACAAATACCAATATATAATATCCCAAACCAGGGAATCACAGAATTAATTTCTATCCACAATAAAAATCCAGTTCACAGAACGTTTCCGAAGGAAATTCGGAAAGCCCGAAATGAACTTCGGAAAATAGAAACTCCTCGAAATTCCAAAACCAACTGGAACACTCAAAGAAAAATAAGCCACAAAACCATTTCCGAAAGGAATTGGAAAACCAAACCATAAAAATATTTGAGAACTCACAGGACATTTCCGAAAGGATTTCGGAAAATCCAAAATGTCTCGTTTACCGAATTTTCGGGGAATTCGTGGACCAAAATTCATCATAGACTATGAAAAATGGAAACGGGGCAACGGAAATATACCAGAAGTTGCTCGGCTAGAGCTCTCAGGTGTATTTAGGAAGAATAAATGGGTCCAGCAAATCTCGGAAGTTGCGGATAGCAGAATCGGAACAGCAATCGGCGGTGGAAACTCCGAATCTGAACCCTGAGGTGCTGTGAACAGCGGATCGGCACGCGGGGTCGGCCGGGGAAAGCCGCAGGGAGGCCGCACGGATCGGGACAGCAGGGGGCCACCCGGGTCGGGCTGGCGCGCACGATCGCGGGGAAGGCGGCGGCCGGGGTTGGTCGCCGGTGGGGCGTCGGCCTCGGGAGGGTGGCGCCGAGCTCGGGGTCGACCTGGGCGCGGTTGGTTCGGCTCCGGAGTTAGGGCGATCGTCCGGATCGTTGCCGGAAGGGCACGGCTCGAGAATTATGGCACAGGGGTTTGGGGAAAAATTTTAGGGATTTGACGATGGTGATGGAGGAAGAGATGGATGCTTATATAGGAAAGAGGGTGGGGGTTACCGGAAACCGAAGGGGCGGCCGGTCGGAAGTCGGAACGGAGGGGTCACGGCGGCGGTCGATTCCATTAGGGAATGAAAACCGAAAGTTTTGGTTTCAAACAGAGAATGATAATGGAGAGAGAGAGAGTTTTAATAACTCTCTGAGTTAAAAGTAAAAAAATGAATGAATGGATTAATGGTTTCCATTAATAAGGGTTTTATATATAATTATATAATAACTTAAAGAATTTTATACAACCGAGTTCGGTTTCGAAATTCGGTTTCGGGAATTGAGAACGGGTTCGAGTCTGGCCAAACAATCAAAAGTCCAAGAATTTATATTTTTGAAAAATAATAATTTTTAATCTAACTAAAATAAATAATAAACACAATATTTAATTAATAAAGATTACGGGTTTGACCAAATACTAAAATTCCAGAAATAATAATTTTCTAAAAATACCATTTCCTAAATAAATGATTTATATTAATAATCATCTAATTAATTTTTCAATTAATTAATTAAAAAAATGAAGGGTTTCACAAGTTAACTAGTATGTTAACCTATTTAACCGGTATCCATAAATAACCCTTCTTGTTGTGTTTTTATGACAATAAGGATCATTTAAGCTTAAATTAAAATCTGGACAGAAATGAAATATTAAATAAAATTGGTAAATAATCAAGTTTTCACATTTTTGGAAGGGTGTATCAAATATATATTGTGTATATTTATACAAAGACTTTTGATTAGTATGTATTATCCTTACATGCATTACTTCTACTTACTTCTACATATATGCTTCTACATATATGCTTGTGTCCAAGTTGTGTCATAGTGTGAGTGGATACAATTTTACTAGCATGTTGGGTTTGACGTATATATAATATATATATATATATATATATATATATATATATATATATATATATATATAATATATATATATATATATATCAATGTTTATAGTAAAACAACAACATGCATCTACATATCCATAACAAGAGTTTTAAAATCGGAAATGCCCTTCTTCTATTTTGATTTGTCCAACATCGTGTCAAATTCACAAATTTATGTATATACACATTCATGAGTGAATTCTACCAAATTATTCCTAACACTCACATTTGTAATTTCACAAAATTGGATTTGTTCATGAGTTAATGAAATTCCAGAAATATATATATATATATATATATATATATATATATATAATATATACTATAATACTCAAGAAACTAAATTTAGAAAATCAATTATCAAGAGGAAGGAGTAGGAGGGCTTGCCTTGCTTTTGAGTATAATCCCTAGTAGAAAAGTTCTTCCCCAAGCCCTAATTCAAAATCCTAGGCACAAAATGAAATTGGGTTAAAATTAGAACCCAAGAAATGAAATTGAAATGGGAAGGAACTAAATTGAAATAGGGGAGGAATTAGAAGAAGAGAAGAAAGAAGAAATGGAATAGGGTGTGGTCGGCCAGCCGGCTGGCCGGCGTCGGCGGCGGTGCCGGCAGCTACAACAGTAGCCGCAACAAGGAGTGCGACAGCCGCAACAATTACAGCAGCAGCAGCCGCAGCAAGGAGTGGAGGGAAGAGGAGAAGGAGAAGAATGGAAGAAGAAAAAAAGAAAAAAGGAGAAGAAGGAGAAGAGAGAGAGAGAGAGTACCTGGCATTCAAAATGGGAGAAGAATGAATTTTTTATTCTCCATTCTCTTCATATAAAAGAAAGGTGCAATTATGAAAAGATCAAAATACCCCCTTGAGCTTGTCATGAGGGGTGAATGCCATTTGGCTTCCAATCATGCATGAATGCCACCTACTTCCTTGGGTAAAAATGGAAAAATTGAATTTGTATGAGGACCAAGTGGGAAATTTTTGATTTACATACAAAAAATTAATATAGGCAAATTTTAAAAAGGCTTGAAATTTAGTTAATATTAATTTAAATAAAAAATATAGGTTATGACACACACACTCCCTATCACTCATAATCTGTACACACACATACACACCATACAGCGGTACACACACACACAAACATAGATAAAACTCTCACCATCACTCATTGTTGCTTGTCACACATATAACCCCCTGTACACACACACACACTACACAAGTATGCTATTACAGAAAAACCTGAGAAGTGTTCCCTGCCAACCTGATTTCACACATTACCTGAGAACAATAACCACTCACACACACCCTATCACTCATTTACCTGAGAACACACACACACTCTCTAAATTGTAGTACACACACACCCTAATCACTGTCTCACATTACTCTTGTCCACACACACCCATACATGTGAGGTACGCACATACGCATATTCACATTCACCCTTGACACCATGTATCCTTAAACCCCCTTGTATGTAACCCAATACACACAAACACACATATCACTCCCTATCACTCATAACTTGTACACACGCACACACTACACAGGTATGCCTATACACACACACTCACCCCTATTTATATATGTAAACCATGTTGTGCCTTGCTTGTGTAATTGGGCACTAGCCTATATGAATGCCTATATATATATATATTTTTTTTTATTTTATTTTATATATTATATATATATATATATATATATTGTATAGGTATATAAAAAAATATATATATATATATTGTATAGGTATATATATACATAGTTGTATTTGATGGAACTGGGGATTCCCAGGACCCTTTCTTTGGTGTGCGTATTGATCGATAGAAAGTTAAACAGATCTAATACGTGTTCTAACCCTTCATAGGCGGAAACTAGGGTTCACGAATTATACCTGCGATGGAAAGGAGACAAGTAATTCCTGGCAATCTCGAGCGGACTACCCCAAGATCTTCTGCACGTATTCCTTCTCGAGTTAGACGTCGTGTGGGCGACGATCTCCCAACCTTTTCTTCTCCTTGGCAGCCCTCTCTTTCTTCCTTACGTGAATCACAAATTTAGAGAAAGTTTCTGAATTTTGATCAGTAATATGGCGGCCAGATAATAGAGGATATATATAGGCTACGGCAGGGACCATGAGAAGAAATTAGGGTTAGGCATCCTAACGAATCTGGATATCCCGTGTTCAGCCCGAACACACAATCCAGGCCCATTAACAATAGCTCGGTCCACTAATGAGCTATTGTTTCACTACCTTCCTAATCCCAAATTATTTTTGTGGGCTCCTTTTATTATATGCTCGTTTTGCTCCCCATGTTAAGATATCGTATGTCCGTCGATCAAATTAAGTTACTGACAACTATATTGATTCGACATCTTTTATCCTTAAGTAGTACCGCTCAACTTTATTTGTCATGTCGGATATAATCCACCTGCAGGATTTACATGACAATCCTTATGAGCTCCTTAAGAGGACATCATCAACCCGATGTATCGGGACATAGATTCCATTTATAATCAACAGCCCATCATACATACAATGTTATTACCTAATTCATAGAGGTTGTTGATCCATAATGAATCTCACTCTTTTATGAGTCAAAGTAATACACACTGCATATATATGTCCGTTATTATATCCGAATTAAGAGTACAAGCATCTATAATAACAGAGGTGTTTGTTCTCTTATCTAGTAAGTACAAAGAGAACAACCTCAAGTGGTCCTGTTCAATACACACAAAGTGTACTAGTGTAAACCTATAGTCAAGATAGACTAATACCAGACTACACTACAACCTTTCCAATAGATTGTCCAAGTCCATCTAGGTTGTGAACTATTTATATACTCCATAGGAAACTGATAATATGATCTTCTGTGTGACACCACACACCATATTATCTACAATATAGAATAGACATTTGCATTAACACTTGCAACAAATACAATATGCAATTATTTGCCCATATGATTCTCATTCAAAATTTAAGGAAATAAGGTTACTACAAAAGTGATGCTTTTAGTATATAACCCTAACAGTATTTGTGTGTGTGATAACTTGTTCGGGCTTTGATTGTGTTTGAGTGCTAGCCTAGGCTTGGTTAGGCTTAGTGAGACTTGATTGGACTAGGATTGGCCTAGTTGACCTAGTTTGACTAGTGAAGTTGACTAGAGTTGACCAAGAGTTGACTTTAGTCTAGAATGACCTAGAATTCATTGTAAAGTTTAATATTACCATTCTGGACATGTTGTGACCTATATTGCTCTAAATAGGACTCATCTACTCTGTCTGGACATATATACTCGTCGGATACTCAGGATATCAGGCGAGTACATTCTCTGACCGTTTCATGCTTGATAGGATTTATATTTATGCTTTAGATTACTTTACTTGATGCTGTCACGTTGTTAACACGGATTGGTACTATATGGATCCCTTCATGAGATGTTATCTCCCTCGGGAGCATCGAAATACGTCATATCATGTACTTTTTACGTACATTATGTATTCATGTGCTTTCACCATTCATATGTACTCTTGTAAATCATGTACTCTTATGTTCACAGAGCCCCTCATGTATACTTCATGTGCACCCATTTATGGGCCTCCATGTGAAATCATGTACAATAACATAACTTATCTGGATCCTTGTGTATTGATTGGGGGTACGGAGGAGTATAAATGGTCATGTAAACAATTCCAAAGTAGTGTAATCATGTGCAAACTTTAGTATAATCATGTGCAAATTTAAGCCATTCACATGTCTATCTTATAACTCTACATCACTAGCCACTGTTAGTTCTTTACTTATAGTAGATATTTCCTTACAGTCATCTTTTTTACTTCATATATTTCTTCAGCATTTTATGTATCTTACTCTATAGCATGCTTACATTTTTTATCATATTATGAACTGCGTGAGATGTATTGTGCTCGTTCCTGTCCTGACTGGACCTGTTAAAATATTACAGATAACTTGAGGAGTTCTATCCTACATACTACGGAGCAGGCCTAGATGACACCTGCGAGCTGGACTCCCAGGAGGTCCCAGTACTTGCAGAGGACATTACCCCAGTAGTCTAGGCTAGTTAGCTAGACTAGTTATCTTACTTTATTGTCTTGTCTTATTTTGGATACATTATGTACTTATTTGGGATATTGTTATTCTGGATGTTGTGGAGATGTTATCTTAGACTCTTAGACTTCTTCTCCTGTTGTATTTCTTTTGGCAACTTTCATATCTATCTATCTTATCGTATTTCTACCTTAGCTGTGATTGAGTTGTACATTTCTATATTGTCCTCCGTTCGGAGCGTATATTATACATGTACCTTATAATTGTTAGATGTATGTGACCTAGGACAGTATTCTACCGTCGACACTGCAGTGTAAGCTGGACGTACCCATATCTCGTGCCTCTACACTGCGTACGGGTCGTAACAAATTTGGATACATGGAATATGTCATGTACCTCACGTAACGACGACGGAAGAGCGAGACGATAGGACACATCACCTACTCGATCGAGAACATCAAAAGGCCCTATATACCTAGGACTAAGCTTTTCTTGTACGCCAAATTGAATGACGCCACGGTAGGCGAGATCCTAAGGAATACTTGGTCACCGATAGAAAACTCAAGAGGATGCCAATAAGAATCGGCCCAATAGCGCTGACGATCTTGTGCAACCCGAATATGATCTCTAACTTGTCTAACCACCTCAATAATCTGAGTAACCATTTCTGGACCAAGCATCTGCCTCTCGCCTACATTATCCCTGGCTAAAGGTGATATACACTTTCTGCCATACAGTGCCTCAAATGGTGCCATCTAGATACTGGCCTGAAAACTGTTATTGTTTGAGAACTCCACTAGATGCAGTTGATCTTCCCATGAACCACCAAAGTTAGGAGTACAGGATCGTAACATATTTTTAAGTGTTTGAATTGTGCATTCTGACTGACCATCTGTCTGCGGATGATAAGCTAAACTAAACTTGAGACGAGTTTCCAACTCTCTTGAAGACTCCACCAAAAGTATGATGTAAATCTTGAATCTCTGTTCGATACGATGCTAACTGGCACTCCATATGATCTGACTATCTGTCTGAGGTCCATCTCTGTAAGCTGATTTATTGACTGACCAATTCTGAAAGGAAGAAAATGAGTACCTTAGTGAGTCGGTCAACTATAACCCATATAGCATCTCTTCCAACTGGAGATTTAGGTAACCCAGTAACAAAATCTATGGTAATATGTTCCCATTTCCATTCGGGGATCGGTAAAGATTGAAAAAGTTTAGCTGGTCTCTGATGTTCAGCCTTAACTTGTTGGCAAACTAAACAACGAGAGACAAACCGAGCTATCTCCCTCTTCATGCCATTCTACCAAAAATGCTGACGGATATCATGATACATCTTCGTGCTACTAGGATGAATTGAATACTGCAAACTGTGAGCTTCTGCCATGATCTCTTGCCTGATGTCACCACTGGGTACACAAAGATGTCTTCTATGTCGAAGCGTGCCATCTTCGTGAATTCATAACTCTGCCGCTGATCAAAAGTTGATCCAATGGCCCACATTCATTCCGACCATTCGAACCCTTACATATTTTCGGTTTCCCCTCTTCTTTCTCCTCCATTGCCACCTTTTCCACTTCTTTAAACATATTTTCTCAAAACCCTAACCCTAGTTCTTCTTTCCTTCCTAGAGCACATCTCTTCTCCAAACTCAAGGAGAAGACTTCTCTCACCATTCTCCTTCATTGTTCATCATCACATTGAGGTATATCTCAACACTTTTTCTATCTCAATTTCCTCTATTGTCTTTATTATTTCATGGCTCCAGATTGTTCAATAGGTGGAAGAGACTTCGAACCGAGGGTGCGTCCTCTTCGAATGCTCCTCCTCGTATTGAACAGCCCATTGCACCGCCCGTTGAACAACCCAATCAACCACATCTTCACCCGTTGTTCAACCCACCTCGTCCACTCGACCCCAACGCGTATGACGACTGGATTTTTGTATCACTTGACGCTTCAAATACATGGTTTAGTGATTTTCGGACACGTCCGTGTTTGTGGGTCATCCTATCAATTTTACTATATTTTCACAATATGATTCACTCTTTCATGATCTTTGTCTTGATGAACTTGTCACCACCAACTCGGTTATATATCATCTGCTATTCAAATGTTCTACTGCAACCTAACTCATGATGATACACATATTTTCTCACGGGTTGCGGGCGTTAATATTTCTTTCGATGATTTTGAATTGGCCGAACACCTTGAACTCTCGGAGCCAAACTCATAGAAAAAACTTGTTGAAGCTCGATCGTTTCAATTTCCCGATGGGTCTTCCCTTGAAAGCTTCAAGGATGACTTGTGTACTCCTAACACACGTCCTCGTAAGCTTTTGGCCAAGTATCTTAATCCCTACTTTTATGAACTTCATTGGATTATTTTCAACACTATTCTGCCCAAAGCGGGATCCACCGATGAGGTTACCTACTTTGAAATCTCGCTTTGTATCACTCCACTTTCATGTTCTATTTAATCTTCCACGTACCATGATGGACTGGATGATTAATTCTAGGAAGAAACCAAGATCCTTGGTTTATGCACTATATCTTCCTATGATCTTTCGTGCTTTTTATGTACCCCTTGATGAGTGCCAGTTTTTACCTGCCCCTGTCTTTCTTTCAAAGGCACGGCGGCTTCAGGCAGCCGTTGGCTCACCAGTAGTATCTAAGCACACTGATGATGAGCCCGATGCAGCTCCTCTTAGACATGATCCTCCTCCACCTCCTGCCACTCTTGAGTCACTCCAGACTATGCTCCGTGATCGATTCACCTTAGAGGATGATCGCTGGACTCAACTTGACTACCGGACTACCTTGCAGATGAGTGCCAATAGCAACTCCCTGTATGATATTCGGTACTCCATGTCCCGGCATCCTTCTTTGCCTATTCCTATGGAGCGGGACCCTGCTCGCGATGGATATCGTATCGATGACCCTTGGTTATCCGCTACTTGGATTTGGATGCGGCCTTCGTGGACCCTCGTCGTTCCTTCACTGATCCATCAGACGACGCTGGGCCTTCACGAGCTCGATGATGGATATGGATTCTACTTGCTGCTGCTACTGAGGATCATAGCTTATGGCTTATGCATTTTGGATTTTAGTTGATATAGTTGCTTTTATGCACTTTGGTTGCATTAGACTTATTATTAGTTATGACTCTTGAGACATTCAGTAGTTTTATCAGTTTCTATGCAGTTTCTTCTATTATCTTTTGGTGTGCTTGCCAGTTCTTATTGTTTATGGTTATTTGCTAATTGCCAAAAGATGGAGAAATTTTGGTAATATTCTATATTCTTTTGTATATGTATCTGTGCTTTGGGGAGAATATTTTTTATCAGGCCAACAGGATTCAAGCAATGTTTACGGGGGAGCTATTGCTAGCTCGGCACTGATTACGGGGGAGCTATGTCATTGCTTTTAAATGTGTCCAGGTATGAATATTGAATATAGAAATATCATTTTGTCAATTATCAATATGGGGGAGATTGTTGACACAAAATCACAGTCAACCAAATATTGATAAATTGACTATATGATACTTGTGATAATTCAATACGACACATAAAGACTACATCCAGTACAAGTCAGACGACAGCTCGGATTTGCAATGCAAGTTATTTTTTGAGTCTGTATTTTATAATTTTATTGAGTCTAGACTTATGTAAACTGAGCTGTGCTGAGCATCTGAGACTTAACCTATACCCATACCCAAAATCCAAAAGCTCCACACATATCCAAATAAGCCAATTGGACCTATGACCCATTATGTGCTCTGGAGACAGAGTTCGGGCTGAACTCTGCCTCCAAACAGAGTTCTGGCCGAACTCTGCGTCCTAAATCGGGCCGAACTTTGCCTCCTAAAAATCAGCACCATAATTTTTAGGGTTGGCTGGTTGCAAGTTGTCCAACGGCCAATTTTTTGAAAATTCCAACCAGAATTCTAGCCGAATTCTGCCTACCTGATATCCTATAAATAGGCCATAAATTCTCTCATTTTCATTCATCCAATCTTCTCTTCTCTTCTCTCTAAAAGCTCAATACAAGCCATACCCATCTTTATCTACTAGCCACAAGCTCCCTAAGCCTCAAGTGCTCAGTACTTTTCAGTTAGGAGTTTGTGCAAGAGTTCAAGAAGTCGTTTAGAAAATTCCAAGCATCGCCACTGCGATCTTTGTAAGAAGTTGACGTGCTCTTCTGAAGAAAAGGCACGGGGTGTAACTACTATTTCACAAATAGTGGATTTAATCCTGAGCTAGAGTTCTCAGGCCTGGACTAGTCCTCCTCGAGGAAAACCAGGTTAAAAATCGGCTGTGTTTGCATATTCTTTCTTGCTCTTATTTATTTCCGCATTTACTCTGATTACTTTCAGCTTGTGAAAGAGTTTTATTTTTAATTGGCTATTATCGTTATAAACTCTATTCACCCCCCTAGAGTTGCCATCTGTTCTTCAGATGTCGTAATCCACTAGCAACTCTAGCCATCTTCTCTTCTGGGTAAACACATACTTAAGACTCTAGTGGTCGATGAAAATCTCTACCCGATCTCCATACAAATAATGCCTCCAAAGCTTAAGTGCAAAAACTATCGCTGCTAACTCTAAGTCATGGGTTGGGTAATTTCTCTCATTATCACGAAGCTGACATGATGCACAAGCTACTACCTTGCCATGTTGTATCAAGACGCATCCTAATCCTCTGCAAGCGTCATAATAAACTGAGAATCCTCCAGTCCCATCTGTAAGCGTGAGAATGGGTGCCGTCATCAATCTTTGCTTCAACTTCTCGAATGAACTCTGACACTCTGCTGTCCAAGAAAACTGTACATCCTTACGGGTCAACTGCGTCAATGGCACAAAAATTCGAGCAAAATCTGACTCAAATTGCCAATAATAGCCCTCAAATACTAGAATATTGCGAACTTCTAAGACGGTTCTGATATTGGCTATGTCTCTATAGCTACTATCTTCTGGGGGTCCATTTCTACTCCACCTCTGGTAATGATGTGACCTAAGTACGAAATACGATCAAGCCAAAATTTGTACTTACTAAACTTCGTATACAACTGGTGATCTCTAAGAATCTGAAGGACTACTCGGAGATGCTGCTCGTTCTCTGCTTTACTCTTGCTATAGACTAAGATATCATCTATAAACATTATTCCGAACTGATCCAAATAAGGCATGAATATGCGATTCATGAGATCCATGAATACCGCTGGCGTATTGATCTTTCCGAATGGCATAACGAGAAACTCCTAATGCCTATATCTAGATTTGAATGTCGTCTTTGGGATGTCTTGCTCTGTGACTCTAATCTGATGGTACCCCGACCGCAAGTCAATATTCGAGAATACTGCTGCCCCACTGAGTTGATTGAATAAGTCATCTATCTTTGGTAGGGGATATCTGTTCTTGATTGTTACAGAATTTAAGATACGATAATCAATACATAATCTTGACGTACCATCCTTCTTTTATAAGAAGCATCGGGGCTCTCCATGGTGATCCACTAACACGAATGAATCCCTTGGTTCTGAGTTCCTCAATCATTTTGTACAGGATCTTCAAATCTGATGGTGCCATTCTGTAGACTCTCTCTGATACTAGTGCCATCCCTGGAATCAAATCAATAGTGAACTCTATCTCTCACTCTCTCTGGCGGCATACTTGGAAGCACTTCGGGAAATATGTCAGAAAATTCTTCTACTACTCTGGAAAATTGAACTGCTCCTGCTACTGCCATCCGCAAGATTGGTGGAGAAGGTTCTACTTCGCCTCTGAAAAACGAAAACTCTTTTTCGTCGGCAATACCAAAAATAATCCTGCCAACATGGCAGTCTATTCTTGTATATTGATCTTTTAACCAATCCATTCCTAGGACCACATCATAGTCGGCCATCGGAAATTCGATCAATCTAGTAGGTAACACTCTACCGCTAAATACGATTCAATACGAGAAAAAGACTCTATCTACTCCCACAAGACCATTACCAGTAAGTATATTAAGCCTTACTGATAATAACTCGGGCTCCAGTCCTATACGTATTATGAATCGTACATACATAAATGAATGTGATGCACCCGAATCAAGTAATACTGATGCTGAAAAAATATTAACGAGAATGGTACCTGCCACCATCTCACCTGATGCCAATTCTTCTGCCACGATTAAAGCCATAGCTTGACCCTGTACTCTTGGTGCTGGTTCCCTCTGCTGGTTACCTCTTTGTCTGTTTTGAATCTGAGCTTGGATCTGAACATACTGTTGAGCCTAAGGCAGTAACGGCCTCGAAGGCTGGTACTGTTGCTGCTGCTGCACTGGTGCTGGTTCACATGAGGTGCTCTGTCCGGCTGATCGAAAGGACCAAGGACAATGTCCTTGAAGGAAATGACATAGGGAACAATAAGGAATGACCAAGATAGATTAAGGATAAAGCACCTTATTAGGTCAAGATTCAGGAAGATTAGAAAGCACGAGTAGAGATCAAGGACGAATGCTGATTGAGACATATATTCAGTAAAACCCTTACACATCTTGATTTACAAGACCTGCATGTGCCACCACTTAAACCGTGTTACGCCCCAGAACCAAAATACTGGAGAGCGGAGGACAGACACAGCCAGCTACGTACATTAAAGTGCAAACCACCTCGCAATACGGTCACGGCTGTCTAGATGCATGAGGGTTTATCTACAAGCCAACAGTCTCTTATGGTCAAGAACAAGCCTAGTGTCTCAATCTCAAGCAAGCAAATAATTGTCACAATATGTAAGATCATTAGACATACAAAGTAAGGCGTCCCAAATATTACATATTCAGATGATCATTAAGCTAGTCATACAAAATATGAGACTAGCAAGAGTTAAGTCGTACATGATCAACCCTAAGATTTGTCAATCATGTTACAGCCCTTAGGCAGACAGAAATAAAATTTTAACACGAGCTAACGCGCGCTCGGTGGCTAAACGCCTCAAAAGAATAAGTTACATTAGAGTGGAAGAGCAAAATAAAAAAACCCCTCGTTGCCACGGTTACGTCTGGTGTTCGCCATCTGGCTGAAAGGCAGTTAGATCCTCAGGTATCACTCCGAAATCTGGCCATACGAAACCAGCTGGGTCAGACCCGAGAAAGAGCAAGTGTCACAAGGGGGCCTCCACTTAGGAACTAAAACAACCATAAACGGAATAGAAGAACTGATAAAAGATCATGATTAAATAACACAAAAGATATGCTTTAAAGAACATACTAGCTAGTATTAAGAAAATAAGAGGTGAAATATAATTCCCATTTTAATCATGAGACAATCATTCAGGCATGGCCAATCAAGTCCTATGGCTTACTAACATTAGCTAACTAGGGTTATCACTGGCCTAGTTGTAACTCCTCTTCCCAAAATTTGAATTTTTTTTATTATTTATTTGATTTAAATAGGAATTTTAGAAATTTTTATATTTTAATTTTAATAGTTGTTAAGATAGATGGCCTTAGTCATGGTTGAGATTTGGAGCACAAGAAAACTAGAAATCATGGCACGGATGGTGCAGTGGCGTGCTTTGACTAGTGTATAAGCCATGCCAAGGAAGATCCAGCCATAAGTGTGTCATAACTAGAAAAACCAAACCATGTTACGACCTAACCCTATAGATGATTTAAATATCTATTAACTAGATTATTGACTTTTAGAAGGCCCGGTTGTGCCAAACCAACCAGACTGGACCCGAACCAAGCTCTAGCCCATGTAGGCATGTAGTGTGACCAAAGATGTTCGTGTCGATATATTTTGTGTGTATGTATTTTACCTTAAATGCTCTACTACGTATATTTTAAGTAATTATTATTATTATTATTATTATTATTATTATTATTATTATTATTATTATTATTATTATTATTATTATTATATATACATATATAATAATTATTTGATACTCAAAAGATATCTAAAAGTATGCTTAATGATTTTCTTAGCTACCCTTGTGTATTTTTGGAATAATTAGGCTAAACCCATATTTGTATGTATACCTATTATTGGTTTACCTTGTTTGTTATAATTGTTGTTATTATTAATATTGTTAATATATTTATAATAATTTCGTTTGGTATTTTGGATCAAATATAAAATAAATATTATTATATATAATCATATTTCTATAAATAGCCCTACAGTAGGTTGTGAGAATTTTTCCATTTTTAATGAGTAATATTCATATATAGATATGTACGTATATATATGATTATATATAAATACTTTTCCTTTTTTCTTTCTTTTTTTTTCCTTAGAAATATACCGTTGAACAGTATATAGGAAATCCCAGCCCAGAACCCCAAACCGAGCCGAGCCCAGCTGAACTTCTTTCCCATTAAACCCAAGCCGAATCCATCTACTAAACCATCACGAGCCGACCCCCCTGCTACAAAACAAAACAATCGACTGTATATATATCTACACGAAGAGTATCATCTAAACCCTAACCCGTGCGCCACCACACCCCAGAGGTACGCTCGAGGCTGGGCGACCTCCATTGGCCTCTGCGTGCTGCCACAACCCACCGTCGGCCGGCAGCAGGCCGACAACAATCAACCGGACAGAGCAGATGCAACAACAGTAACGACAGCAGCAGTCGGCCACTTCGTCGCTCGTTTTCTTCGCGTGCGATGGTTGGTTTTACGAACCATTTTCCTCGGTACGTTCACAACCTACAGGGCTATAAACCCTTTCAATTAGTTTGAATTTAGAAGCTTCGGATTGCTCGAAAATTCGATGCAAACTTCGACGAAAACGGCTTTGTGAATATGGGATTTTATAGTTCAAACACCTGTTTTGGAAGACTGTTTCTAGTCGATCCATTGCCGATTAAGGAAAACCCCCTGAACAGCCTTCTAGATAACCTATATGACATTAATACCTATTTTACGGTTTCTATTTTTATTGTATAGATGCAAAGTTATCTATCTTTAAACATCAAGAAAAACCACGCATTTATGTTTTCAAAAACATAGAATTATTGTCGATACGACGTACGTCCCGACAAACCGGGTGACGTGGTCATAAACCAAAAGTATCAAAAGGTGCGTATCGACTGCGGACATGTGGACTTTGACGGAATTCAAATTGGTTGCGTGTGCACGACGAATTTGATGCGTATCCGTCGGAATTCACAGTATCGACCTCTTTGCAAATTTCTCAATTACTTTGTGCAAGTTCGTCAGATCGAAACGAAACTTGAGACAACAGGACCGTATCATTTTTTTGTCATGTATGCCAAGTTTGGTCCGATTCTGAGACAGTTGATCAGATCGCCGTTTTACGGGTCCCACGATCCGACTCAACGGGCGATTTCGTGCACGACCCACCGGAATCCAAAATTGGACATACGGTTGGATTTGTATCATAAAAATGAATCCGTAGAAATGTACTTTGATGGCTTTAGAGACCATTGACTCTGGCACGCTTTTCGGTGTAAAACGAGTCCAACGACGGATATCGTTTTGGCCCGAAATGACCATTTTGCCTATGTTTCTAGAATTGGACTTATGGACAGGCAATCCTAGCTAATTTGACTATTCTAAAAATGTTGGTAATGTCTATTTTAGCTTTCGAAGACAGTTGTGAGATTTGGATTTTATTGCTTACCAGTTGACGGTATATTATTGGTTCTTCGTGCTACCACCAGGCAAGATACCTTGCCTCCCTCTACAGTTTATTTACATGCTTATAGTCTTTTGTTTTATATGTCATCAATTAGTTCTCTAGTTGATTTTTGTCTATATATTTTCTCCATACCATATTTATCAGCTTATTAGTCTTGCTTGTATAGCACCATCTTTTCGTGACTTGATAGTATAGTTATACCGGGCTTGACCTCATTATAGTTCATACTAGGGTTGTCCTTACCTGTATCATGACTGAGTTTTACTGTGTCATCACCTGTATCTTGACTGAGTCGTGTCTACAAGCATGTGTAATTAAACTGCTATTCATGTATCGCTTTCTCAACATGCGAGTCCACATTCGGGGCGAGGGTTTGACCGTCTGCACCTGCGAGTCCACATGCGGGGCGACGGTGTTTGTCTTGATCTATTTGCACCTGCGAGTCCATATTTGGGGTGAGGGTATTTGTCGTGAACTAACCTGCGAGTCCACGCTGGGGCAAGGGTTATGATTAGTTCAAACCTGCGAGTCCACACTCGAGGCGAGTGTTTGGTATTCTATTGATCTCTTATTTACTTGTTCTTCCTGCAGTTCATTTATGCGTAGTTGTTCCGGTATCCGTGTTCATAGTCATCTGTCAGTAGCCACCTGTTAGTTTCTGTCTCGTTTCCTGTCTATAGCCTGTTTATATTCTTTTGCATGATAGAACTGTTAGATAGGCATATTTTTATGTATCTTGCTATGTCCCCTGAGAACTTGATTATCTCTTCAGGTTTAGCGATCGCATGGAGTAGCTAGCAGAGTAGGATGGTAGATGTTTGTGATACACTTGCAGGATCCAGGTATTGATATTACGTTTATTATCCATTCGTGCTTTCATTCCATATCATTATACACTCTGCTCGTTAGTTTACTTTATAGACTCATGTTATTTCTTTGAGTCTAATCGGACATGTATGCTAGTGGGCTGCAGACCACGACCCATAGTGTTCATTCATGTTTTATATTCTTATTGTAGATTGAGATATAGTTTTTCCTTGTCATGATTAAGCACATTACCATAGTCCAGATAATGTTTATGTATTCGAGTTGGGCTGGAGTCCGCTTGGTACGTAGTTGGCTTGCTCACGCACTTGTATCCCGAAAAGCGGGTGCGGGTCATGACAAGTTTTATTTGGTGGCCCATGCGGGTTAAAGCATATCGTATCGGTTATGTAACTGTACTGATACGAGCTTGCGACTATAACTAAACCTTAGAAATCTCAATCCATACTGCCTTTAAAATTCTTCCAGAAATCTCGCTACGTCCTTGAAATTTCATATTTGATCGCGATTATTCTACGTTGCCTTCTGAATCATTGATTTTTGTCTCTTTTTATTTCGGGGTGACGAACGATTGCGCTGTTTAGAATATATCAGAAATTCTTAAGTTATAGTATAATATTGCTTGATTATTTAATTTTTGGTTGTTTGATAGATATGGGAGAATTATAGATACCATATGTCTTAGATATCTATGGGTAATGATTCTAGCAACTAGATGGAAGGTTATAAAGTTTTAGTGACATACCTTTGAGGGAGTAATGTGACCAAAGGTGGGTAGAAGTGCTTGAGGTTTCATAGTTACAAAATTGCTAGCAGAAGGATATAAACTATTTTTGAGGAATTAAATTTGAGGAGATTAAGATAATAGTGGACTTATTTTTTTTAATTTTGAATTTTAGGTATATTCATAAATTAGAATTTCGAGGACGAAATTATTTTAAGGTAGGTAGATTTGTAACTCCTCTTCCCAAAATTTGAATTTTTTATTATTTATTTTGATTTAAATACAAAATTTGCAAATTATGTTATTTTAATTTAAATAGTTATTAAGATAGATGGCCTTAGTCATGGTTGAGATTTGGAGCACAAGGAAACTAGAAATCATGGCATGGATGGTGCAATGGCGTGCTTTGACTAGTGTATTAGCCATGCCAAGGAAGACCCAGCCTTGAGTGTCCTAACTAGAAAAACCAGGCATGTAGTATGACCAAAGATGTTCGTGTCGATATATTTTGTGTGTACGTATTTTACCTTAAATGCTCTACTACATATATTTTATAAGTAATTATTATTATTATAATAATAATAATAATAATTATTATTATTATTATTATTATTATTATTATTATATACATATATAATAATTATTTGATATTCAAAAGATATTTAAAAGTATGCTAAATGATTTTCTTTGCTACCCATGTGTATTTTTGGAATAATTAGGCTAAACCCATATTTGTATGTATACCTATTATTGGTTTACCTTGTTTGTTATAATTGTTGTTATGATTAATATTGTTAATATATTTATAATAATATCGTTTGGTATTTTCGATTAAATATAAAATAAATATTATTATATATATTCATATTTCTATAAATAGCCCTACAGTAGGTTGTGAGGATTTTTCCATTTTTAATGAGTATTATTCATATATAGTTATGTACGTATATATATGATTATATATAAATACTTTACCTTTTTTCTTTCTTTTTCTTTTCCTTAGAAATATACCGTTGAACAGTATATAGGAAATCTCAGCCCAGAAGCCCAAACCGAGCCGCGCCCTGCTGAACTTCTTTCCCATTAAACCCAAGTCGAATCCATCTACTAAACCATCACGAGCCGAACCCCCCTGTTACAAAAACAAAACAACCGACTGTATATATATTTACATGAAGAGTATCATCTAAACCCTAACCCTAAGCGCGCACCACCACACCCTAGAGGTACGCTCGAGGCTAGGCGACCCCCCTTGGCCTCCGTGCACCGTCACAAGCCGCCGTCGGCCGGCAGCAGGCCGACAACAATCAGCCGGACAGAGCAGATATAACAGCAGTAACAATAGCAGCAACCGGCCACTTCGTCGCTCGTTTTCTCCGCGTGCGATGGTTCATTTTATGAACCATTTTTCCCGGTACGTTCACAACCTACCGGGCTATAAACCCTTTCAATTAATTTGAATTTAGAAGCTTCGGATTGCTCGAAAATTCGATGCAAACTTCGACGAAAATGGCCTTATGAATATGGGATTTTATAGTTCGAACACCTGTTTTGGAAGACTATTTCTAGTCGATCCACTGCCGATTAAGGAAAACCCCCTGAACAGCCTCCTAGATAACCTATAGGACATTAATACCTATTTTACGGTTTCTGTTTTTATTGTATAGACGCAAAGTTATCTATGTTTAAACATCAAGAAAAACTACGCATTTCTATTTTCAAAAACATAGAATTAACGTTGATACGACGTACGTCCCGACAAACCAGGTGACGTGGTCGCGAACTGAAAGTATCAAAAGGTGCGTATCGACTGCGGACGTTTGGGCTTTGACGGAATTCAAATTGGTTGCGTGTGTCCTACGAATTTGATGCGTATCAGTCAAAATTCACTGTATCGGCCTCTTTGCAAATTTCCCAATTACTTTGTACAAGTTCGTCAGATCGAGACAAAACTTGAGACAATAGGACCGTATTATTTTTTTTTGGTCCTGTGTGCCATGTTTGGCCCAATTCTGAGACAGTTGATCGGATCGCCGTTTTATGGGTCCCACGATCTGACCAAACGGGCGATTTCGTGCACGGCCCATCGGAATCCAAAATTGGACATACGATTGGGTTCGTATCATCAAAATGAATCCGTAAACATGTACTTTGACGACTTTAGAGACCATTGACTCTGGCACACTTTTCGGTGCAAAGCGGGTCCAACGACGGATATCATTTTCGCCCGAAATGACCGTTTTGCCCATGTTTCCAGAATTGGACTTATGGACAGGCAATTCTAGCTAATTTGACTATTCTGAAAATGTTGGTAATGTCTATTTCAGCTTTCGAAGAGAGTTGTGAGATTTGGACTTTATGGCTTACCAGTTGATGGTATATTATTGGTTCTTCGTGCTACCACCTGGCAAGATACCTTGCCTCCCTCTACAGTTTAATTACATGCTTCTAGTCTTTTGTTTTATATGTCATCATTTAGTTCTCTAGTTGAGTTCTGTCTATATGTTTTCTCCATACCATGTTTATCAGCTTATTGTCTTGCATGTATAACACCATCTTTTCGTGACTTGATAGTGTAGTTATACCGGGCTTGATATCGTTATAGTTCATACTAGGTTGTCATTACCTGTGTCATGACTGAGTTGTACCGTGTCATCACCTGTATCTTGACTGAGTCGTGTCTACATGTATGTGTAATTGAACTGCTATTCCTGTATCGCTTCCTCAACCCGTGAGTCCACAATCGGGGTGAGGGTTGACCATTTGCACCTGCGAGCCCATACTCGGGGCGAGGGTGTTTGTCTTGATCTGTTTGCACCTGCGAGTCCACACTCGGTACGAGGGTATTTGTCGTGAACTAACCTGTGAGTCCATGCCCGGGATGAGGGTTAGTGATTAGTTCAAACCTGCGAGTCAACACTCGGGGCAAGGGTTTGGTATTCCATTTATCTCTTGCTTACTTGTTCTTTCTGCAGTTCATTTATGCATAGTTGTTCCCGTATCCGTGTTCATAGTCATCGGTCAGTAGCCGCCTGTCAGTTTCTGTCTCGTTTTATGTTTATAGCCTATTTATATTCTTATGAATGATAGAACTGTTAGTTAGGCATGTTTTTATATATCTTGCTATGTCCCCTGAGGACCTGATGATCTCTTCAGGTTTAGCGATCGCATGGAGTAGTTAGCAGCACAGGATGGCAGATGTTTGTGATACACTTGCAGGATCCAGGTATTGATATTACGTTTATTATCCATTCGTGCTTTCATTCCTTATCTTGATATACTCTTCTTGTTAGTTTACTTTATAGACTCATGTTATTTCTTGCAGTCTAATCGGACATGTATGCTAGCGGGCTGCAGACCACGTCCTATAGTGTTCATTCTTGTTTTGTATTCTTATTATGGATTTAGATATAGTTTTGCTATTAGCCATGTTACGCACATTACCATAGTCCAGACAGCGTTTACGTATTCGAGTTGGGCTAGAGTCCGCTTGGTATGTAGCTGGCTTGCTTACGCACTTGCATCCCGAAAAGAGGGTGCGGGTCGTGACACTAGTCAATAACATGATGCAATAAGATGTTCCCGTAGTCACAAGCCCTGCAGACTATACAGATTATCCAGGCGGGGTTACAAGAGTTATCAAGATTACTGGTGTACTTAAGTACTTATGATTCAAAAAATGCAACACATGACAGTGTACTGGAAAGGTGTTCTACTCGTCGGCAGTGTTCAAGTCCACAGGTGTGTCCGGATAATGGGATCGCCTGTAATTGGGAAATCTCTTTGTACGAACTACTTGATAAATCTAGTCATTAACCTAATCAGATTCATTATGAATTCCTGACCGTGGTAACCAGGAATCCATGTCCTATAGACATGATGCAAGATGACACATGCAGCTTTGTAGAGGCATAATCAACCACGGAGTCAACGCAAGAGTTACACTAGCAAGATAAGAATAGCTGTCACAACAGCAATCAAGATTATACATGTCATGTCAGGTTCACTTGTCATGTCAAAAGCATTTGTCAAGAGTGCACCACGACGGGCCACTATCAAGATTATCAAGATGGGTTCATATTATCATGCTCATGTTACTAATTCAAGATCATCAAGTGGTCAAGTCGGGTCGCCGCAATGTAGGTTAAGTACATAAACATACAAGGAAGATCAAAGACAATCATGGGTGAGTTGAAACTATCAGTTACATATGAACTCCAATTTAAACGAGACGAGAAGATTCTTGAAGCCAAGACAAAGATCTACAACTTTCATGTTTTTAGTTTCTCAGGATTCTAGCTACAAAACAGCTCCAACGGGCAAAAACAGTCATTCAGGGTGATTCGCGCACGGGTGCACTGCGCGCACGGGCAAAATTGCCCACGACGCACGGTGCGCGTATGCACGGCGTGTAGTCTGCGTACTACTACGCAAAATATACTGCATGTGTAGACAAAACTCCCCATGGCGTACGGTGCATGCAAGCACGTTGCACGGTCTGCGCACTACGCGCAAAACGCACTGTGCGTGCAGATAAAACTGCCCACGGTGCACGTTGTGCGCAATCACGACGCCCAGAGTGCGGCCAACGAATCGTGTGGGCGCGCGGCAAGCGTAATGCAGAGCGTGCGGGTGAACGACATGCATGGCGTGGTGGCACGGCACGCGGGTGCACAACATACGAAAATGCGCAGCACACGGGTGTACAGCGTACGGCACGCGAAACGCGTAGCGCGCAGGTGCATGGCGCGCATAGTGTGGAGGCACGACGCGCTGGCGCACGACACGTGAAACGCATAGAGCACGGGTACACAGCGCGTATGGCATGCAGGCACGGCTCGCGGGCGCGCGCGACATTGTTCATCGTCTCGACAGCTCCGAAGATGTGTCGGAACCCATGAACACAAAAATGACATAACTTCTTCATACGAAGTCGAAATCAAGCGGTTCAAAAGCCAAAATTTGGTAGAATTGAATTCCCTACAACATGAAACTATTAGTTTTCAAAAATAACAAGATTTAAGTTATTAAAACAAAAAAATAAGAAAACTATAAACTTAGATCTAGAAAAATGTAACCATTAAAATCACAATCTCTAAGTTCTAAAGAGGCTTAGAATCAAGCAAGGATGACAATGGAACAATAAAATTTGAGATCCATCATGAAGCAAGTTGCACTTGCCTAGGGCTTGGTAGGTGGGAGTAGTAATGAAGAAGATGGAGAAATAAATGAGAAGTAATAGAGGAGAGAGAGAGAGAGAGAGGTTGGTATATATACCAACCTATCCATCTCAACCCATACCAAAACAAACCAAGCCAGCCAAGCCAAGCCAAGCCAAACCGAACTAAGGGCAAATTAAACCAAGACTAGGCTAAACAAGATAAGGCAAAATACGGGTCACCAGACAAATGTCAGAATTCCATACATGTATACTGAAAATATTGTATAACAGAAAACGGGAGTGACAGAAGTGCATAGACAGGGCCTGTAGGCCAGTGTTTAATGTGCTAGTGAAGTATATGTGAGTTAGGAGGACCAATTTGGTTCCTGCCATAGCAAGTAAGGAAGAGAGTTAGGCATTTTTGTATCAGTTGAGTTGACACTAGTACATCTATATGTGAAGGAATGTGGGGGTATATATGTATCAGTTGGTGAAAGATATTGAGAGGGGATCAAGGCTCAGGTTAGTGAGGTTTGAGATAACTATTATGTTATATATACTTTATTGCTGTATGGATAGGGTATCACTCCTTAAGAGGGGGAAAAGAAAGGCTGCTAAGGCTTGTTCTTTTAGGCATGATTAGACAGGGAGGAGGACCTATGTGGCCAGTGTGCCACACTGGTCAGTGAAGGTGGAGAGTATGGCCAGTGTATGGCTCCATATGAGTGTCTTAGAATTGTATACAGGTAATAAGAAGGGAGATTAGTAGTGAAGAATCTGGTATCTTTTGTGGGGATAGAGTATGTGTTTAGATGCTTGAGTGTGAGTGTAATTTGATAGATAGGTAGTTAGTGAGTGTTAGATAGATAGTTAGATATATAGGTATCTTGTAATGTACCACATAGAGAGGAATTATGTGTAGTCATGTGTGGAAGCGTAGTTCATGAGGTTCTCATAAATAGGTATGTATACATGTAAGTGGGATTTCTATCCATGTAAGTGGGGTTATATGATATGAGTAAATAGGAATTAGACAGATTGGGGTATAGCATTGATACCCCGATACCATATCTAACTTTATGACCTAGAAACATAGAGTATAATCAAAACCCTAGATTAGGCTAACCAAACCAAGTTTGACCTAGTATTGACCCTATTTGACCTCATTGACCTAGAAAAGGCTTACAAGCATATAATTAGTGCATCCAACTATATTGATTACTCTAGAAGATGAAATAACTTATATATATCTCAATATAGGTTTGTGTGACACCACCTTGGGCATCGATCTTCATTCACTGCTCTGGACGATAGGTTAGTACATTCTCTGATAGTTTTTATTTACTTGATGATTATTATGATTCAGCGTCTAGTATAGTTCTATTTGATTCTCTGTCACAACATGAATTGGTATTCTGGATTCATTCATTTGCGACACTTGTATTTAACTCGTCTAGCCCTACTACCAGAACCACTCATTGGAACCACCAACTCGAAACTCCTACAAGCACCATTTACTTCTGGCTAGACTCGTACTCTATTTATGTGTCGGAATATGGATTCACTTATACTTATTAGGGTAGGGAAATACTCGAGTAAACATTCCCAATCATATAGGAACCACCCCTACAAGCAAGATAGCCGCCGCCGCTAGGCCAAGCGTGTGACGTGTCATATTTAACAAGAACCACCCTTACAAGAAAGATTGCCGTCGCTGCTATGCCATGCATGCGACGTGCTATATTCACTACTAGTCTAATCATATACAAGAACCACCCCTACAAGAAAGATAGCCGTCATCGCTAGGCCAAGAGTATGACGTACCGTGTTCACTACTAGTCTAATTATTACAAGAACCACCCCTTCAAGACAGATAGCCTTCGTACGCTTTTCAAGCATGCGATGTGTCGTATTTACCTACTAGTCATTTACATGTCGAACTCGGTATTTCAAGACACAATATATTAGTGTCTTGTACTAGATTCACATTGTCTCATATTATACTGATTGGACTCATATCACATTGTTCTAGTTTAGCTCTCTCTACTTACAGTCTTTATTACCATGCTCTCATCTTTTACTGTATTCACTTTCTTTGTCCTAACTGTTGTTCTATTTCATTGCATGTCTCAAACTTTTCATGTTCATGAAGTATCACTTGCTATAACTGTTTTATAGTCTTTGTTATTTATTTGGAACTGCTAGAGGAAATGTGCTTGTTCCATCCTGACTAGATATATTTTTCAGATGACTGCTCAGAGGATATGTGTCCTACCTACTACGGATTTGAGGAGGGGATAGCTACCTCAGTTCCAGACTCTCAGGAGTGACCGAGAGACCTAGTTTTAGTTGACTTGTTTTAGATTCTCTGTTTTGAACTTGACTTGTAATAAGTGGAGATTTTGACATTGTATTTGAGATTTGATTTGAATATTATTTAATAGTTCTTGTTGATGTTATAGACTTTATAGTTACTTAGACTTCTATGATATCTTATCATGCTTTAGACTATGATTGAGCATTATCATATCTTTATACTTGTCCTCCATTCGGAGTTGAGATCTATGATAGGTATATTATATCATTGTGTGAGTTTGATAGTTAGCGACATAGGACAGCGTTCTACCGTCGATTCTGCGGTGTAGGCTGGATATTTTTACGCACTCGTACCCCTATACCGGATGCGGGTTGTGACACATTTTTAGTGGTAGCCTATGCAGGTCTAGATTCGCATTAGTGCGATGTCGTAGTAGTACGACGATTTAGTTGTACTGCTATGGGCCTGTGATAGAAGATAAGGAATATGCTTTAGATGAGATGATACTCAATCAAAACTACGAACTTCCATGGATTTGAATCTACTGACACTTGTTCAAATCTAAATAATCTATTTCATACCTGTCCTTCCTTGATGATATCTTTCACGACCTGTACCCGCTTTTCGGACGCGAGCTCATGAGCAAGCCAGCTACGCATCAAGCGAACTCCAGCCTGACTCGAATACGTAAACGTTGTCATGGCTAGGGTAAGCAGCCAAATCATGGCAAACAAATCTATATCTCAATCCATAATAAGAATAATAAACATGAATGAATACTATGGGTCATGGTCTGTAGCCCACTAGCATAAATGTCCAATAAGACTCCAAGGAATATAACAAGAGTCTATAAACTGAATCAATAAATAGGATATCTTATGATAATGAAAGGAAAGCAGGAGAGGATAACAATATAATATCACTAACAAATACCTGAATCTCACAAGCAATATCGTAATCATCTGAAACCTACAAGCGTCATGATCCTCTGCCATCCAGAACTGCTAACTAACTCCATGCAATAACTAACCTGAAGAGACCATCAGGTCCTCAGAGGATATAGCAAGATACATAAAAACATACCTATCTAGCAGTTTTATCATACGCAAGAAAAAAACACGAACACGATAAATGGCTATGAACACGAACACTAGAACAACTATGTATAAATGAACTATCGAGTGAACAATGAACACGAGATCAATGGAAGAACCAAACCCTCGCCCCGAGTGGACTCGCAGGTTTGAACTAATCACTAACCCTCATCCCGAGTGTGCACTCTCTAGTTAGTTCTAATCACTAACCCTCGTCTCGAGTGTGGACTCTCTGGTTAGTTCACGGCAAGGCACCCTCATCCCTTGTGTGGACTCTCTGGTGCAAGTATAAGTAAACATCCTCGCCCCGAGTGGACTCTCTGATGCAAGTATAAGTCAACATCCTCGTCTCGAGATAAATAAAACTGTAGAGGAAGGCAATGTATACTTGCCTGGAGGTTGCATGCAGATTCAACAAAAATATAGCCAACTAATAAGCCATAAAGTCCAAATTATCACAACTGTCTACGAAAGCTGAAATATATATTACCAACATTTTTAGAATAGTCAAATTAGCTAGGATTGCCTGTCCTTAAGTCCAATTCTGGATACAGGGGCAAAACGGTAATTTCGGGTCTATAAAGTCGTCAAACTACATGTCTATAAATTTGTTTTGGTGTGCAAAAGTCGTCAATCTACATGTCTACAAATTTGTTTTGATGATACGAACCCAACGGTATGTCCAATTGTGGATTCCGGTGGGCCGTGCACAAAATCGCCCGTTGAATCGGATCATGGGGCCCGCAAAACGGCAATCCGATCAACTGTCTCAGAATTGGACCAAACTTGGCATACAGGACCAAAAAAATGATATGGTCCTGTTGGTGCAAGTTTCGTCTCGATCTGATGAATGTGCATAAAGTAATTAAAAAGTTTACACAGAGGCCGATACGGTGAGTTTCGACGGATACGCATCAAATTCGTCGCGCACACGCGACCAATTTGAATTCCATCAAAGCCCACACGTCCACGAAGCCGATACGCACCTTTCTATGTTTTCGGTTCGTGACCACATTGCCCGGATTGACGGGACGCACGTCGTATCGAGGGTTTTCTAGTTTTGAAAACAATTTTTCAGTAAACTTCGTCAACGATTTAATTCATGCACACATATCGAAAAACAGAACTATAAGTTGCATTTTGATCTTGGTTATGTTAACTTTAATCGTGTTTAATTAGTTTCTAAAAACTATTAAAGCATAGATTGAAATCTGACTTCTAAGTTGGGTCCTGGGCTGTCACTAATGCTCTATTTTCTGCAAGTTTTCTCGAGAATTTTGGCTCGATCTCTCAAGCGAACCCTGGGGTTTTACCCGAAACAATTTACGAGGTTTGAAGGGGTTCATATAGGCTCTCTAATACAATTTACAGAGTCAAAAATATTCAAATATGCAGGGAGAAACTTATCTGTAAAGTGGCACGTTGAACCCGCTGCCACTGTTGCTGTCCTACTGTGTTGTTGCCCGCGCACGCGACGGCGTTCGACCGTGCCATGGCGGCGACGGTGGTTCAGGGTGGCCGTACGACAGTGCCCAACGTAGAGGGGGTCGCCAGGGTTGACGGCTCAGGTGGGGTTAGGTTTTTGAGCGACCTCTCTCACGCTCACTCTCTCGGATATATATATATATATATATATATATATATATATATATATATATATATATATATATATATATATATATATATCCGCAGCTGAACGAAATAGGGGGTGGGTTCGGGCTAAAGGCTGGGTTAGACTTAGCTTGGGGAAATTTAGGGCAGGCCGGGCTGGGCTTGGCCTGGTCGGGCTGGGCTGCCCCTGTTCTGGCATTCATTTTTTCTTTTCTATTTCACTTTATATAGCAACTATTGTGTAGATATATTTTATATATATACACATATATGTATACATAAATATATTTATATATATACACATGCACACATTATTGTATATATTCATATATTGTATATATTCATATATATATACACATATATATATATACAATATATACACATACACATATATATACAATATATATCATATATTGTATATATTGTATATATTCATATATACCTACACACACACACACACACACACACACACACATATTATATATATATATATATATATAGATATATATATATAAATATTATTATATATATATATATATTATATATATATATATATATATATGTATATAGATATACATAAAAAAAAAAAATATTTAATGTATATATATTATATATATATATAAAATATAATATATATTATAATATATATAATATTATAATATATATATATATATATAATATATATCTAATATGTTAAAAAGAAAATATAATATTATATATATATATTATATATATATATATATATATATATATATATATATATATATATATATATATATAGATATATATATATATATATATATATATATATATTATTTATTTATTTATTTATTTATATATATATATGTATATATGTATATACTTTAATAAATTATAAATGTATTTACACACCTATCTATATATGTACAATATGTATTCATGTATATACCCTAATAAATTATAAATACATTTACATGCCTATATATTTAATATATATATATCCTGATATTTATACATATATATATACATATATATATATATATATAGATATATATATATAATATATATATATATATATATATATATATATATATGTTATATATATATATATATATATATATATATATATAATATATATATATATACACACAACAAATTCTATATAGACAATAAAATATTTAAATATAATCAATATTAATATTATATAATAGTAATAAATATACTTATTTAATCACCATAAAATAATAAAATAATAATAAAATAATTAAATGGTGGTTTGGTGAATCCATACTATTCCCCTTTATCTGGGTCCAAAAAATTGCACATATATGGTAAAACAATATTTAATAATAAAAATACCAATTTTGTACAAATATTTAATTAATTAAAAATGTACATCAATATCCAAAATAATTTAGGAACTATTTGTATACACATAAAATATGCCTATATTGTCGTCTTTGGTCTCACTACATGATTACATGGGCTCGGTTTCGGTTCAGGTCTAGTCCGAGCTAACTCGACACAAACCGGGTCTCCTACAAGTCAATAATATAATTAATAAATAATTTAAAATGTCTTTAGTGGTTAAGTCGTAATTTGGCCTGGTTTTCCTAGTTAGGACACACTTATGGCTGAGTCTTCCTTGGCATGGCTAATACACTAGTCAAGGCATGCCACTGCACTATCCGTGCCATGATTCCTAGTCGTCTGGTACTTCAAAACTTAACCATGGCTAAGTCATCTACCGTAATAATTAACTAACAATTATTTATAAAAATCTAAAAATCACCATTTAAATCAAATAAATAATAAAAAAAATATTTCAAAAAATTTCAGGAAGGAAAGCTACAATATCATCTTTGCTCCGTTATTGACCTCTCGTTTGATCTGTCTTCAGGATGCTGCCGAAGACTCGATCACACCATTCCATCTCGGGACTGCTACTAAAAGGTCTGCTACCTCTCGTTCGGTTCAGCATGCAGTCGAGACTACTCCGCTCCTTACGTCTGCTCACGTGGGAGTGTCTGCTGCTTTCGTGTGTCCTCCTTTACCTGTTCCAAGGATTTCCCTAGCTGTTCTCGATATTCTTAAGCCCCACCACCACCTCCTGCTCGGGTGGATGTCGTGCAACTGTTTGCGCTCTTCAGGGAGATGATGGATGCTCAACGCCTCTATTCAGCTGATATAAGGCAGGGTATTGAGAATGCCCACCAGGTGGCTATGGTAACAGTTGAGAGAATAGTTGCCCAGCTACAAGGAGAACAGGAAGAACATGTTCAGCATCAGAGGACGGGGAACATCATCGCCTTTCAGAAGATGCGGCCCAAGGATTTTAAAGGTACGGAGAGTATCTTATATGCAGACGATTAGATTGAGCACATTGAGAGGACATGCCGTCTGGCACAGATTTCGAATAGTCTACATGTTGAGGCAGTAGGTAGTCACATGTTCAACCTTGCCTTGATATGGTACCGTACCGATCCAAGGGTCGGAGTAGAAGGGCAGACTTGGGAGGCGTTCAAGAAGCTTTTCAAGGAAAAGTTCTTTCCGGATGTGGCTCTCAGTGCCTTGGAGAGTCAGTTCAAAAGCCTTGTCCAAGGGAATATGACAGTATTCGAGGCACGTGCTCGATGAAGAATCCAGCGAAAGTAGAAGCCAATTCAATTATCGCTTTGTGATATGGGATGAGGTCTTCGTGACGAACTTCATAATCCCCTCGGACCTGACTAACTATTAGCTTAGAATCACCGTAAGCTTCTAGATAGTCAACTCCCAATTGTTTTGCCAGTTGAAGGCCGATCAGTAGGACATTATATTCGGCTATGTTATTAGTACAGGGTTCCACGAGAGAATATGCACGGTGTATAACCAGATGGTCGGGTGACACAAGCACGATGCCTACTCTGGCCACGATATTTCCTTTAGGTCCTGTTCTTGATGCACCGTCAAAGAACATTCGCCAAATGGGGATTTCCTCAGTTGCGGTGTTAGACTCCACTACTTCATCTGGGATTTCATCGTAGAGTTTGGAAGATTCTGGCACCGGATGAGCTGCTAGAAAATTAGCTAACGCTTGGCCTTTTACTACCTTCTGAGGGACGAACAACATATCGTATGGAGTCAACAACATTGCCCATGTAGCTAAACAGGAATTAAGAGAACCCGGTTTAGTCATGAGTATTCTGATAGGATTGACTTTAGATATGATGTGGATAGTCTGCTCAGACATATAGTAGCATGTCTTCTGGATAGCAAATACCAGTGCGAGATATTTCTTTTCCACAGGTGTGTATCTGTGTTCGGCACCCACCATCGTGCGACTGAGGTAGTAGATTGCATGTTCATGGCTGTCTTCATTCTTCTGAGCTAATAGGTCACCAAGGGAATGGTCCATAGCACGAACATATAGTAAGAATGGCTTCCCTATTATTGGAGCCACCAATACTAGGGGGCTTGTGAGATACTTCTTGATCTCGTCAAATGCGTGTTGATATTGTTCAGTCCAGACGAAAGATACTCCTTTCTTTATGAGCTGAGTAAACGGTTGACACCTTTCATAAAGATTTGAAATGAATCGTCTGATGTAGGCTAGCCTTCCTTGAAGTCCGCGTAGCTCTATGAGATTTCTTGGGGGATGCATATCGAGGATAGCTTTCACTTTCTCCGGGTTAAGATGTATACCCTTTGAAGTGATAACAAAACCAAGGAACTTGCTGCTGGAGACTCCCAGAAAAGACTTGGTTGGATTTATCTTGAGTTGGTGTGCACGCATTAGTTCGAACACCGTTCTCAAATCTTGGAGGTGGTTGCCCTTGAGACGACTTTTAACTGCGATATCATCTACGTAGCATTCCACTATTTTGCACAAATGATCGCAAGAAATTGTGTTCATAGCTCGCTGGTATGTCGCCCCTGCATTTTTTAATCCGAAGGGCATCACCGTATAGCAGCCCCAACGGTGTTCAAAAAGATGTGTGTTTCTCATCGTCGGGGAACATCTTGATCTGGTTGTAGCCTGAGAACCCATCCATGAAGGACATCCGCTCGAGTACCTGCCCACAAAATGTGGGTCAGTACATCATCTATGTACTGGCGAGCAGAGTTCAAATTGCGGTAGTTGATACAGACTTGAACTTTACCATTCTTTTTCATAACCGGCACAATGTTAGCGACCCAGTTAGGGTGTTGTTCTTTGCGAATGAACCCGTGTGAAATAAGCTTCTTTGTCATGTCCCGATTCGTAGAGTCGTTTATTCATATATTTTATCTCTTGGAATTGGTCGTACTCACTTGGGCGTGATGCCGTACAAGTCTGGTATTATACTTGTACAAGGCAAAGATGGTGCATAATTAATTTTCTTAAAATAGGAACACATCGTAGCGGCAGAAGCAGATAAATTGAAGTTAATGAGGACAATCTTTCTCATTGAATATAAATAGATCACTTCTTTATAGCAGCGGAGATAAAAGGATAACTTGAAATCACACAGAGATATATGAAATATTATTCTCTTTGTTGATAATTGAAGAAGAGTACAAGACTTGTATTGAAGTACAATGCTTACAACCAATCTTACTTTACATTGAAAGCCAACTGAACAATGTTACAAAGCTTACATTTGATATTTGGATACATTGGATTACAACTCGATATACCGACTTGTCTTATAACTCACTGGTACAACTGATTACAATGTTCCATATATTATACCCTTTATAAACAGAAGACATCATCTTGTACAAGTAGAGTTTCTGTATGCCCAACAAATCTTCAATGCCGTCGGACCAATCAAGCCAATCTTCGTGTGTAGAACATTCCAAGCACGAGCACCTGCCCACAAAACATGGGTCAGTACAACATCTATGTATTGGCGAGCAGAATCCAACCCACTCGCATAAACCAACACTAACTGGTCAATTTTAGCAATCATATAATAGAATAATCTTTCTACTTGGGGCCTAGAATCAATTTACAGTTCTTGAGCAAAAACATTGAAGTAAGTAAACATGCCTTATCATGGTATAGCATTTCTTTATGTAAGGCATCGTCTAAGCAACATTGAGTCAACATATTGAACATGTTATGAAAATACTTTCTGAAGGCATCGTTTAGCATACTTGGTGTTATCATTCAACAGGTTATGGCAATGATCTAAAAGAAAATGTATCAGCACATTTGCATTTAACATATTGAGCATGTTATAGAGTTTCTCATTTTAAAGTCAAAAACGCAGCATCATTTCATTTAGCATGTTAAGCAGGTAAGTTGAACCAATATATACTATATCACAATTATGTGATTCCTTACCGATAGCCGACTTCTCATACCTACATCAAATACAGGTTATCAGATATACTTACGCTGCCTGCACAACACATTCATTAGCATGCATCTTGACTACATGGTCACTGGTGTTGTTAAACCATATGGACTCTTTTCATTTCATTTTATTTCAAGATAATACGGTCAGCATAGTAGGTGGCGAGCCTCTATGCCACCCCGTCTTATCCGTGCTCCCATAGCACTCATCATTATTTCCTTCTAGGCCGAATCGGTCCCCAGGGCCCTAAGAATCGTTCGGGGAAATTAAAACTCAAACCTTGTATACAAGTTGTCCATGACCATGCGAATGTGTGTCCGACTCGATTGTGAACAAAATAGCATGGTAAAATATATTAAGGAAAGTAAAGGCAATAGTGCATCATTATTCGTAATCAATGACTTATTCATTTCATCATTACCATCATTTTATTCTGTGATCTCAACGATCCCAGCTTTATCATTTCTCATTCATTTCTTCAATGCAACGTATCTCATATCATTCCTTTCTTAAGAGGAACGTAACATTCATTCATTTCATAGGGACATTTATTCATTCATTCATTTCTTATAAGGGACATTCAGCATTTCATATTCTTGCAACAGATATACAAAGAGTACATGATTCTAGTGTTTCATTCAGTTCATTAGGTCGATAGCATAGCCAGTTCATTTCTTACTCTATCATTCATAAGGCATATCATTATTCAAGTGTCTACTTGTTCCGGCAGCGTTAAACATAAGGGGCAATGTTATCAATTCATTCTCAGGCCTCAAATCACATTAGCAGTTCAATGTGTTGTACATTTCAATAATTCTCAACATAGGCATCTCTATTATTCAGCAACTAAAACATGAGACATTTAGGGACAATTCATAGTATTTTAATACTTCATTTATTAAGCTTGAAGGATTAAAAAGGAGGAAGGACAGTTCCACTCACTTGCAATAAAGGATCTTCCTGATCCGATCACACATAATTCCACTAAGCGTAGCTCCACCAGTGAGCCACATTCCAATACCCATTCCGTCTAGCCAACTAAGAGAGACTGCATCAGTCTCAATTCTTCAGATTCCAAACATAAGTCTCGGTCTAACATTCTGATAGCATCAAACAAGCCAACCAAATGCCTCGAGCGGAGCGGGGCATTACATAATATACCACTCAGAAAAAGTTTCGTCCTCAAAACTTAAGAGAACAACTCATCTTACTAATTCACTTAGTCATAACAAGTTACTCATTCAGCTTCAATTCAATATTCATTTCAGCACACTCGGTCATCTCAAAATAGCTATATCCAATTATAACATTTAAATCCATCAAGGATTATGTCTGTCTCTCCATTTTTCAATACTTGCAACTTCTCATTGATTAACCAACATTTTCCTTACAATTCTATCTTGGTCGCAACATACCACTTCGTTTGGATCTATATACGTATTTCAGGCGTCCCTAAAATACATGTATTTCAGCCAAAGTCTGTGCTAATGCGATAAATTTTTCCCATAATGTTATCTCAGTCGCAACCTGTCACTTCGGTTGGATCCATATACATATTTTAGGCATCCCCAAAACATATGTACTTCAGCCAACTTGTATGATAGCACGATTTGATCAGCCACGATACAACTCTCTTTTCCAAATCTGACTTAGCATCCTTTCAATTGAATTATCACTTTATTCACTTTGCCACAATCAGTATCTTCCAGGCCACAATACTTAATATTAGGGACAACTTGGTTAAGCTCTCTACCCAAGCATAATATTTCTAACATTCGATCAAGGGTCTAACTTAGAGCTAATCATATCAAGAATTTTACAACCTGCAATCATATTCTTTTCCAATCCAATAATATTTCTCATTGAGGCAATTCATCTTTCTATAAGACACAATCCGACGTCGTCCACTATCGAATACCCAAGCCAAGGGTACAATTCTATGCAACAGTCAGGGTTAACCTAGCTACCCGACTATAGATACCGATCCAACATTTCGGCTATAGGCCGACACACAATCCTCAAGGGTCAAACATCTCTAAGGTTCATATTGAAGTATACACTTACAACCTATCATTCTTAGGTCATACTCATCACCATCTCTTGTTCAATACCCAAAAGGTTATCCTTACTGTCGCCAATGGTCACCTTATTATTCGGTCAAGTCTCTATGGTTAGCTATACCAACAGCTAGACCTAATCATTCAGGTGACTCCCTAGAGTGGACGGCTACTAGGGATCATACAAATTGCTTATTCTCAAGCCAACAGGCAACCGACAGTTCTAAGGAACTCTACCCAAACCTATGGGTATCAACTTAGTCTGAATAACTAATCGCCATTGTCGGCTATGCCAATAATTGGTTATGCAGTCCACGGTCGCTAGGGTCAAGTCTATCTATCCAGGGTCTTCCTCAAGGAAATAATTCCTACAAAGGCTCATTCTAGACTTACCCAATGATCGACTAAGATCGATCTATCAACATTACGGTCAATTCCCAACCTGACATATGATTCACATCATTCTAATAATCCATCAAGTAAATTCCCAATGATCTAATTTCTATTCCAATTTCTTTGTACCCATACGAACCCATAAGCCAAGGCTAACTATTCAAGGGTCATCGATTCCGTTAGCCTTAACAGGACTATGGAACCATACTATTCGGTTCGTATGACAGAGTCACACCACTAAGTCATAAGCCAACAATCTATATCCCAACCAACAATCACCTATACCGATATTATCCAACACGTTTGTAATTTCTCAATCCCATTCGTTTTTCAATCATCAAACTATGTTACGGGCATTCTTAAATCTCATGCTGCAATGGTCAAGTAGTTTATCCCATTCAATCCGACAATTCATGTATCACTTAACCATCCTCTAGGCAACACAAATAGTCAAGGTGGCTACTTGTTACTTTCTAATCCCATTAAATTCCTTAGCATACTTGCACATAGGCAATGACTATCCTTTGGTGATCAAGATGGATTAACATCTATTACACCTTAGGGTCAAAGCACAGATCTCTAATATTCCTTTGATTTACCGATGATATTTCTAAAACTTTCAGCTATGCAACCAACTTTGTATTAGCTACATTTGATTTACATCCAACCAATCGAAGTCAAAATTCAGATGTTCTAAGCTACAATATTCTCTAGCCAAATCCATTTACCCATAGCATACTAACTGTCTTACTAGTCTGAGTAGTCACTCGACTAAACAATTTCTAACCAAGCCACGGATTACAATTTTCGACAATCTCGCTACCCCATATCATCACCGTCAAGGGATACTCGAGTCATCTAGCAACAATATATGACTCCCAGCTAAGTCTCGGCACTACCCAGTACCCACAGATAGTCTTATTGCTATTCTATGGAAAGGGTCAACATACATCTCGTTCTGAGGTGGTAGAGGCAATATACCACTCAGAAACGAAGCCATCCTTAAACAATACCAACTCAACCTATTCCGGACATTCGTGATCTATAATGATCACAATACTTAACCAACATCTCGGGGTCTCAATATAACAAGCCAACATTCTTAGGGTCTCAAAAGCACTAGCGAGCATATATGAGTCAACTCACTAGTTCTGCTGAACTCATCCATCAATTATTCATTCCCAAATCTTTCCCAACATCACATGCAATTCTCAACTTGTTATAGCATACATAGCCACTTTTCTTTATTCCCACAATTCCAAGCAGTACTCATACTATAGCATACTATGGCATCGAGTCATTGTTTGATTATTTGTGTCCAAACCAACAATAATCATTCATTCAGGGGCATCACAATGTACATAGACTTATTGTATGGAACATTCAGTGAGCAGCCAAGAGGGTCAATGAACTTTCAAACACAAATAATATAGGATGATTACAGAACAACAACAGCATAATCGCGGAAGCAATCTTTGATTTAATCGCGATGCAACTTTGATTTGAAATGAATCATAGAAGAGACCAAGAACGTAAAGCCGTGCTCTGATACCAATTTGTCACGTCCCGATTAGTAGAGTCGTTTAATCACATATTTTATCTCTTGGAATCGATCGTACTCACTTGGGCGGGATGTCGTACAAGTCTGGTATTGCACTTGTACAAGGCAAAGATGGTACATAATTGATTTTCTTCAAATAGGAACACATTGCAGCGGCAGAAGCAGATAAATTGAAGTTAATGAGGGCAATCTTTCTCATTGAATAGAAATAGATCACTTTTTTATAGCAGCGGAGATAAAAGAATAACTTGAAGTCACACAGAGATATATAGAACTTTATTCTCTTTATTGATAATTGAAGAAGAGTACAAGACTTCTATTGAAGTACAATGCTTACAACCAATCTCACTTTACATTGAAAGCCAACTGAACAATGTTACAAAGCTTATATTAGATATTTGGATACATTGGATTGCAACTCGATATACCGACTTGGCTTACAACTCACTGGTACAACTGATTACAATGTTCCCAACATTATGCCCTTTATAAACAAAAGACATCATCTTGTACAAGAAGAGCTTCTGTATGCCCAACAAATCTTCAATGTCGCGGGACCAATCAAGCCAATCTTCGTGTGTAGAACATTCCAAGCATGAGCACCTGCCCACAAAACGTGGGTCAGTACATCATCAATTTATTGGCGAGCAGAATCGAACCCACTCGCCTAAACCAACACTAACTGGTCAATTTTAGCAATCATTTAATAGAATAATCTTTCTACTTGGGGCCTAGCATCAATTTACAGTTCTTGAGCAGAAACATTGAAGTAAGTAAACATGTCTTATCATGGTATAGCATTTCTTTATGTAAGGCATCGTCTAAGCAACATTGAGTCAACATATTGAACATGTTATGGAAATACTTTCTGAAGGCATCGTTTAGCATACTTGGTGTTATCATTCAATAGGTTATGGCAATGATCTAAAAGGCAATGCATCAGCAAATTTGCATTTAACATGTTGAGCATGTTATAGAGTTTCTCATTTTAAAAGCAACAACACAGCATCATTTTATTTAGCATGTTAAGCAGGCAAGTTGAACCAATATATACCATATCACAATTATGTGATTCCTTACCGATAGCCGACTTCTCATACCTGCATAAAATACAGGTTATCAGATATACTTACGCTGCCTGCACAACACATTCGTTAGCATGCATCTTGACTGCTTGGTCACTGGTGTTGTTAAACCATATGGACTCTTTTTATTTCATTTCAAGATAATGCGGTCAGCATAGTAGGTGGCGAGCCTCTATGCTACCCCGCCTTATCCGTGCTCCTATAGCACTCATCATTATTTCCTCCTAGGCCGAATCGGTCCCCAGGGCCCTAGGAACAGCTCGAGGAAATTAAAACTCAAACCTTGTATACAAGTTGTCCATGACCATGCGAATGCGTGTCCGACTCGATTGTGAACAAAATCGTAAGGTAAAATATATTAAGGAAAGTAAAGGCAATAGTGCATCATTAGTCATAATTAATAACTTATTTATTTTATCATTACCATCATTTCATTCGGTGATCTCAACGATCCCAGATTTATCATTTCTCATTCATTGCTTCATTGCAACGTATCTCATATCATTCCTTTCTTAAGAGGAACGTAACATTCATTCATTCATTTCATAGAGACATTTATTCATTCATTCATTTCTTATAAGGGACATGCAATATTTTATATCCTTGCAACAGATATATAGAGAGTACGTGATTCTAGTGTTTCATTCAGTTCATTGGGTCGATAGCATAGCCAGTTCATTTCTTATTTTATCATTCATAAGGCATCTCATTATTCAAGTGTCTACTTGTTCCGGCAGCGTTAAACATAAGGGGCAATGTTATCAATTCATTCTCAGGCCTCAAATCACATTAGCAGTTCAATGTGTTGTACATTTCAATAGTTCTCAACATAGGCATCTGTATTATTCAGCAACTAAAACATAGGACATTTAGGGACAATTCATAGCATTTCAATAAGCATGAAGGAGTAAGAAGGAGGAAGGACAGTTCCACTCACTTGCAATAAAGGGTCTTCCTAATCCGATCACACATAATTCCACTAAGCGTAGCTCCACCAGCGAGCCACATTCCAATACCCATTCTGTCTAGCCAGCTAAAAGAGACTGCATCAGTCTCAATTCTTCAGATTCCCAACATAAGTCTCGGTCTAACATTCTGATAGCATCAAACAAGCCAACCAAATGCCTCGTGCGGAGCGGGGCATTACATTCTTGATTTCACTCTCGATGGCCTCCATGATATCTGGTCGGAATCATCATTGCTGCTGCTTCACTGGCTTAGCTTTGGACGAGATATTTAGGCGCTGCATAGCAACTTTAGGGTCCAAGCCTGGCATGCACTACACCAAAAGAGGGATTTTCCAACACAATTATTTTTTGATTACCAACAGTTTATTACTGTTACTAATTAGTAACAGTCAGAAACTGTTAGAAAAGCCAAAAATCGTTAGTATAAATAGGGAAAACTAAAACATAATAGAAATAACACTTAATATTATGATTACAACAATAAGAACCGTTGGTAAACCTTATGAAAAAATACAAAATCCATCTCGTGCGATTCACGTGACTCAAGTAAGCGTTGTGGGGGGAAAACACTTTTCATTCCCCCAATTTTTTTGTCAACCCTAAATCTCTTCGAGTGTTATGGGGGGAAAACCCTCCTCCATTTTTACTCTAACTCTTCGGCTGATGCATATGCTTTCCCCCTATTTTTTTCTCTTCGGCTAGAGCGTGTGGAGCTTGTGCTTTCCCCCATCTTCGGCTGGAGCTTCTCATCTGAGCACCTCTCTCTTTCTCTCTCTATCTCTGAAGGTAAGGTTCTTTTTCGATTTGCTTTTCCTCTGATCTTCTCATCTGAGCGTGTGCTTTTCCTCAAAATTTTTCGATTTGGACTTTTTGATGTGTATTTCTTTTCCTTCTGTTCTAACGGTTTGGACTTGATCTAATATTTTTTTCTTATTTTGATTTGGACTTTATCTAACATTTTTTCTTTCGATTTGGCCTTTATCTTTCTTTGGTGTGGTCTGTGGAAGGAATGTAAATTGGATGATTGAGTTATGATGATGGTTCTCTGTTTTTTTTCTAAATGAACAACTCATAAACCCACCCAATATTGTTTTTATGTCTCTACAAATAGAGGCCAATTGTATTAGACTGGTCGTATGGTTTAAAAAATGGTGGAAAGCACAATATTTTTTCACTGAATAATGTTCCACCCATGCAAGACAAATAGGGGTGAGCATTATTCACTGCTCTGTTCGGTTTGAAAAATAGGAGAAAGCACAATATTTTTTCGAGTTGGACTTTATCTAACAGTTTTTTAATAATATTTTTCTATTATTCTACATAGTTTTCTAGATCTATAGGATCGACCCGTATTTATTATTGTTTGATTTGAGAAATATTTTTAAATGCAATAGTCATTGAGAGAGAATATCGGGGACAAGACCAATGGTTGTAAGATTTGTCCGGAGTCTAACTTGTTGCTTGTGAATTTGAAGAAGCTCAAGAGTATTGATGGGGATTATGATGAGCCGACCATTCTTTCATCCGAAGCTAGTCAAGTTTTTTATATAAAAGATGCGCAAAATCCTGATTGGTCTATAGTTCGACGTTCTCCAAAGCGTATGACTGATGGTATTGATGATTACAATATACCAACAAGCTTCCAATCTATTTAGAAAGAGCAACCTAACTTGGCACCACTACTAAAATCTATTGAACCTAAATAGATTTAACATTTAGAAAACAATGGTATTGATGATTGTATCATTCTGAGAACAATGGCTTGTAATATCCCTTTTATTGTGGAATTTGAAACAATGGTATTGATGATTGTGACAGTCAACTAGTGGTGGTCATTTGAAGCGTATGCCTCCAAACTTTTACAGTTACTGATTGCTTGTCTAAATTTAAAGCATATATACATATATTTCTCTGCTATATGTGAATCTCTATATCTCAATCTCAGTGATGTGGATTATCTGATGTGTCTGAATTTGGATTTAAGGAGGTTTTAAGTAATGAGAAGCTCAGGTATCTTTATATCTGAATCTCTATATTTCTCAGTATCATTATACATATATGTCTGAATTTGGAGCATATATACATATATTTCTCTGCTATATCTGAATCTCTATATTTGAATCTCAGTGATGTGGATATTATCTGATGTGTCTGAATTTGGATTTAAGGTGGTTTTAAGTAATGAGAAGCTCAGATATCTCTATATCTGAATCTCTATATTTCTCTGCATCATTCTAAATATATGTTTGAATTCAGTAATAAGAAGCTCAGATATCTCTATATCTCTATATTTAAGGAGGTATTGCTAACACAAAAGGTTATCTAGCTAGTTTGACAAGGGAAACGTGTTCATTTGTTTTTTTAAGACTGTGTTCATCTTTATGTTTAGTTTGATCATTATTATTGCAGTAGTTAGCAAATTAAGGGCAATTTAAGTTAATTAGGGGCACAATTGTACTGAATTAGGGGAGTATTTGGTCTTCTTTGGATTTAAGGAGGTTTTAAGTTATCTATGTATGCATGTTGCTTTGTGCTTGTGTATTTTTTTTCTTCTATGTACTGTGTTAAGTTGTTGCATGGGACCTTATGGTTTGTCATTGCACTATTTGTAGGCTGATTGTTTACTGCCATTCATCACAATGTCGTATCAAATTGGTAGATACTATTCTCAATGCTTGTGACGTGTTTCCGAGTTGTGTCCGTTTGCGCATTCATGACAGACTTCATGAATTTGATAGACACAATTATGGTTTTTTATCCATCATGTTGAAGCTACATCTATACTCATTCTATGTAAATACTCCCAGGGATATTTGTATGATACTATTCTCAATGCTTGTGACGTTTTCATCTTTATGTTTAGTTTTATCTATGTAAGACTGTTCATCTTTATGTTTAGTTTGATGACTACATTCTCCTACACCTGCATTAACTGCTACCCATACCTGCATTCTCCTACACCTGTAACAAAACAAATGCCCAGTTTAGTGCTTTCAGTTGATGGCTATGCACAAGTAATACCCTTTTCTGTTGTCCTAAATTCTACGCAAACTGACACACACACACACACACTACTGCTATGCGTATGTTATCCTTACTTCTAAGCTTCATTCACACTTTAAATTGGACAAATGCTATATATGTCTATTATTTCATAATAGGAAACCTGTGAAAATTTGATTGGATAATGATAATGCATGTTATATATAGGAAACATGTGAAAATTTATTATCCTTACTTACTAAGCTTCATTCCTGATTTTTTTATGCAATTTTATTACATAATATCATCCCATCCTAGTTCTAGTGCATCAGTAGGTACAAAAAACACACAAGAGCCGGATGCTCCACCCCCACCAAATGGAAAAAATACTCAATAGTTGTTGATTTAGAGGGTGCTAAGGGTAGAGATGCATCCAAATGGACTTCTCATTGTGGTGCCCTATTTCATGCTCAAATCCCAATTGGGTATGAAGATTGGAGGCAAGTAGATGACTTCTACATAGATAATCTGTGGAATGAAGCGGCAGAAGAGAGGCAAAAATTGCAAGCAAGCCAAAAATCCAACATAAATGCCTTCACGAGTAGCGGATGGAAAAGGGCACACACAAAAAGAAAAACTGGGGAGTTGCTTCCATGTGCAGCCGAAAAATATGTAAGTACTCTAAAATAGGTATATATTTGGTATGTATCGATGCTTATACTTCCAAGTGGTATGTATTGGTGCTTATACATGCACCTGTACTGTCCTTTGTGGCTCTGTCTACTTGAAATTTCCAAGTGGGCGTCGAGTGGTCAGTCAGATGCTGGTCGTGTGGGCTACTGAACAAACACTTTGCCAATTGCCACAACATAAATATTCCTACTACTTATAAAAATCTCAACTTGGAGAGTGTCATTGAGTGATGGAAAAATATATAAGTATGACAACACTGGTAACCCCAAACTTCCACAGCTAGCTGGATTGAGGTGTATACCTATTGTCACTGACTCGCTAAAAGAGAGCTTTGGTTGATTCATGCATCTGATGATGGATGATACATGATGGGAGCTTATTAGGATAATCCAACAAGTAAAGAGAATGCATGTTTCTTCTATAAAATCTTATACAAAATTTTTGGCTGCTAAGAATCTAAATAGTTGTGTTCCATGTTTCTTCAGTAAATCTTGGGCATCTGGATTTTCTTAACTTTTCACCATCAGTTACCTGAAGCTTCTAAAGTACATTTTAGAGAAGTCTTAACATATATATATATATATATATATATATATATATATATATATATATATATATATATATATATTTTTATATATATATATATTTTTATATATATATATATATATATATATATTTTATATATATATATATATATATATATATATATATATATATATATATATATATTATATATATATTATATATAAAAATATATATATATATATATTATATATATATATATATATATATATATATCAAAAGATGTACATAGCTAGTGTTTCCAAAAGGCATTAATAAACAAATTGTATGTATGGGTCAGTAGTATTGTTCTACTATTGTTCTGCTAAGTAGACTGAGAAAGAGGGTTGATACTGAGCCGTGCGACGGCGTAAATTTAACTATAGCAGGCCCCAACTTGAGTAAAGGAGTTGTCTCTGCCTCTAGATGGACCTGGGATTCCACCATATCCAGCTTTGATGCCATTAGACTGGTAGGAGAAACACTCTCTTGTAAACTTGCATAGTAGAAACACTCTCCAGTTGTCATGAAAGGTGATCCCCCATAGATGCATGCTTAAAGTCAGTCTGCTTATAAGCAGAACAATACTACTCAGTATCCACCCTCTTTAGCAGAACAATAGTAGAATCAAAATTGAAACAATTTTATGGCTGTACTTGAACCAATTAAACATGTCACATGACATTCATAGACATGAAGGGACAAATACCATCAGTGAGTGAGTGTGTAGGTGTAGTGTTAGTCTCTTGGTAGGAGGCACTGTATGTCTATCAAGTGTTTGTAACATCATTCATTTTCTAGCAAACTTCTATTGAACTATGATCTATCTACATATATTCATGTACACGACCTAACAGCTGGCCTTCAAGTGGCCCTCCTCATTTGAATTTGGAATTTTTTTAATCTTTCCTCGTATTACAGGAAGACTAGTCCCATTTTGTAATTGTAATGAATCAATATATTGAAACTTTGCCATGAAACTTTGCTTATGAAGTAACTGACAATTATATTGATCTACATTTCACTCATTTTTTTTGGTGAACTTTTATTGTTACAACTTGTAAGATATGAAGATATCACTTATTCACCATTTGATCTATTATAAATGAAGCCTACTGATACATGAACTTGCCAAATATATATATTATTTAGCTTGTATTAGAGAGGCAAAATTTTGGACTGAATTTTACTTTGTTATCATAGAAATATAGGCTCTAATTGAAGCGGCAGAAGAGAGGCAAAAATTGCAAGCAAGCCTTAATGGTAGCGACGGTATCACAAGCTTAGAAGACTTTGAAAGTGATACTATTGCTGAAGTTTATGGGTCTGAGAAAAAAAAATTGTTGTTTGGGTGATAGAGGTAATAGATCCGGACGCGCTAATTTTTGATAGTCCACATAATGGCAATTACAAACTTTGTAATATAGCTGGTGGAGGTTTTGTGATTTGGCCAAAGTATCATGTGCGATATATGTAATTTTTTACTTTGACAGTTGTTGTACCAACTCTATTAAACTTTCTGTTATTTAGATTTGTTTAGTGTTCAAGTACTTTTATAAATTAGATATTGAACTTAATTTCCTTTGATAAATATAGTGGTTAATTGAAATGTTTACTTATTTGATGATCTATAATATGGTTGTTTATCTGGAATTTGAATTACAAGTTATTGCATTATAAAAAAATTTAACTGTAATGGAATATATTTTTCTAACAGTTTTCATTATTATTCCAATGCTTATAGTTATTACTAAAATTATTTTTTCAACGGTTTGCAACCATTAGGAAAGTGAATTTGCCAACGAATTTTTACCGTTAGCAATTTTAGTCTTCCAATAGCTACTTACCGTGAGGAAGTTTAATTTCCCAACGGTTTATTTACAGTAGCAAAGAAAATTTACCAACGGTTTTCTACTGTTAGCAAACAAAATTTACCAACGGTTTTGTACCGTTAGTAAACGAAATTTACCAACGGTTTTATACCGTTAGTAAAAATTCCCAACACCGTAGTTCTAACGGTAAAAAACCGTTAGCAATAGTTTTCCTAACGCTTATAGTCGTTGGAAAATGACTGTTTTGGTGTAGTGATGTCTTCATAGCTCCATGCAAAGACGTCAATATATTGTCTTATAAGTTGTATAAGAGATTGTCGTTCTTTGCCAGGCAGACTTTTGCTGCTGAAGATTGGTTTAAGTGATGATTCATCTCCTAAATTAACTTGGACGACTTCGTCTTCAGTAGGTGGTTCATGTTGTTCAAAACATAATTGCCACATAGTATCCATCTTTTGAGCCCATTGTTCAAGCTCGATCGATTGGACATCGTCTGTAATTTGGTCAACTGATACCATGTTGACGAAGAAAGTTGATTTGAACATGTCTCCAATGCTGGAGTCTGAATCCCAGAGGCAGGAATCAGAAGAATGAGAATAACGATCTGCTTCGACGTCTGATCTTTTAGGAGTTATTGGAGGAGTAACGTAACCCAAACCAACACCGTTTTGTTGATAATAGCTCTCAGGTTTGCCGGGGGGAGCAAAGTGACGTATTGGCAATCGTCATCCTTGACCGTAGTTTAGACCCTGGTCACTTTTTATTTTATATCCCATGCTCTGGATGATATTCTTAGCTTGCCAACTATATCGGTAAAGTTGTATTTTCCCAGAGTCATAGTCAGCTTCAGTGTTGTGATTGGGAGAAGTAGGGTCCAGAACGAACTTTCTTTCGCCAATTATTCGATCGAAGATGATCAATTCTTCACCCTTCTTTCTAGCTGAAAGGATGAAGTAGTGGATATCTTCTGGCCAAACTTTTTCCCGTAGACGAGGCATCATGACTGGCATACAGAGATGTGGTCCTATGTTGTACTCTAGGACGTATATCATATCTATGTACTGGTTTACAGATTGGTAGACATCGGAGTAATTCAAAGATAAACCTTTACTTAGAAAATATTCAAGTTCTTCTTCTTCAGGGATAACATCATCCACTTAAGATACATTATTTTGAGTATTGATATACTTATTGAGGGGATCATTATTTGGAACAGGAGCCACAGACTTGGCCAAGTTTGCCACATAGGGTAACTCTTCAGGATTGGGAGGACAAACATTAGCAGGTTCTACCCGAGGCATTTTGCAGAGAGTGATGGTCAAGGGTTTGACCATATCAGGATTCTTTTTTTAACCCAGATTGTGAGAGGCTTTGGTGTACTTTTTGGAGTAGTACGTCCTTTGACTCGGATAATCAAGGGACCATCACTGGCGAATGAACTCACTTCAGCTTCATCGTCAGCTTCGTTGCCGTCATCCTTGGGAGGTTGAGATTGATAAAGTAACGAATCTCCGTAGTAGGCTTCAATGCCCTTAAAAGGATCGATATCAGCAAACTCCGTCTTTACGATGCCATCACCGTTGACATACTTGAAGCATTGGTGAAGTATAGAAGGAACGATCATGTTCTCGTGTATCCACGGACGTCCCAACAAGACATTGTAGGATATATTGGCGTCGATTACATAGAAAGAAATCTTTGTTCGGAGATCGCCAATCTGGCACTTGAGACGGATCTTGCTCAGCGGGTGGCTTCTTCCAGCATTGAAAGCCATGATAATTGTATTGGTTGCAGATAGCTTGTACAAATGAATCCCTAGAATTTGGAGTAAACTTCTAGGAATATTGCCGAGGAAGGAACCTGGATCGATATGCATCTGATCTACCTTAATTGCCACGATATACCCAGTATAGTAGAGAGGTCTATCATGACGATTGTTTTTGAGTAGCATGTCCTCCTATGAAAAGGTGATGTTGGGCACCACTTCCATAGTGTTGTGGCAGTGAGGACAGGAGACGGGATCTTCAGAGGGGGCTTTGACTTCAGCGAGATAAGAGTCGGCATGTAGTAATGCCTTACTTAAGGCCTTTCGTGTTTCTTTGGAGAGTCACAATAGATCGAACAAAGATAACCTGGCAGGTGTATTGGCCAACTGTGCCAGTATGTCAAAGTTGTAAGGCCGATCCATGCCTTCGGGAGCTGGCACCTTCAGAGACTTGTCTAATCGTGTCTCTTTCTGTTTGGCTTTGTCGGTAGTTGAGGGCTTAGATGGATCGACTTCTGAACTTGTGGGGGCAGCAGGAGCTGGAGAAGGTACTACTTCTTCTTGTGCGGGGTCATAAGTCCGTAGGTAAGCCTTCCCAGATCGCGTCTCGCCAGATAGAACTTCGTAAATGGAAGAAGACACCATATGACATGATTTGTATTTCTTGCCCTTATTTACTTTGGAAGATACTACCCCTTGCGTCATTTCTTGCACAAGGTTCGGATGGACCCATATGATCTCACCACGGTCAGTCGTGAGTGGCACCAAGGTAGAGTTGCAAGCTGGCGGCATGTTGACGACTTCCATTATTGCCTTGGGGATTGGGACTACGTTATTTGGGACTTCTGTGGAAGGAAAGTCACCAAATTGAAGAGAGATCATGTTAGAAGATACGACCTTATCTTCAGCTTCGAGGTTGATCACTTGGATATCGATAAGTTGTTGTATCTTCTTCAGGACGATGCAATCCTTGGTGGAGTGGTACATGTACTGATGATAAAGACAGTACTTGGGATCGTTGAGTTAGTTCACCTCGACAGGACATCGTAGTGGAGGCAATGTCAGTTTATTACCCTTTATTAATGTATAAAAAATGGTAATAACATCATCCTCGTCAAAGGAGAAAGTCTCCTTAGGTTTGTCAGGAGTGCCCTGAGAATTGGAAGCTCCCTTGGAAGTGTCGACCTTCAAGACTTCTTTCCCTTTACCCCCACGGACAGGGATTGTTTGAGGGTGCTTGCCTTTGTCTTCAGATTTGGGTGTCTTCAACCCCAGTAATTCTAGATTAGGGATGTCATTTTCAGTAGCATCAGCGGCCCTAATGAAAGCAGCCCATGTATCATACTTATGTATACCCAGACAGAACTTTACTGTAGGAAGGAAGTTATGTCGACAAGTATCCATAAGTTCTGAGTTTGGTATACCGAAGGGCATCTTCAATGCTAGTCGCCTGAAGTGTTCGATGAAAGCAATAACAGATTCAATCTCCCTTTGCTTGGTCTCAATGAGGGTGGACATACTAACATGCATGCCACTCTCATAAAACCTGTTGAGGAATAATCTCTCCAAATCTTTAAAGGAATTAATACAACCGTCAGGCAGACTGCAGAACCATTCAAAAGCTACCCCCACAAGGTGCTAATAAAAAACAGCTTTGACAATAACGGATCGTCCCTGGGTAAGTGTAGAGTCTGCGTGTTGAAGTATGTCATGTGTTGGCGAGGAGAAGTCATCCCGTCAAATAAATTTAGCGTCAGTGGCTTGTAGTTAGGAGGGCAAGTAGCATTCTCTCGTTCAGGAGGATAAGGTTGAGATATTCCCATCTTATGAAGCTCGTCTTTGTGTGAGATGGTATCGAGATGGGAAATAAGAGAATCAATTGCATCCTGTTGATTGAGAAGATATTAAGAAATGGCTGCTGTACAGTTGTCAGGCGTCGTTGGTGAAGGACCACCCCTAATATTTGTAAGATTTGGAGGAGGTGCAACAAAATGATACTCCTTCTATAATGAAGGATGGTTTTTGCTATGAGCCGGACTAACGTGAGCTGAGACGTTTGGTTGAGGTGGAGAAACAACCTCAGCCGTTTGGACTGCCATGATACTGGTAAGTATATCAGTGATCTTGAAAAATGTTGTTTTAAAACTCTCTAGCCGTTTGTTGGTCTGATCACTGGCTTCTTCAGGTCTCTCTCCATCCGCCATATATGTAGATAACATGCGAGGATGAATAGAGAAGACAGTACAACTGGTGCTGATACTGTCCGTCTCTGAGTTGAAAAGTCCCTCATCTTCAGGTAGGGGAGGTAGATAGTCACCGTCAAACTTGGAGAGATCATCGTCATTGGAAGGCTACCCCGGTGTGAAGGTCCTCTGCTTCAGACTCTAAGGGAATACTACCCACAGCTGAAGGATCATCACCTCTAGCTTGTGAGTCCTTGTCATCTATACGGAATCTCGTCCTTGGCCGAGTACCCATATAGACTCCTTCAGATGTAACAACTTGCTGGCTATCTGTTGGCAGACTTATTCTTCATCTATTTGCAGAACTGAGAGAAAAAGTTGGGTTCATGGTCCACCTTCTTTGATTGGGGCTCCCGTAAGGAGGACCCCATGAAGCCATGTTGGATGAAACACATAGCTGCTTTTTATCATCAGAGCGATGCAGTCGTCGAAACATGGACTGCCACTGTAACACCCAGTTTTCCAAATAAAGGTAATTTTGAACTTTTGTAATTATAATTATTATTTATTTGTATTTACATCACATTATGATTTTTGATGATTTTTAATCATTTTTAAACAATTTAAAAACCATGACTTGTGATTTTGATGTGCCGCTAGTAAAACTCGAGAGACTGTCTGACCTAGTGCCTAACCATATGATTGGGATATTTATTTATCATTTTAGCTTGAGGCTATTTTGGTCATTTGGTGAAATTTGAATTTATTTTTAATTTATTGAATTGGTGATTGCTATCTTTGACTTTGACTTATTGAGACTTTGTAGACTAGCCTAGAAGCTAACCCTAGATTTGGTGACATAGTAGGCAATGGTGTGACCCTAGTCTAGCTTAAGTCAAACCTATTTTTAGTCACTAGAATCTAGTTTCAATAGGAAGAATTATGAATAGGTGAAATGACTTGTGATTTGATTCCATGACTTGTGACTTAAGCCCATGGCCCATGACTTGAACCCAAACCCTAACTAAGCCCCCATGGCCGGACAACATAGGGTTTTCCACCCCTATTTAATGTCCTATCCACTTGCTCTTGCCTCTTTAGTGCTCAACCAAGTTTTTATAAGGAAACGTAAATCCCTACTTTCTAAAATTCATAGTAAATCCATTTTTAATACTTTTGAACCCAAATCTTTTGCATATGATTCTAATCAACCTCTACTTGCTGATTTTGAGGAACAATTTCAGTTTTAGAGCAATTGGGAGAATTTTGCTAGCAACGGGAACCGTTTGATTTGGGACTTTTTCTTGATCCTTGCAATCTATAGGTAAACCCCTCTAATTCCATTTTTATTCTGATTTTATTGCATGGTAGCCTAGATCTAGGTGTCCCCTAGCTATAGTGAAAGTTTGGTGTCCATTGTATTGGGTTTCGTATCCGTATCGGACACGTATCAAATTGCTCAAGGTGTTTATGGAAAGGCCATAACCATCATTTTGTGCTATTTTTGCAAATATTTTTGAATGAAATTCTAGATCTAGGGTTTGCTTATTAATTCGTGTCCTTGGTCAGTGAATTTGGAGTCGTGTCGTGTCCACACGGGGACACGAACACACTGTGCTGACCCGTGGGACACTGTCCTGCTACTCTGGCCCAAGTGCTCGCTGTATAGGACACGAGGACATGCCATTTTTTGGGGAATGTCAGGGCACTGACTGACATTAGCCTTCCAAAATCTGAGCTCAAGTGGTTGAGTGTACGAGGAGCTCTCCTTCCCGCACTGGTCGTACGATAGGCCGTACACGCGCGAATTTAGCCACTGATACGTGGCTGGACACGGTACGATACATGTTTAGGACACGGTACAGGGTGTCAGTGGGGTAGCCCTACCCCTGGCGTACACGTGTGCATGACCACGTGTCTCCACGTGGCCTGTGTCGTGTGTTGGACACGTGTGCACACGTGCACGACGCTGTGTCCAGTCTCAGTGCTCGTGTGGTATTTTAGTGTCTTGGACACGAATGTGTCCACTTGGTTGGACACGAATGTGTCCACTTGGTTGGACACATACACATTGCTTGACACGTACACACTTGATACTATGTTTACCAACCAATAATTTGGTTATTAACTATGATTTGGTATTCGATTTGGGTTTTTCCAATGTTCACTGATACATGCTTACTGTTATGTAATTTCTGAATTTAAATTTGCATTTAAACTGTTTGTCAATGATCTAAATCACCATATTAATTCATATACATGTGTATTAGGTTACTGAAATGTTGGTTGCATGATTTAGTTAGAGAATAACACAGGAAATGGATTTTCGATTTGGTTTTGAGATGGGATGTGTAAACTGTCAATGTATTGAACTGTCACTTGTTTCTCAGTTTTCCTGAGAACTATTCATGAGATTAGCTAACACCCTCACTGATTACACACATAGGTTCCCTATTAACTGTACACACAACACCCTACAACTAACACATTGTCTCACACATATTGACTGTCATATTGCTCACTGTTTTACATTGAATCACACACACTATTTTCCCTATACCACTACACACACCCTACAGTTCACTCACTTGCACTATTTTCCTGTCACCTTGACACACTCATAACCTAGCTAATTGTTATTGACACTACACACACCACTAATTTCAGAATTCCATACACACACATATAATGTAACACAGGACACACAACACTATACCTGAAAACTGTTTCTCTATTACACTTTTCCCTGCCTGTCTCCTAACTGTCATGACACAAATACACTCACTCACTCACCCTAGCTACAACACCATGCACACATGCCACATTAACACACACACTCTCTACACTATGTAATTCCTGAGAACATGTATCACACACACTGTCATCCAAACCTGAGAACATGTTAGTATCACTGTTTCTATGTAAACACACACTCATGTGTCACCCACATACACCTATAGACACACATGCCATGTATCACCCTCTCTATCTAACTATATGTATATATAAATATATTATCTAAATGCTTGATATAATAATGTGGCCTATATGTATATGTGTATGTGTAGTTATATAAATTAGTGTATAAATATAATGTATGAAATAATGTGTGATATAGACAATGGCCTATAGCCTATGGCTCATAGCCTGTGTGTATGGCATGTATACACCAATGATGAGTGTTGATGACTCGTGTGACCTTGTATTGTGTGTGGATGCTAGGATAGACATGGTTAGGCTTAGTGAGACTTTTTTGGGTTAGGCTTGACCTAGTTGACCTAGTTTGACTAGTGTAGTTAACTAGAGTTGACCAAGGGTTGACTTTAGCCTAGATTGACCCCAAACATCATGTAGATGCATTGTACCAGTCTATTTTACTATTTTAGACGTGTAGTGACTTGTACTGTTCTATAGGGGCTAGACACCACTCCTCGGACAGTATATTCTCTTCGGATATTCAGAATACCAGGCGAGTGCATTCTCTGATAGTTCTTCCACTTACTTGTCGATTACTGTACTTCAGTTGTAGTTAGTTCTATTTGATTCTCTGTTACAAAAATGATTTGATATTACAGGATCAATTTCATGCGACACTCATTTATTCTTGTCTGGCCTCCATTTCTGGAACCACTACTGGAATCACCTACTGGAATCACCCTAGAATCACTTATTGGTATCATTCATGTTCTGGCTGGACTTGTATTTATTTTCTTGTCGGGTTCTAGATTCACTAGTACTTGTTGGGCAAAGAAATATTGGAGTAGACATGTGAACTTTCCCAAATACTGGAACCACTCCCTTGGAATTATACTGGAATAATAGCCATCCCACACTTGGCCGAGTGTACGGTGTGCCATATTACCTACAGCAGTTCACATGTCGATCCCGATATTTTAAAACACACTGTTAGAGTATAGTCTGGACTCACCCTGGAATCTTTGATCACTGATTGGACTCAACTTATACTGGACTCATCTTGTACTGGAATCATCTGGTATTAGATTTACATTGTCTAGACTCACATTAGGATTACACTTAACTCATATTATATTGTCTGGACTTATATCATGTTACTCTAGTTCAGCTAGATTATATTTTACCGTCTTTATTTCCATGTTTCTCTTCTTGTTTAGTTACTTTACTTTCCTTGTACCCTAACTGTTTCTCTACATCATTACTCATATAAACTGTCATGTTCATCAATACAACCATCTATAACTGTTTATAGTTCTCTGCCATTTATTTGGGATTTCTTGATGAGTTGTACTCGTTCCTGTCCTGACTGGACCTGTTGAAAATATTACAGATGCTTGCCCCGAGGACATTTGCCCAACTCACTATGGACCAGGAGATGGCTTAGCTACCTTTGGCCCTGACACTCAGGAGTGATCGGAAGATTAGCTAGTTGACTTGGTTTAGATTTCATGTTTTAGAACTTGAATTGTAATAAGTTGAGATATTGTTTGTTTTGAGATTATTATTATTAGTAGTTGGTTGTTGTTATTTAGTCTTAGTTATAACTTCTGTGTTATCATATCGTGATTATACTGTGATTGAGATTTTATTATATCTATACTTGTCCTCCGTTCGGAGTTGAGATTTGACAAGTATATTATATAATTGTGTGAGTTGTTGGCTAGATAGTAACCTAGAACAGCGTTCTATCGCTGACTCTGCGGCGTAGGCTGGATATACCCACTTCTCGTGCCCCTATCCTGGGGGCAGATCGTGACACGTTTTTAGTGGTAGCCCATGCAGGTCAAGAGTCGCATTAGTACGATATTATGGTAGTACGGTGACTTAGTTGTACCGCTGCGAGCCTGCGATAGGATTGAGAGAAAGGCTTTAACGGAGAGGTACTCAATCACAGTTAGAAAAAATTCTGCTTCAATTCATGTCATCTGCATATCTTACTGATTGCCTTCTTGAAATAAACTGTCCTCCTTTGATTTTATTGATTCCTGCTCAGTATTGACTTCCTTTTTCGATCTGTCTTCAAGATTGTGGAGACATGATCACATCGCTCTGGTACAGCAACCGCTGGAGAGGGGTCTGCCACCTATCGTCCAGTGTAAGAGCATGCTGTGTGCACGACCCGCACCCGATTTTCGGACACGAGCTCATAAGCAAGCCAGCTACGTATCGAGCGGACTCCAGCCCGACTCGAGTACGTATAAGCTGTCAAGGTCATGGGTATCATGTCTAATCTAAACTATATCTCAATCCACAGGAATCATATGAAACAAGAATGAACAATTATGGGTCATGGTCTGCAGCCCATTAGCATATTGTTCGATTAGACTCTAAGAATGATATGAGTCTATAAATAAGCAGAGTATATCATAGTACTGAATATAAAGCACGAAAAGATAATAAAGAAATATCACAAGCAAATACCTGTATCAAACATCGCAATCCTCTACCATCCTGCTCTGCTAACTAACTCCATGCAATCGCTAAACCTGAAGAGATCATCAGGTCCTCAGAGGACTAGCAAGATACATAAAACATGCCACTATGACAGTAAATAATATGCATAAAGGGAATGACAGAAATATGACACTCTACTTCTAAACAAATACATGATAACGCAACATCAAGGACAATGTTCAACACTTGGGCTAATAGACAGAGACAATGACAATCGTAGCTCATCCGAAACTAACGACCAACAGAATAATCACAATCGCATCTCCTCCGAGAATAACGACCAACAGAATATCACAACCGTAGCACGAAACTAACGGCCAACAGAATAATCAATACAACCGAAGCTCATCTGAACTACCGGCCAACAGAAACTATCATATAGCCCGCATGACTAGTAACTGTCCTCTATGTCACAAGAAACTCTACAGGTGTCCAGTCAAGTCGAAGGAAGTCAAACACAACTAACAGGTCAAGACATATCAAGTGAATGTGACTCGCGACAAGGCAACACTATTAGGACCTATACATGGAGTAACATTGATATACAGAAGGAAAGAAATAACGTATGTGCACATAAAGTGAGAAAAATAGTAATGGCACGAACAAGAGAAGCAAGAACCAAATATGACAGAAAAGAAACAACAACATAGAAAATGCATAAAATACTGTATAGTGGGCAAGTTATACTTGCCTGGTGGCAGCGCGAAGAACCAATAAATACCGTCAACTGGTACGCCATAACGTCTAAGTCATCACAACTGTCTCCGAAAGCTGAAACAAACATCGCCAACATTTTCAGAATAGTCAAATTAGCTAGGATTGCCTATCCTTAAGTCCAATTATGGACACAGGGGCAAAACGGTAATTTTGAGCAAAAACGATGTCCGCCGTTGGACCCGCTTTGCACCGAAAAGCGTGCCAGGGTCAATAGTCTCTAAAGTCGTCAAACTATATGTCTACGGATCCAGTTTTTCGATACGAACCCAACCGTATGTCCAAAGTTGGATTCCGGCGGGCCGTGCACAAAATCGCCCGTTGAGTGGGACCGTAGGGCCCGTAAAACGGTGATTTTACCAACAGTCTCAGAATCGGACCAAACTTGGCATGCAGGACCAGAAAAACGATACGGTCCTGTTGGCACAAGTTTCGTCTCGATCTGACGAATGTGCACAAAGTAATTGAGAAATTTACAACGTGTACGATACGGTAAATTTCGACGGATATGCATCAAATTCGTCGCGCATACGCGACCAATTTGAATTCCGCCAAAGCCCACACGACCACGAAGCCGTTACGCAGCTTTTGATGCTTTCGGTTCACGACCACGTCGCCCGAAATGGCGGGACGTACGTCGTATCGATGAATTTCACAAAATTCTATAGTTTTTAAAACGAGTTTTTGTCGGTTTTTGAAATCAGTTTTCTCCGTATATAAGTGATGAATTATGAAACCACAAAAGGGGTTATGGAGTCCTACAGGTGGTCTAGAAGTTTGTTAAGATAGAATATTTAAACATGTAGCAGATCGACCAGGATCGATCTTCCAAAAAGGGTACATGACCTGTTCTACTCTGTTCATGAACAGGGAATTTTTGGCAGACTTTGGGTCGATCTAACGCTAATTTTTATAGGTTATTCATGAATCTATTTACTAGGATATGAAGTCATATAGGTTGGCTATACCTGGGAGTTGATAGATCGATATTCGATCGAGTATTCGTCGAAAAAATAGGCAGGAAAAGAGGGTACCTGCTGTTCGAGCAAAGCCCTGTTTCGCTCTGTTTCGCGCGCTGTAGGAGCGCGCGGCCGGCCGTCCGCCTCTCTCCGGTTACACGCCGCCGTCGGGGTGTTCGCCCAGGTGCTATGAAGGTGGGGCTAGGGTTCGAATAGTTTTAGGGTTCGTGATTGCTCGAAGAGTTCTTCTCTCTTCACGCGGCTGTGCGGGAAGTCACAGAGCTCGGATTTTATTTGGGTTCAGCTGGGCTCGGGTTCCTGTGGGGTGAGTTTTGTGGGCAGGCCGGGCTGGGCTTGGCCTGGTCGGGCTGGGCCAAAGATTTTTTCTTTTTTTTCTATTTCTTTTTCTCTATTTCAATTCTATTTTCTATTTGCAATTAATATTTATGTATATATTCATGTATATATATATATATACACACATAGGCACGTATATACACGTATATATTTATATTTCTATATACACACATATACGCCTATATATATAATTATATATACATACAATTACATATATGTTTTATATATATATACACATACATACATATACATATATATATATTAAAAAAAAAAAAAAAAAAAAAAAAAAAAAAAAAAAAAAAAAAAAAAAATACATATACATATATATTATATATATACACATATATTTATATATCCATATATATAATCACTTACGTATATATATATATGCATATATACACATATAATATTTATATATATATATACACACAAAAATATATAATAATAATAATATAATAATAAGAATAATATCATAATAACAATAATGATAATAATAATAAGAATAATATATTAATAACAATAATGATAATAAGATTAAGAATACTATAATAATAACAATAATGATAATAAGATTAAGAATACTATAATAATAACAATAATGATAATAATAATAATAAGAAGAAGAATAATAATAACCAACTAAAATGTCCACTAAGCGTTCCTTGGTGAACATATCATACTCCACCTGGCTCTAGAATTTTGTACAGTTATTTGAAAACACCATTTAAATAAACTATTAAATATTTAGAAGGTATTTGTCAAGTCCTAGAAATAAATAAAAATATTTGTACACACATAAAATGTCTACATGGTCGTTCCGAGTTTCACTGCATGCCTACATGGGCTTGGGCTTGCTACGGGTCCTATCTGGACTACCTTGGTATAACCGAATTTCCTAAAGTCCAAATATTAATAAATAACTAATTAAACTATTTATAGGGATTAACTCGCAACTTGGCATGGTTTTCTTAGTTAGGACACACCTATGGCTGGGTCTTCCCTGGCATGGCTAATACACTCGTCAAGGCACGCCACTGCACTATCCGTGTCATGATTCCTAGTCGTCTGGTACTTCAAAACTCCTCCATGGCTAAAGGCATCTACCGTAATAATTAACTAAATAAATACTTATAAAAATTCTAAAATCCCCATTTAACCAAATAAATAAATAAATAAATATTTTTAAAAAAATTCTGGGAAGGGGAGCTACAAATCTACCCACCTTAAAAAATAATTTCGTCCTCGAAATTCTAATTCATAACTATTTCCAAAAAAATAAAAGTCTACTATCACTTTAATCTCCTCAATTTTAATTTCGAAAAATGTTTTATGGCCTTCTCTAGTCATTTGGTATTTACAAAATCTCGAGGACTTCTACCCACCTTTGGTCACACTATTCCTCAAAATTGCGGTCACTAAAATCTTATGGTCTTCTAGTTAGTTGCTAACAATTCTACCAGCAGATATCTAGGCATACGACATCTATAATCTCACATATCTATAAACAACCAAGCATTCAATAGTCAAGCAATATTATACTATAATTTAAGAATTTCTAAGGAATTCTAGACAGCACGATTATTCGTCACCCCGAATTAGGAAGGGACGAGAATCAATGGTACGGAAAACAAGGGAGTATAATCGAGAGCAAATATGGAATTTTTAAAGACGTAAGAATTTCTAGGAGAATTTTCAAGACAGAGTGGATTGAGATTTCTAAGGTCTAGTCAAGGTCGCAGGCTCGTATCAGTACAGTTACGTAACCGATACGATATGCTCTGACCTGCATGGGCTACCAAAAAAACTTGTCAAAACCCGCACCCGGTTTTCGGACGCGAGCTCGTGAGCAAGCCAGCTACGTATCGAACGAACTCCAGCCCGACTCGAGTACGTATAAGCTGTCAAGGTCATGGGTATCATGTCTAATCTAAACTATATCTCAATCCAAAGGAATCATATGAAACAAGAATGAACAATTATGGGTCATGGTCTGCAGCCCATTAGCATATTGTTCGATTAGACTCTAAGAATGATATGAGTCTATAAATAAGCAGAGTATATCATGGTACTGAATATAAAGCACGAAAAGATAATAAAGAAATATCACAAGCAAATATCTGTATCAAACATCGCAATCCTCTACCATCTTGCTCTGCTAACTAACTCCATGCAGTCGCTAAACCTGAAGAGATCATCAGGTCCTCAGAGGACTAGCAAGATACATAAAACATGCCACTATGACAGTAAATAATATGCATAAAGGGAATGACAGAAATATGACACTCTACTTCTAAACAAATACATGATAACGCAACATCAAGGACAATGTTCAACACTTGGGCTAATAGACAGAGTACCATGACAATCGTAGCTCATCCGAAACTAACGACCAACAGAATAATCACAATCGCATCTCCTCCGAGAATAACGACCAACAGAATATCACAACCGTAGCACGAAACTAACGGCCAACAGAATAATCAATACAACCGAAGCTCATCTGAACTACCGGCCAACAGAAACTATCATATAGCCCGCATGCCTAGTAACTGTCCTCTATGTCACAAGGAACTCTACAGGTGTCCAGTCAAGTCGAAGGAAGTCAAACACAACTAACAGGTCAAGACATATCAAGTGAATGTGACTCGCGACAAGGCAACACTATCAGGACCTATACATGGAGTAACATTGATATACAGAAGGAAAGAAATAACGTATGTGCACATAAAGTGAGAAAAATAGTAATGGCACGAACAAGAGAAGCAAGAACCAAATATGACAGAAAAGAAACAACAACATAGAAAATGCATAAAATACTGTATAGTGGACAAGGTATACTTGCCTGGTGGCAGCGCGAAGAACCAATAAATACTGTCAACTGGTACGCCATAACGTCTAAGTCATCACAACTATCTCCGAAAGCTGAAACAAACATCGCCAACATTCTCAGAATAGTCAAATTAGCTAGGATTGCCTATCCTTAAGTCCAATTCTGGACACAGGGGCAAAACGGTAATTTCGAGCAAAAATGATGTCCGCCATTGGACCCGCTTTGCACCGAAAAGCGTGCTAGGGTCAATGGTCTCTAAAGTCGTCAAACTATATGTCTACGGATCCAGTTTTCCGATACGAACCCAACCGTATGTCCAAAGTTGGATTCCGGCGGGCCGTGCACAAAATCGTCCGTTGAGTGGGACCGTGGGGCCCGCAAAACGGTGATTTTACCAACAGTCTCAGAATCGGACCGAACTTGGCATGCAGGACCAGAAAAATGATATGGTCCTGTTGGCACAAGTTTTGTCTTGATCTGACGAACGTGCACAAAGTAATTAAGAAATTTGCGACGTGTACGATACGGTGAATTTCGACGGATACGCATCAAATTCGTCGTGCACACGCGACCAATTTGAATTCCGCCAAAGCCCACACGACCACGAAGTCGTTACGCAGCTTTCGATGCTTTTGGTTCGTGACCACGTCGCCCGGAATGGCGGGACGCACGTCGTATCGATGAATTTCACAAAATTCTATAGTTTTTAAAACGGGTTTATGTCGGTTTTTGAAATCAGTTTTCTCCGTATATAAGCGATGAATTATGAAACCACAAAAGAGGTTATGGAGTCCTACAGGTGGTCTAGAAGTTTGTTAAGATAGAAAATTTAAACATGTAGCAGATCGACCAGGATCGATCTTCCAAAAAGGGTACATGACCTGTTCTACTCTGTTCATGAACAGGGAATTTTTGGCAGACTTTGGGCCGATCTAACGCTAATTTTTATAGGTTATTCATGAATCTATTTACTAGGATATGAAGTCATATAGGTTGGCTATACCTGGGAGTTGATAGATCGATATTCGATCGAGTATTCGTCGAGAAAATAGGCAGGAAAAGTGGGTAACTGTTGTTCGAACAAAGCCCTGTTTCGTTCTGTTTCGCGCGCTACAGGTGCACGCGGCCGGCCGTCCGCCTCTCTCCGGTGACACGCCGCCGTCGGAGTGTTCGCCCAGGTGCTAGGAGGGTGGGGCTAGGGTTCGAATAGTTTTAGGGTTCGTGATTGCTCGAAGAGTTCTTCTCTCTTCACGCGGCTGTGCGGGAAGTCACAGAGCTCGGATTTTATTTGGGTTCAGCTGGGCTCGGGTTCCTGTGGGGTGAGTTTTGTGGGCAGGCCGGGCTGGGCTTGGCCTGGTCGGGCTGGGCCAAAGATTTTTTCCTTTTTTTCTATTTCTTTTTCTCTATTTCAATTCTATTTTCTATTTGCAATTAATATTTATGTATATATTCATGTATATATATATACACACATAGGCACGTATATACACGTATATATTTATATTTCTATATACACACATATACGCCTATATATATAATTATATATACATACAATTACATATATATTTTATATATATATATACACATACATACATATACATATATATTTTATATATATAAACATATATTTATATATCCATATATATAATCACTTACGTATATATATATATGCATATATACACATATAATATTTGTATATATATATATACACACAAAAATATATAATAATAACAATATAATAATAAGAATAATATCATAATAACAATAATGATAATAATAATAAGAATAATATATTAATAACAATAATGATAATAAGATTAAGAATACTATAATAATAACAATAATGATAATAATAATAATAATAATAATAATAATAATAATAATAATAATAATAACCAACTAAAATGTCCACTAAACGTTCCTTGGTGAACATATCATACTCCACCTGGCTCTAAAATTTCGTACAGTTATTTGAAAACACCATTTAAATAAACTATTAAATATTTAGAAGGTATTTGTCAAGTCCTAGAAATAAATAAAAATATTTGTACACACATAAAATGTCTACATGGTCGTTCCGAGTTTCACTGCATGCCTACATGGGCTTGGGCTTGCTAGGGTCCTATCTGGACTACCTTGGTATAACCGAATTTCCTAAAGTCCAAATATTAATAAATAACTAATTAAACTATTTATAGGGATTAACTCGCAACTTGGCATGGTTTTCTTAGTTAGGACACACCTATGGCTGGGTCTTTCCTGGCATGGCTAATACACTCGTCAAGGCACGCCACTGCACTATCCGTGTCATGATTCCTAGTCGTCTGGTACTTCAAAACTCCTCCATGGCTAAAGGCATCGACCGTAATAATTAACTAAATAAATACTTATAAAAATTCTAAAATCCCCATTTAACCAAATAAATAAATAAATAAATATTTTAAAAAAAATTCTGGGAAGGGGAGCTACAAATCTACCTACCTTAAAAAATAATTTCGTCCTCGAAATTCTAATTCATAACTATTTCCAAAAAAATAAAAGTCTACTATCACTTTAATCTCCTCAATTTTAATTTCTAAAAATGTTTTATGGCCTTCTCTAGTCATTTGGTATTTACAAAATCTCGAGGACTTCTACCCACCTTTGGTCATACTATTCCTCAAAATTACGGTCACTAAAATCTTATGGTCTTCTAGTTAGTTGCTAACAATTCTACCAGCAGATATCTAGGCATACGACATCTATAATCTCACATATCTATAAACAACCAAGCATTCAATAGTCAAGCAATATTACACTATAATTTAAAATTTTCTAATGAATTCTAGACAGCACGATTATTCGTCACCCCGAATTAGGAAGGGACGAGAATCAATGGTACGGAAAACAAGGGAGTATAATCGAGAGCAAATATGGAATTTTCAAAGACGTAAGAATTTCTAGGAGAATTTTCAAGGCAGAGTGGATTGAGATTTCTAAGGTCTAGTCAAGGTCGTAGGCTCGTATCAGTACAGTTACGTAACCGATACGATATGCTCTGACCTGCATGGGCCACCATAAAAACTTGTCACGACCCGCACCCGATTTTCGGACGCGAGCTCGTGAGCAAGCCAACTACGTATCAAGCGGACTCCAGCCCAACTCGAGTACGTATAAGCTGTCAAGGTCATGGGTATCATGTCTAATCTAAACTATATCTCAATCCACAGGAATCATATGAAACAAGAATAAACAATTACGGGTCATGGTCTGCAGCCCATTAACATATTGTTCGATTAGACTCTAAGAATGATATGAGTCTATAAATAAGCAGAGTATATCATGGTACTAAATATAAAGCACGAAAAGATAATAAAGAAATATCACAAGCAAATACCTGTATCAAACATCATAATCCTCTACCATCCTGCTCTGCTAACTAACTCCATGCAGTCGCTAAACCTGAAGAGATCATCAGGTCCTCAGAGGACTAGCAAGATACATAAAACATGCCACTATGACAGTAAATAATATGCATAAAGGGAATGACAGAAATATGACACTCTACTTCTAAACAAATACATGATAATGCAACATCAAGGACAATGTTCAATACTTGGGCTAATAGACAGAGTAACATGACAATCGTAGCTCATCCGAAACTAACGACCAACAGAATAATCACAATCGCATCTCCTCCGAGAATAACGACCAACAAAATATTACAACTGTGGCATGAAACTAACGGCCAACAGAATAATCAATACACCCGAAGCTCATCTGAACTACCGGCCAACAGAAACTATCATATAGCCCGCATGCCTAGTAACTGTCCTCTATGTCACAAGGAACTCTACAGGTGTCCAGTCAAGTCGAAGGAAGTCAAACACAACTAACAGGTCAAGACATATCAAGTGAATGTGACTCGCGACAAGGCAACACTATCAGGACCTATACATGGAGTAACAGTGATATACAGATGGAAAGAAATAACGTATGTGCACATAAAGTGAGAAAAATAGTAATGGCACGAACAAGAGAAGCAAGAACCAAATATGACAGAAAAGAAACAACAACATAGAAAATGCATAAAATACTGTATAGTGGGCAAGGTATACTTGTCTGGTGGCAGCGCGAAGAACCAATAAATACCGTCAACTGGTACGCCATAACGTCAAAGTCATCACAAATGTTTCCGAAAGCTGAAACAAACATCGCCAACATTCTCAGAATAGTCAAATTAGCTAGAATTGCCTATCCTTAAGTCCAATTCTGGACACAGGGGCAAAACGGTAATTTCGGGCAAAAACGATGTCCGCCGTTGGACCCGCTTTGCACCGAAAAGCGTGCCAGGGTCAATGGTCTCTAAAGTCGTCAAACTACATGTCTACGGATCCAGTTTTCCGATACGAACCCAACCGTATGTCCAAAGTTGGATTCCGGCGGGCCGTGCACAAAATCGCCCGTTGAGTGGGACCGTGGGGCCCGCAAAACGGTGATTTTACCAACAGTCTCAGAATCGAACCAAACTTGGCATGCAGGACCAGAAAAATGATACGGTCTTGTTGGCACAAGTTTCGTCTCGATCTGACGAACGTGCACAAAGTAATTGAGAAATTTGCAACATGTACGATACGGTGAATTTCGACGGATACGCATCAAATTTGTCGCGCACACGCGACCAATTTGAATTCTGCCAAAGCCCACACGACCACGAAGCCGTTATGCAGCTTTCGATGCTTTCGGTTCGCGACCACGTCGCCCGGAATAGCGGGACGCACGTCGTATCGATGAATTTCACAAAATTCTATAGTTTTTAAAACGGATTTTTGTCGGTTTTTGAAATCAGTTTTCTCCGTATATAAGCGATGAATTATAGAACCACAAAAGAGGTTATGGAGTCCTACAGGTGGTCTAGAAGTTTGTTAAGATAGAATATTTAAACATGTAGCAGATCGACCAGGATCGATCTTCCAAAAAGGGTACATGACCTGTTCTACTCTGTTCATGAACAGGGAATTTTTGGCAGACTTTGGGTCGATCTAACGCTAATTTTTATAGGTTATTCATGAATCTATTTACTAGGATATGAAGTCATATAGGTTGGCTATACCTGGGAGTTGATAGATCGATATTCGATCGAGTATTCGTCGAGAAAATAGGCAGGAAAAGAGGGTACCTGCTGTTCGAGCAAAGCCCTGTTTCGCTCTGTTTCGTGCGCTGCAGGAGCGCGCGGCCGGCCGTCCGTCTCTCTCTGGTGACACGCCGCCGTCGGGGTGTTCGCTCAGGTGCTAGGAGGGTGGGGCTAGGGTTCGAATAGTTTTAGGGTTCGTGATTGCTCGAAGAGTTCTTCTCTCTTCACGCGGCTGTGCGGGAAGTCACAGAGCTCGGATTTTATTTGGGTTCAGCTGGGCTCGGGTTCCTGTGGGGTGAGTTTTGTGGGCAGGCCGGGCTGGGCTTGGCCTGGTCGGGCTGGGCCAAAGATTTTTTCCCTTTTTTCTATTTCTTTTTCTCTATTTCAATTCTATTTTCTATTTGCAATTAATATTTATGTATATATTCATGTATATATATACACACATAGGCACGTATATACACGTGTATATTTATATTTCTATATACACACATATACGCCTATATATATAATTATATATACATACAATTATATATATGTTTTTTATATATATACACATACATACATATACATATATATTTTATATATATACACATATATTTATATATTCATATATATAATCACTTGCGTATATATATATATGCATATATACACATATAATATTTATATATATATATACACACAAAAATATATAATAATAACAATATAATAATAAGAATAATATCATAATAACAATAATGATAATAATAATAAGAATAATATATTAATAACAATAATGATAATAAGATTAAGAATACTATAATAATAACAATAATGATAATAATAATAATAATAAGAAGAAGAATAATAATAACCAACTAAAATGTCCACTAAGCGTTCCTTGGTGAACATATCATACTCAACCTGGTTCTAGAATTTCGTACAGTTATTTGAAAACACCATTTAAATAAACTATTAAATATTTAGAAGGTATTTGTCAAGTCCTAGAAATAAATAAAAAAATTTGTACACACATAAAATATCTACATGGTCGTTCCGAGTTTCACTGCATGCCTACATGGGCTTGGGCTTGCTACGGGTCCTATCTGGACTACCTTGGTATAACCGAATTTCCTAAAGTCCAAATATTAATAAATAACTAATTAAACTATTTATAGGGATTAACTCGCAACTTGGCATGGTTTTCTTAGTTAGGACACAGCTATGGCTGGGTCTTCCCTGGCATGGCTAATACACTCGTCAAGGCACGCCACTGCACTATCCGTGTCATGATTCCTAGTCGTCTGGTACTTCAAAACTCCTCCATGGCTAAAGGCATCTACCGTAATAATTAACTAAATAAATACTTATAAAAATTCTAAAATCCCCATTTAACCAAATAAATAAATAAATAAATATTTTAAAAAAAATTATGGGAAGGGGAGCTACATGCTGGGACTGTAGCACCTTCTGTTTCTGATCAGACATGAATGACTATAGCCTTTGGGGGTGTGCCTCCACCTGTTCAGAGGACGACCCCAGTCATTCCTGAGATATTTCAGCAGCAGCACCCGCAGCCACCTACAGGATTGGTTGATGCTGCCCATCTGTTTTCCTTTGTGGAGGGGATTCTGGCATCTCACCAGCAGCGTCAGACTGTCGACTTATGTCAGGGGATCGACGAGGACCACCAGCTGGTCCGTACGACTGTGGAGATGGTGGCTGCTCAGGGCCCGCAGCAGCAGACTTACCGGAAGGAGAAGGACATTCAGGACATCCAGAAGATGCACCCTAGAGACTTTTTCGGTACAGAGGGCATCTACTACACAGATGACTGGATTGAGCACATCGAGAAGACTTTTCGACTGGCGGAGATACCATCCAGACTTCATATTGAGGCAGTTGGCAGTCAGATGCAGGACCTAGCTCGTACTTGGTACTAGACAGATCCCCGAGTGGGAGTAGAGGGTCAGACTTGGGAGCAGTTCGAGGAGCTATTCAAGGAACAGTCACTACTACAAAAATCGTTAACAATGACACTTTATAGATGACAATCATCTCAAAATATCATCAATAATATATTTAATGTTGTCTCATTAGATGATTGTCATTAATAACTTTATCAATGACATTAAAAAAGTCTAATGTCATGATAAGTACTATAATATGACAACTTAAATGATAAGGGTCAAGAAAATAATTATGGATGTCATCTTTTGTGTGCAAAAAAAAGTAGGACTAATAATAACACTATGATATTAAGAGCCATATTTAGTTTAAAAAATAAAATACTTGTTATTTAAGGTGTATTCAACTTTTTAAAAAGTTGTAACTTATATAACACCAATTTATTTTCCTTCAGTTACCAAAAAAAATTTGTATCACATAAAAGTAAACATAAAACTATTAGACACAAGATTACAATTTTATTGTAAAAGAAATCAAATTAATTAAAAAAATAAATAAACCAAAAAATGTTTTCATTTGTTAATAAAATACCACACAGCTTTTAGACCTCCTTTTTTAGTTTTAAGGAAGCAAATACCTCCCTAAAATGCTACTCTTTCCCCATGGGAATAAACCCTAACCCTAATTTTTGGACCATCCCTCTCATTCTAGCTCCTTTTCCCTCTCTTTAATCCAACACCAAGAGGACCCCGATCCCCTTCTTCCTCCTCTCCACTGGCCTCAACCAGATCTTCCGCACCCTTCTCTACCAACGCGACGAGGACCACGGATACCCCGAGCCCGTGGCCTTGAGCGGAGCTCCGACCATCCACTCGAGCCTCCTTCCAGCTATTATGGACAGCGTCTCCGGCAAGGAGCTGCTCGGAGCTCCTCCTGAACATGTTTCCCTAGACCTCGCACTCATTTGGGCCCTCCTCTGTTCTTGACGGCCTCGACTTCATCGACGACTGCTGTCTACTTGCCCCCTCTACCTCTCTGCTTTGCTTCTCACGATCTCTCCACCTCTCCCTCTTCCTCATCATCTTGGTTTTTCTCTCGAGCACCAGGAGCAACCCCCTTCTTGTCGACATCTCCATCATTCCACTCGCCTTCACCCTAACTCTTCAGTTTGTCGAACAAATCCGATCATGGATGTTGTGCCCCTGCAGTGCTACCAGCGTGCAAGTGGAACCTCTCTAGGAGTAAGATTTTTGTTCTTAAAAGTGATCCATCCCCTAATGATTGCATTTGGTTTCTTGAGGTTGATAAATTTGGTTGGTTATTTGCTCACTGTCCATGGTTTATTCTATCTTGCTTATCTTAGAGATGCTTAATGTGTTATACAGGTCTCAAAAATTAAGCAAATAATGCTTGTAGATACCAGAGATGGGCCCATGAGAAGGCATGTTCTTCGGACATTCTATAATCATACACATGTACTCTTTTGATATCATCGAATTGTTTTGATAACTTGTTAAATTTAATGAATGGATCTTATGAGTTTTGCTTTCAATTGCATGTGATGTCCAGTTTTTAGACTACATAACACAAGGATAACTAGAAATATATCTTTTATGGACTCCTTAAGTCTACTAGAAATTGTTTCAATTGTTTGAATGGTTTCTAAGGAAAGCAAGTGCTTCTGATGTGTACTTTTTGAACTTTGGAGCCTTAAAAACACTTGTACCTTAGGATCAGAGGAGCATATGGAGCAGGGTGGGAGTAATTATCAGAATAATATAAACATTCATATCTGTTTTGAATACCAAATATAAATAGGGTTTTGAGTGTAAATAAAAAAGCTGATATATCTATATGACAAAAAATAAAGTTATTGGAAACAGTTACAAACACACAAAAATAGAAAATGTACAATTTATGATGTGAGTTCGTGCTGGTACAAATAAACATTAAAATCTAAGTTCATCTTTAGATGCTCGTAGCTCTTAGAAATTAGTTAGTATAAGCATATATGGTCATACATCACTATTGCTTGTGTATCTTACTAGATAGAGGCAATCTTCAAGTCTTATGGTATTCCCAAGATTTGTCCAATCCTGTATGTGCGCACAAACATACATACAGGCTGAATTCCAGAGTTATGTTAGTCGTATTTGTGCCTAGAATTAGAAAAAAAAATTATATTATGTTGGCATTAAGTTTGAATATAGTTTCTTTGTGAAAGTATTACTTGTCTTTGGCCAAAGATTTTTGCCCATACAGTAAATGAATTCTGAATCCATCTATAACATAGCTATGGTGCCTAGAGATTGAAAATTAGAAGTTAGGATAGCTTAGTTAAGTGGAATGTTGGGATAGCTTAGTTAAGTGGAATGTTTTCACATATGTTTCTTGGATGGCTAGCTAAAGTTAACTTTTGCATTGATAGTTGTCTTTATTCAATATACTATTATGCTGGCATAATGTATTATGTATCGTTGAGATTCAATGCCAAGACTTTAGCTTTAGACCTTGTCGAACTCTTACAAGATCCGAACTTTAGTTTATCACTTAGTCTGCCTTACAGATTATGTTGTCTTTGAACCAATGTGGTAGCTCCCCTCATAATCAAACATTTTTACCATTACATTACAAACTTCTCTCTCTCTCTCTCTCATTTGCAGAAGCCATGGGGAATTCTCTTCCTCACCAAGTATACATCTAGTTAGTTGGTATGTGAATACCTTCATTTTTCATATATACTTGGTGATTATTAGATTTGTAGATTGTGTCGTTTGAGGCTAGGAAGAGAATTTCTGTTAGATGTGTATGTCATGGAATTTTGATGTTTGCTCTGTTCTCTTATTCACTTTTTTTTGTGTATTCATGTGGAAATTTTCTTTTTCTTTCAAGTTACTCAAGTGGAACTTCTTTTTTCTGCAAAAAAGAAGAAAGTACTTGCAATAGTAATCTCTTGTGTGTTCTTTAACTTATATACTGCAGTTCCAGGTCTTATCTTGCTTTATTTTGTTCTATATATGCTTTTTATGGGAGTTTCATGCCAAATCCATTATTTAATCTTTATAGGCTACATATACTACTGTGTACATACCTGGAAAATCCAAATCATAGTTAGAGATACTATGGTAGTAAAATCTGATTGGCACTTATTTTCTCTTTAAAGCATCAAATATGCCTTATCAATGGGGAAACTTATGAATCTATTCTCTATTGAGTAAGTCAATGGATGATATAGTAAGTTAACAATAGCAATTTAGTATAGTGGAATAATTCTCTTGTTGACAACTCTATGTTGTAGTTATGAAGCATCTAGCTATTGGTTTAGTTGAAAAAGAGGATTCTCTTTGGACAATAATCTTGACCTTATATTTTTTTAGTAGATATTGCAATGGTGGGATGATTTCACTTTCCTAATTTCTTATATTGCTTGAGTTAGTAATAACATTGGTATTTTAATAAAGGAAGCCTCGAATATTGGCAAATTTCTGAACCAATCTAATTCTCTACACAATCCTCTTTGTTAATTATAAATTTCTGATAGTTAATATTTTGACGTTGAATGTTGTCCACAATATAAAAGGAAAACTTAAAAAAAATGTTTAGTAGAATGGAATCTGAATCATTCGTTTGTAATTAACTACGTATTAAATACAACCTGTAAATAGTTCTCTCTCATATTTCATGAATCAATGGATAATGCATCAATTAAATTGACGACCCTTCCTAGTAATTATGTACATTTTTATTTTGACCCTCAATAATATATAAGTTACATCTTTTCGAAAGAAATGAAGCTTATATTTACCTTTTTTTCATGTCACATAGTAGAGCGATCATTCTCTCATTTCACACAATTCTGTGGTATATTAACATTGCAAATTTTCCTACAGTGTTGTCTACAAATGGCGAAACTCAAGTTGTGATGAAGGGAATACTCATGGGGCTGTTGACTATCTTCTGAAACTAGTACGAATTAAGGAGGTCAAGAACATATGGCAGCATGTCATTAGGAGGAAGAAGGTTGATACTAGGGATAAGAATAATATGGATAGTGGAGATGATTACGACGACCTCCAGCTTGCAAATGTTGAAGGTGGGCGGGTTCTATTTCAAGTGGGTTTTCAGATCAAAAGCTTAGTAAGAAGAGGAAAGAACATAATGAGGATGGTGATGACGATGGAGAAAATGAGGCTGTGATCCGTCTGCCCAACAAGGGTGGTTTAGTCTGTTAAATGCTTCCCTTCGCTTGCTTGGACTTAGAATGTCTATGTTGGTACGAAGACTGATAGGAGGTTCACATTTGGCTACTGTACTTACTTTGGTGTAAATCTTCGTCACTTGGAGAAGAAATGAAACAAATGATGGTAGCTAGATCGGGTATCGAGGTAGAACATAGAGCTATGACTCATATGTTTGTTAGATCATGTAGCTTATAACATTAGTGACCGACCTTGGTGTTTGTTACACTAAGCCATCACCTTCGTTGTGATAACCAAGCTGCATATTTATTAACAAGAAAACTATTTTCTAGGAGAGAATCAAACACATTGAGGAGGGCTGTCACTTTTTGAGATGCAGTTATGATCAAGAATGTATGCACCCCATTCTCTGATTTCGAAGATCAAACTGCCAAGTTGTTTAAAAAACTCTAGCTTCTTAGGTTATATACCTTATGTACCATGCTCGGCAATCGACATGCTTGATATATATGCTCCAGCTTACGAGAGAGTGCTAGTGTTGTTAATTTTCTGTTCATACTTGGTATCTCTTTGTACTCCCTTGGTCCCACATTTGATAGGACCTAAAGAGGGCAGCTCACTCCTATTAGTAGAATTATTTACTCACACAACATCAGTGAAACTATACCATTCAATTGAGCCTCATTCTCAACTCTACCTGTGCATTGCATTATGCAATCAGGGCATCCTTAATATGGCTGTAATTTGATGCAGCAATGACTATTGTACTTTTGTGTGGTGGACGATGATGGTGGCAGGAGATTTGCATCCTAGTCATTTTCTTATGGGAAATATGCTATTTATGTGGAAGAAGCAATAACATAGAACTACCAACTAATCTAGTGCAAGTGTTAGGTACCATTCTCCATCTAGAGCTCTATTATTGATGATTCTCCAGTAATCTAAGAGTTAAAGCATTACGTTGATCTGTACTGGAAGTTTGTTGCTGCTGTTAATCAGTTGGGAATTGATAGCAATAATTATGTCCTAAGTTATTGGATCTTCTTCCTCTGTGAAAGTTCTCTTCGACTATAATTGCTCTCCCCCCAACACACATACAGAGTATTCTTAATAGTTGTTGATTGTGTTGTGGCTTTCTTTCTGATACAGAGGCTGTCCCCATGAGGATCTCATGAATATTGAAAGGCTCATACGGGAAGCAAGCCATCTTCAGGTATGCTTATTTTTCTAATAATCTTCGTTAATCACAAAATTGTATATCTTTTTCTAAACGTGGTGTGATATCTTAAAATATAATAGTATTTACTTCATATCAGGCTCTGGAGGATGTTCACTCATAACGAGAGGGAAATTATAGAATGACACCCCACATCTCATCATTGAACTTTGCAGAATTGAACTTTACTACAAGGAATGCCAATGTCACTCGAACTAGAAAATTGCCGCAATCCAAGGCTACACCAGAAGCAAACCGGTAAGCTCGATCCTTTCAGAGATAATGTTATTTTAAGCTCGACCCTTTTTGGAAATAATGTTATGTTAGACTTCTTTTGTTAAAGTTCAGAAGTTTTAATGTTGAGTTTGAAGTATAGTAATTATAATTGCTAGTGAATAAATGCTTATGAGAATCTGATTTGGGGGTATTATCTGGAAAATGCTGAGAAACTTAATGTCTTGGGATACTAGAAGAAAATGTGTGTTAAAGAAGTAACTTAGAATACTAAAATAGTTGCAGATGAAACAAGAAGTTTGTGTGCGCTATTTTCTAAAATACAAGAATTTGTTTGTATGCTACTGAAAAAATATTCTAGTTCATATTTTTTTTTCTTTCTTTCTCTTTTGGAGTAGTTGTGTCTAGAGTTATTTTTTGTAACACAACTCATGAAATATCGTCATCTGTTAGGTTGGCGTGATTGGGAATTTGGTCCTTTCTTTACCAAACATAAGAAAGAAGTTCTTTTGTCAGGAGCTTTACAACCTGTTATTGGATTACTAATGTATTATTTGGAACTATTCGTTCTCCTTATGTTTTTGTTTCAACTTGTATATCGGAAGTGGGGATAAAGTGGAACTTTTTAGAACATCATAGCATATATTTGGTTTTACATAAAAATTATGAACATTAATTATTTGTCTTATGTTGTCTGCTTTTGTATTCCATAGTCATGTCATAGTTGTTTATTGATTTCTTAGTGGTATTGTATTCCTTAATCAAATTGTTGAGTTTCATGTTGCTCGAAAATGTTTGCAGGCTGTAGAGCTACAATCTGTGGCCTGGATCCTGTATGTAATGAATCGAGTTCATGGATGGAACTCACAAATATTGATAAAGTGCTTCGAGGTTCTACTCGGCCATTTTACAAATATTGATAAAGTGCTTCGAGGTTCTACTCGGCCATTTTATCAGGTAAGTGATACTGTTGATGAGCAACTTGATTGGTAGGATGAAGCAATCTGTTGGTTTGGAAATCAAATGACTCCTACTTTTTGGACTAATTAGACTCCTTGGGTCAAAACCACACAAAAAACATATAAAAATATTACACAACCATGTAGAAGCTTGATTATCTTGAATATGTAGTTCCTCCTTGATTCTATATGATTTTGGTGTACGTCAACACTTTTTAAGATATGTCTTGCTCAAAGGGGAGATGGAGTGAAAAAGTCTAACATGGAAGTGTGTCAAGGTAAGTTCTCATTTAGGTTTCTTTAGCAGAAAATGTGGTAAGTTGGCTGTTGAGATTGTTCTATATATTAATATAATATTGGTTGTATTGGTATAACATGATATACTAGTTGATTTTATGCTTATTTTTGTAGTTTGCTGGGAGAAAGGATTCCTGTCAGAGAAATTGATGAATAAGACGAGAGCTGGCCAAATTTATCCCGGATATTGTTAATGAAGACCTTATGTAAAAAATGATGCATAATAAAATTTTGGAAGTATTGTAAATTTATGTTGTGAACGTTTGAGACTGAAATAATATTGTATAGTTCAATGTTGGCATTTTGAATAATTATGAAATGAAAAAAAAAATTGTTGGTGTTAAGTGTTTATTTTTCTTCTTCTTTATAATGTACACAAAATACAAATTGTGGAATACGGATGAAAAAATTGGAGCTATAAAAATAACGAAATTTAATGATGAATAGAAGTCATCTTTTGTAAATAAAAATGACGCATAAAAGTCATCTTTTACAAATAAAGATGACGTGCATGAGCTGTCATAGATTTCTTATGATAAATGTAATTTTTTTAAAATAAAGATGACGTATAGAAGTCATCTTTTGTACATAAAAATTGACGCGTCAAAGTCATCTTTTGTAAATAAAGATGATGCATAGAAGTCATCTTTTGTAAATAAAGAAGACGTATGAAAGTCATCTTTTATAAATAAAAATGACATGTGTTTAATTGTCATTGATTTTTCATGATAAAAGTCATCTAATGTAAATTAAGATAACACACAGAAGTCATCTTTTCCAAATAAAGATGACACATAAAAGTCATCTTTTATAAATAAAGATGGCATACGTTGAGCTGTCATTGATTTCTAATAATAAAGATGACCCCTTCATAGATGACGGCCAAACAAATGTCATCAATTAACATATTTAGCCGTTATTGTTATCTATTTTTGTAGTAGTGAGTTCTTTCCAGATGTGGCACTGGAAGGCATCGAGGCGCAGTTCGAAAGTCTGGTTTAAGGGAACCAGACAGTTGTAGAGTACGCCGAAGAGTTCTGTCGGTTGGCCAGGTTCATAAATGATCTAGCCGAGAAGACGAAGGCTAGGAAGTTTCGTCGAGGGTTGATCAGGGAGGTTCAGTCACTGACTAAGAGCGACCGGAATGCTACCTTTATGGAGATCTTGGCAAGAGCTATGGCGGCAGAGTACGACCTGGGGCTGAAACTGAAAAGAGGTCAGGACTTTCAGGGAGCCAGTAGTAGCGGAGGCCAGGCCAAGAGGCCTCACGTACATATTCAGCAGGCACAGGCACCAGTGAGAGTACAGCAGGCACAGCATCAGCCTAGAGGATAGGACCGCAGGGTGCCGACTTGTGCCTACTGCAGGAAGGCAGGGCATGTTTGGGAGTCGTGTAGGAGGAGGCTGAAGATTTGTCTATTCTGTGGGTTAGGTGCTCACAAGATGATAGATTGTTTCGCTATACCTCCTTTTGAGGGAGCTAGGCCACCTGTAGCTCGGCACCAGAGGGGTGGAGCTTTTACAATGGCGGTCGAGGAGACCGACGCTACAGGTGATAGGTTAGCAGGTTTGTCCTTCTTGTTCTTCCTTCCCACTTTCATGTGTGATTTTTAATAGTACCTGCCAGGATATTGCTTGTGATTTGCTAGATAGTGTAGCTACCCTGTTCGAGACTGGGGAATCACGACCAGTAAGATTATGTTTGCATGATTATCTCTTGACCTTGATTGTTGGAGGTTTGACTTGGAAGGGGTGTGAGCATATTAATTTCGAGGACGAAATTTTTCTAAGGGGGTAGACTTGTAACATCCAGTTTTCTAAATAAGGGTAATTTTGAACTTTTGTAATTATAATTATTATTTATTTGTATTTACATCACATTATAATTTTTGGTGATTTTTAATCAATTTTAAACTATTTAAAAACCATGACTTATGATTTTGATGTGCTGCTAGTGAAACCCGAGAGACTGTCTGACCTAGAGCCTAACCATGTGATTGGGATATTTATTTATTATTTTAGCTTGAGGGTATTTTGGTCATTTGGTAAAATTTGAATTTATTTTTAATTTATTGAATTGGTGATTGCTATCTTTGACTTTGAATTATTGAGACTGTGTAGACTAGCCTAGAAGCTAACCCTAGCTATGGTGACATAGTTGGCAATGGCGTGACCCTAGTCTAGCTTAAGTTAAACCTATTTTTAGTCACTAGAATCTAGTTTCAATAGGAAGAATTATGAATAGGTGAAATGACTTGTGATTTGATTCCATGACTTGTGACTTAAGCCCATGGCCCATGACTTGAACCCAAACCCTAACTAAGCCCCCATGGCCGGCCAACATAGGGTTTCCTACCCCTATTTAATGTCTTATGCACTTGTTCTTGCCTCTTTAGTGCTCAACCAAGTTTTTAGAAGGAAAGGTAAATTCCCACTTTCCAAAATTCATAGTAAATCCATTTTTAATCTTTTTTGACCCAAATATTTTGCATATGATTCTAATCAACCTCTATTTGCTGATTTTAAGGAGCAATTTCAGTTTTAGAGCAATTGGGAGGATTTGGCTAGCAACAGGAACCGTTTGATTTGGAGCTTTTTCTTGATCCTTGAAATCTATAGGTAAACCCCACTAATTCCATTTTTATTCTGATTTTATTGCATGGTAGCCTAGATCTAGGTGTCTCCTAGCTATAATGAAAGTTTGGTGTCCATTGCATTAGGTTTCGTGTCCGTATCGGACATCTATCAAATTGCTAGGCTAGGTGTTTGTGGAAATGCCACAACCATCATTTTGTGCTATTTTTGCAAATATTTTTGAATGAAATTCTAGATCTAGGGTTTGCTTACTGATTCATGTCATTGGTCAGTGAATTTGGAGTCGTGTCGTATCCACACGGGGACACGAACACACTGTGTTGACCCGCGGGACACTGTCCTACTACTCGGGCCCTAGTGCTCGCTGTATAGGACACAAGGATACGCCATTTTTTGTGGGAATGTCAGGAAACTGACTGACATTAGCCTCCCAAAATTTGAGCTCAAGTGGTTGAGTGTGCGAGGAGTTCTCCTTCTCGTACTGGTCGTACGACAGGCTGTACACGCACGAATTTAGCCACTTATATGTGGCTGGACACGGCACGACACGTGTTTAGGACACGATGTAGGGTGTCAGTGGGGTAGCCCTACCCCTGGCGTATACGTGTGCACGGCCACGTGTCTCCACGTGGCCTGTGTCGTGTGCTGGACACGTGTGTACGCGTGTACAATGCTGTGTTCAGTCTCAGTGCTCGTGTGGTGTTTTAGTGTCTTGGACACGAGTGTGTCTACTTGGTTGGACACATACACATTGCTTGACACGTACACACTTGATACTATATTTACCAACCAATAATTTGGTTATGAACTATGATTTGGTATTCGATTTCGGTTTCCCCATTGTTCACTGATACATGCTTACTGTTATGTAATTTCTGAATTTAAATTTGTATTTAAACTATTTGTCAATGATCTAAATCACCATATTAATTCATATATATGTGTATTAGGTTACTGAAATGTTGGCTGCATGATTTGGTTTGAGAATAACACAGCAAATAGATTTTCAATTTGGTTTTGAGATGGGATATGTAAACTGTCAATGCATTGAACTGTCACTTGTTTCTAAGTTTTCCTGAGAACTATTCCTGAGATTAGCTAACACCCTTACTGATTACACACACAGGTTCCCTATTAACTGTACACACAACACCCTACAACTAACACATTGTCTCACACGCATTGACTGTCACATTGGTCACTGTTTTATATTGAAGCACACACACTATTTTTCCTATACCACTACACACACCCTACAGTTCACTCACTTGCAATGTTTTTCTGTCGTCTTGACACACTCACAACCTAGCTAACTGTCATTGACACTACACACACCACTGATTTCAGATTTCCATACACACACACACACATAATGAAACACAGGACACACAACACTATCCCTGAAAACTCTAACTGTCTTGACACATATACACTCACTCACTCACCTTAGCTACAACACCATGCACACATGCCACATTAACACGCACACTCTCTACACTATATAATTCCTGAGAACATGTTGTATCACAGTTTCTATGTAAACACACACTCATGTGTCATCCACATACACCTATAGACACACATGCCATGTATCTTCCTCTCTATCTCACTATATGTATATATAAATATATTATCCAAATGCTTGATATAATAATGTGGCCTATATGTATATGTGTATGTGTAGTTATATAAATTAGTGTATAAATATAATGTATGAAATAATGTGTGATATAGCCTATGGCTCATAGCCTGTGTGTATGGCACGTATACACCAATAATGAGTTTTGATGACTCATGTGACCTTGTATTGTGTGTGGATGCTAGGATAGACATGGTTTGGCTTAGTGAGACTTGTTTGGATTAGGCTTGACCTAGTTTAACTAGTATAGTTGACTAGAGTTGACCAAGGGTTGACTTTAGCCTAGATTGACCCCAAATATCATGTAGATGTATTGTAGCAGTCTATTTTACTATTTTAGACATGTAGTGAATTGTACTGTTCTATAGGAGCCAGACACTCGCCGTTGTACGCTTATTTTAAACCATATTTTAGTTAGAATTACTCATATATACTCATTTTCACCATTCTACGATAATTTGATACCTTATTTCGGTTAAAAATCACATTTATGTACTCGTTTCCAAAATTATGCCGTTTTATCGTATTTTGGTTTGAATCACGCATCTTTACTCGGTTTTACCAATCTACGTTCATTCAATGAGAATCACCCACCTATTCTCGTTTTTACTATTCTACGCCCATTTATACCATATTTTGGCTAGAGTCACTAACCTATACTTTTTTTTACCATTCCACACATATTTTATACCATATTTCTGTTATAATTAATTACTAGTTAGTTACTCATTTTTCATCATTGTACGCTCATTTTTAATTGTATTTTAGTTGGAATCACTTACTTCTACTCGTTTTCACAATTTTAAGTGCAGTTGATACCTTATTTCGGTTAGAAATCACATTTCGTACTCATTTTCGACAATCTATGCTACTTTTTTTTACAGTATTTCGATTAGAATCACACATCTTTACTCGATTTCACCAATCTACGCCCATTCTACACCATATTTCAATTAGAATCACCCATCTATTCTCATTTCTATACCACACTGGCTAGAATTACCAATCTATACTAGTTTTTACCATTTCATTCATATTTTATAACATATTTTGGTTATACTTAGTTACCCATCTAATACTCGTTTTTGACATTGTACGCTCATTCTATACCATATATCAGTTAGAATCACTCATTTATACTCATTTTCACAATTCTACGAGTATTTCATACCTTATTTCCGTTAAAAATCATATTTCGCACTTGTTTCCACTAATGTACTCCGCTTTTGTAACTGTATTTCGGTTAGAATTACACATCTATACTCGATTTCACCATTATACACCTACTCTACCCCATATTACAATTAGAATCATCCATCTATTCTCGTTTTTTTCAATATTTCGTCTAGAATCACACATAAATACTCGGTTTCACCATTACAACATGTTTTATACCATATTTTAGTTATAATTAATTACACATTAAATACTCGGTTTCATCATTGTATGCTCATGATATACTATATTTCAGTTAGAATCACTCATTTATACTCGTTTTAACCATTCTACGAGCATTTGCAGTCTTATTTCGGTTAGAAATCACATTTATGTACAAGTTTACACCAATCAATTAGAATCACATGTCTAATTTTGTTTTCACCATTCTATGTGCATTTTACACCATACTTCGGCTAAAATCACCCATCTGTACTCGTTTCTACCATTCCATTTTTGTTTTATACCATATTTCGGTTCCTATAACTCTAATACTCATTTTCATCATTGTACGTTCATCCTATACCATATTTATATTTAGAATCATTAATTTATACTCGTTTTCACCCTTCTACGACCATTTGATACCTTATTTCGAATTTAAATCACATTTTTACTCATTTCTACCAATCTACGTCCGTTTTATACCATATTTTAGCTACAATTACTCATTTATACTCGTTTTCACCAATCTACGAGCATTTGATAACTTATTTCGTTTAGAAATCACATTTATGTACTCGTTTCCATAATATATGCCAGTTTTATCGTATTTTGGTTTGAATTACGCATCTATACTCGGTTTCACCAATCTACACTCATTCAATGAGAATCACCCACCTATTCTCGTTTTCACCATTCTACGCCCTTTTGTACCATATTTGGGCTAGAGTCACTAACCTATACTTGTTTCTACCATTCCACACATATTTTACCCCAAATTTTTGTTAATTAATTTCCCAACTGATACTCATTTTCATCATTGTACGCTCATTTTATATTGTATTTTAGTTATAACCACTTGTACTCGTTTTCACCATTTTATGTACATTTGATACCTTATTTCGGTTAGACATCATATTTCATACTCATTTCGACAATCTATGCCACTTTTTTTTTACAGTATTCGGATTATAATCACGCATCTTCACTCGATTTCACCTTTATACACAATATTTCAATTAAAATCTACGCCCATTATATACCCTATTTCAATTAAAATCACCAATCTATTCTCATTTCTATGCCACACCGGCTGGATTCACCAATCTAAACTAGTTTTCACCATTTCATTCATATTTTATAACATATTTCGATAATACTTAATTATCCATCTAATTTTTCATCATTGTACGCTCATTCTATACCATATATCAGTTAGAATCACTCATTTATACTTGTTTTCACAATTCTACGAGTATTTGATACCTTATTTTTGTTAAAGTCACATTTCTGCACTTGTTTCCACTAATCTACTCTACTTTTGTAACTGTATTTCGGTTAGAATTACACATCTCTATACGGTTTCACCAATCTACACCTACCCTCCACCATATTTCAATTAGAATTACCCATCTATTCTTGCTTTCACCATTCTATGCTTATTTTACACCATATTTCAGCTAGAATCATACATAAATAGTCGGTTTCACCAATAAAACATATTTTTATACCATATTTCTGTTAAAGTTAATTACACATTAAATACTCGTTTTCATCATTGTACGCTCATTATATACCATATTTCAGTTAGAATCACTCACTAATATCCGTTTTAACCAATCTACGAGCATTAGTAGCCTTATTTCGCTTAGAAATGACATTTATGTACAACTTTACACCAATCGATTAGAATCACATGTCTATTCTCGTTTTCACCATTCTACGCCCATTTACACCATATTTCGGCTACAATCACCCGTATGTACTCGTTTTTACCATCTTATGCATGATTTATACCATGTTGCGGTTATTATTAATTACACATCTAATACTCGTTTCCATCATTGTACGTTCATCCTATATCATATTTCAATTAGTATCACTCATTTATACTTGTTTTCACCCTTCTACAAGCATTTGATACCTTATTTCGGATATAAATCACATTTATGTACTCGATTCTTCCAATCTACACCCATCCTACGATATATTTCGGCTAGAATCGCCAACTATTCTCATTTCACCATTCTATGCCCATTTTACACCATATTTTTGCTAGAATGACTCATATACTCGTTTTCAGTATTCCACACCTATTTTCTACCATATTTTGCTTACAATTAATTACCCATCTAATACTCTCTTTTTTATTATTCTACATCATATTTCAGTTATAATCACTCATTTGTACTCATTTTCACCCATTAATGTGCATTTGATACCTTACTTCCGTTAGAAATCACATTTTTGTACTCATTTCCTAAAATCATTACCACTTTTTCATAATTCTACGAGTATTTGATATCCTATTTCTGTCAAAAATCATATTTTTGTACTTGTCTCCACTAATCTATACCACTTTTGTAACTGTATTTCGGTTAGAATTACACATCTCTACACGGTTTCAATACTGGTTTTCATCATTGTACGTTCATTCTATACTATACTTCAATTAGAATAACTCATTTATACACTTTTCACCCTTCTACGAGCATTTGATACCTTACTTCGGATATAAATCACATTTCTGTACTCATTTCTACCAATCTATGTCACTTACCGTATTTCGGTTAGAATCATGCATCTAAACTCGGTTACACCAATCTACTCCATTCTACAACATATTTCCATTAGAATCACCAATCTATTCTCATTTTCACCATTCAACGTCCATTTTACACCATATTTTTGCTAGAATTACTCATATATATTCATTTTCAGCATTCCACACCTATTTTGTACCATATTTTGCTTATAATTAATTATCCATATAATACTCATTTTTATCATTTTATACCATATTTCAAGTCACTCATTTATACTCGTTTACAATTTGATACTTATTTCGGTTAGAAATCACATTTTTGTACTCGTTTCCGACAATGAACGCCACTTTTTTTTATCGTATTTCGGTTAGATTATGTATCTATACTCGGTTTCACCAATCTATGCTCATTCAATGAGAATCACACACCTTTTTTTCGTTTTTACCATTCCACACATGTTTTATACCATATTTTTGTTATAATTAATTATCCATCTAATACTCGTTTTCAAAATTGTACTCTCATTTTATATTGTATTCTAATTAGAACACTTACTTATACTCATTTTCACCATTTTATGTGTATTTGATATCATATTTCGGATATAAATCATATTTCGTACTCGTTTCCGACAATCTACGCCATATTTTTTACAGTATTTCGATTAGAATCATGTATCTTTACTCGATTTCACGAATGTACGCTCATTCTACACCATATTTCAATTAGAATCACCCATCTATTCTCATTTTCACTATTATATGCCACACCGGCAAGAATCACCAATCTATACTAGTTTTCACCAGTTCATTCATGTTTTATAACATATTTCGGTTATAATTAATTACCTATTTAATACTCATTTTTGTCATTATACGCTCATTCTAAACCATATATCATTTAGAATCACACATTTATACACGTTTTCAAAATTCTACGAGTATTTGATAACTTATTTCAGTTAAAAATCACACTTCTGAACTTGTTTCCACTAATCATCACCACTTTTGTAACTGCATTTCGGTTAGAATTACACATCTCGACTCGGTTTCACCAATCTACACCTATTCTACCCGATAATTCAATTATAATCACCCATCTATTCTCGTTTTCACCATTCTATGCATATTTTTTACCATATTTCAGCTAGAATCACTCATAAATACTAGTTTTTCACCATTTCAACATGTTTTATACCATATTTCGGTTGTAATTAATTACACATTAAATACCCATTTTCATCATTGTACGCTCATTATATACCATATTTTATTTAGAATCACTTATTTATACTAGTTTAAACCATTCTACGAGCAAATGCTGCCTTATTTCGATTAGAAATCACATTTATGTACAAGTTTCCACCAATCGATTAGAATCACATATCTATTCTTGTTTTCACCATTCTAAGCCTATTTTACACCATATTTCGACTACAGTCACCCATCTGTACTCGTTTTCACCATTCTATGCCTCTTTATCCATATTTTGGTTATTAATAATTACATATTTAAATACTTGTTTTCATCAATGTACGTTCATTCTATACCATACTTCAATTAGAATCACTCATTTATACTCGTTACACCATGTTTCAATTATAGTCACTCATTTATACTCGTTTACACTATTTTATACGTATTTGATACCTTATTTCGATTAAAAATCACATTTTTGTACTCGCTTCCGACAATCAACGCCACTTTCTTATAGTATTTCGGTTAGAATTATGCATCTATACTCGGTTTCACCAATCTATGCTCATTCAGTAGAAATTACACACCCATTCTCGTTTTCACCATTCTACGCCTTTTTATACCATATTTTGGCTAGAGTCACTAACCTATACGTCTATTTTTGTCAGAATTACCAATCTATACGCCTTTTTCACCATTCAACGTCCATTTTATGCCATATTTTTTCTAGAATAACTCATATATACTTGTTTTCAGCATTCCACACCTATTTTTTTTACCATATTTTGCTTATAATTAATTACCCATCTAATACACATTTTTATCATTTTATACCATGTTTCAGTTAGAATTACCCACCTACTTGTTTCCACTTTATGCAATTTTGTAACTATATTTCGGTTAGAATTATACATCTCTACTTGGTTTCACCAATCTACACCTATTCTACCGCATATTTCAATTTGAATCACTCATCTATTCTCGTTTTCACCATTCTATGCATATTTGATACCATATTTCAGCTAGAATCAATCATAAATACTCGGTTTCACCATTACAACATGTTTTATACCATATTTTAGTTATATTTAATTACACATTAAATACCCATTTTTATCATTGTACGCTCATTATACACCATATTTCAGTTTGAATCACTCATTTATACTTGTTCTAACAATTCTACGAGCATTTGCTACCTTATTTCAGTTAGAAATCATATTTATGTACAAGTTTCCACCAATCGATTAGAATCACATATCTATTCTCGCTTTCACCATTCTAAGCCTATTTTACACCATATTTTGGCTACAGTCCCCCATATGTACTTGTTTTAACCATTCCATGTTGTTTTATACATATTTCAATTATTATTAATTACATATCTGAATACTCGTTTTCATCATTGCACATTCATTCTATACCAAACTTCAATTAGAATCACTCATTTTCTCCCTTCTACGAGCATTTGATACCTTATTTCGGATATAAATCACATTTCTGTACTCAACTCTACCAATCTATGTCACTTACCGTATTTCGGTTAGAATCACACATCTAAACTCAGTTACACTAATCTACGCCCATTCTACAACATATTTCTATTAGAACCACCAATCTATTCTCATTTTCACCATTAAATGTCCATTTTACACCATATTCTACCCCATATTTTAATTAGAATCACTTATCTATTCTCGTTTTCCCAATTCTATGCATATTTGATACCATATTTCAGCTAGAATCACTAATAAATACCTGGTTTCATCATTACAACATGTTTTATACCATATTTCGGTTTAACTAATTACATAATAAATATCCGTTTTCATTATTGTACACTCAATATATACCATATTTCAGTTAGAATCACTCATTTATACTAGTTTTAACCATTCTACGAGCATATGTTGCCTTATTTCGGTTAGAAATCACTTTATGTACAAGTTTCCACCAATCGATTAGAATCACATATCTATTCTCGTTTTCACCATTCTACGCCTATTTTACACCATATTTCGGCTACAATCATCCATCCGTACTCGTTTTCACCATTCCATGCCTCTTTATACATATTTTGGTTATTAATAATTACACATTTAAATACTTGTTTTTATTATTGTACGTTCATTCTATACCATACTTCAATTATATTCACTCATTTATATTCGTTTCACCCTTCTACGAGCATTTGATACCTTATTTCGGATATAAATCACATTTCAGTACTCATTTCCACCAATCTATGCCATTTATCGTATTTCAGTTAGAATCACGCATCTAAATTCGGTTACACCAATCTACGCCAATTCTACCACATATTTCTATTAGAATCACCAATCTATTCTCATTTTTACCGTTCAACGCCCATTTCACACCATATTTTTGCTAGAATTACTCATATACTCATTTTCAGCATTTTACACATATTTTGTACCATATTTTGTTTATAATTAATTACCCATCTAATACTCATTTTTATCATTTTATACCATATTTCAGTTAAAGTCACTCTTTTATATTCGTTTTCACCATTTTATGCGCATTTGATACCTTATTTCTTATTAGAAATCATATTTGTGTACTCGTTTCCGACAATCAATGCCACTTTTTTATCGTATTTCGGTTTGAATCACGCATCTATACTCGGTTCACCAGTCTATGCTCATTCAAAGGGAATCACACACCTATTCTCATTTTCACCATTATACACCTTTTTACACCATATTTTTGCTAGAGTCACTAACTTATACTCATTTTCACCATCCACACATGTTTTATATCATATTTTTGTTATAATTAATTACCTATCTAATACTCCTTTTCATTATTGTACGCTCATTTTATATTATATTTAGTTAGAATACTTACTTATACTCGCTTTCACCATTTTATGTGCATTTGATACCTTATTTCGGTTATACTTAATTAGAATCACCCATCTATTCTCATTATTATATTTTAGTTAGAACAATCTATGCCCATTCTACACCATATTTCAATTAGAATCACCCATCTATTCTCATTTTTAATTCTATGCCACACCGGCTAGAATCACCAATCTATACTAGTTTTTACCAGTTCATTCATATTTTATAACATATTTTGGTTATACTTAATTACCCATCTAATACTCATTTTCGTCATTGTACGCTCATTCTATACCATATATCAGTTAGAATCACTCATTTATACTCGTTTTCATAATTCTACGAGAATCTGATATCTTATTTCATTAAAAATCACATTTATGTACTTATTTCCTCCAATCTACACCCATTCTATGACATATTTCGATTAGAATTGCCAATTATTCTCATTTCACCATTCTACGCCCATTTTACACCATATTTTTGCTAGAATCACTTATAAACTCGTTTTCAGTATTCCATACCTATTTTCTACCATATTTCGCTTATAATTAATTACCCATCTAATACTCTCTTTTTATCATTCTATATCATATTTCAGTTATAATAACTCATTTATACTCGATTTCACCCATTAATGTGCATTTGATACCTTACTTCGGTTAGAAATCACATTTTTGTACTCGTTTCCTAAAATCAACACCACTTTTTTATCGTATTTCGGTTAGAATTATGCATCTATACTCGATTTCTACAATCTACGCCCACTATATATCATATCTCAATTAGAATCACCCATCTATTTTTATTTTTAATATTCTACGCCTATTTTTACTACGGCTTGAATCACCAATAAACTATACTAGTTTTCACCATTCCATGTCCGTTTTATAAAATATTTTGATTACAATTAATTATCCATCTAATATCGTTGTCATCATTGTACGCTCATTCTAAACCATTTTTTAGTTAGAATTACTCATATGTACTCATTTTCACTATTCTACAATAATTTGATACCTTATTTCGGTTAAAATCACATTTATGTACTCGTTTCCATAATTTTTGGCCAGTTTTATCGTATTTTGGTTTGAATCATGCATCTATAATCAGTTTCACCAATCTACATTCATTCAATGAGAATCACCCACCTATTCTCGTTTTTACCATTCTACGCCCTTTTATACCATATTTTGGCTAGAGTCACTAAGCTATACTTATTTTTACCATTCCACATATATTTTATACCATATTTTTGTTATTATTAATTACCCGTTTAATACTCTTTTTTCATCATTGTACGCACATTTTATATTGTATTTTAGTTAGAATCACTTACTTGTATTCGTTTTCACCATTTTATGTGCATTTGATACCTTATTTCGTTTAGAAATCACATTTCATTGTCGTTTCCGACAATCTACGCCACATTTTTTATAGTATTTCGATTAGAATCATGCATCTTTATTCGATTTCACCAATCTACGTCCGTTCTACACCATATTTCAATTAGAATCACCCATTTATTCTTATTTCCCTGCCACACGGTCTGGAATCACCAATATATACAAGTTTTGACCATTTCATTCATCTTTTATAACATATTTCGGTTATACTTAAATACCCATCTAATACTCCTTTTCGTCTTTGTACGCTCATTCTATACCATATATTAGTTAGAATCGCTAATTTATACTCGTTTTCACAATTCTAAAAGTATTTGATATTTTACTTCCGTTAAAAATCATATTCTGTACTTGTTTCCACTAATCTACACAACTTTTGTAACTATATTTTGGTTAGAATTACACATCTATACTCGATTTTACCAATCTACAACTATTCTACCCCATACTCGTTTTCACTATTCCAGGCATATTTTACACCATATTTCAGCTAGAAACACACAGAAATACTGGGTTTCACCATTACAACATATTTTATACCATGTTTCAGTTATAATTAATTACACATTAAATACTCATTTTCATCATTATACGCTCATCCAATGTCGTATTTCAGTTAGAATCGCTCATTTGTACTAGTTTCTATGACCATTTGCTGCCTTATTTCGGTTAGAAATCACATTTATGTACAAGTTTCCACCAATCGATTTGAATCACATGTCTATTCTCGTTTTAACCATTCTACGCCCATTTTATACCATTTTTTGGGTACAATCACCCTTCTGTACTCGCTTTCACCATTCCATGCCTGTTTTATACCATATTTCGGTTATTATTAATTACACATCTAATACTCATTTTCATCATTGTACGTCCATTCTATACCATATTTCAGTTAGAATCACTCATATGTATTCATTTTCACCCTTCTACGAGCATTTGATACTTTATTTCGGATATAAATCACATTTATGTATTCATTTCCATCAATCTACGCCGATTCTACAACATATTCCGATTAGAATTGCCAATCTATCATTTCACCATTCTACGCCCATTTTACACAATTTTTTTGCTAGAATTACTCATATATATACTCGTTTTCAGTATTCTACACCTATTTTGTACCATATTTCGCTTATAATTAATTACCCATCTAATATTTTTTTATCATTCTATACCATATTTCAGTTATAATTACTCATTTATACTTGTTTTCACCATTTAATATGCATTTGATACCATACTTCGGTTAGAAATCACATTTTTGTACTCGTTTTCGACAATCAATGACATATTTTTTTATCGTATTTCGGTTAGAATTATCCGTCTATATTCGGTTTCACCAATCTCCGCCTACTATACATTATATCTCAATTAGAATCACCCACCTATTTTCATTTTTAATATTCTACGCCCATTTTTACTACTAGAATCACCATTAAATATACTAGCTTTCACCATTCCATGTCCGTTTTATAAAATATTTTAGTTACAATTAATTATCCTTCTATTACTCATTTTTGTTGTTGTACGCTCATTCGAAACCATATTTTAGTTAGAATTACTCAATTATACTCATTTTCACCATTCTACGAGCATTTGATACCTTATTTCGGTTAGAAATCACATTTATGTACTCGTTTTCATAATTCTATGCCAGTTTTATGTATTTCGGTTTGAATCATGCATATATACTCGGTTTCACCAATCTAGGCTCTGAGAACCACTAACCTATTCTCGTTTTCACCATTCTACGCCCTTTTACTACACCATATTTTGGCTAGAGTAACTAACCTATACTCGTTTTTGCCATTCCATACATGTTTTATACCATATTTCTGTTATAATTATTTACCCATTTACTCATTTTTTTATTATTTTACGCTCATTTTATATTGTATTTTAGTTAGAATCACTTACTTGTACTCGTTTCACCATTTTACGTGTATTTGATATCTTATTTGGGTTAAAATCACATTTCGTAATCGTTTCCGATAATCTAAGCCATATTTTTTTTGTAATATTCTATTAGAATCACGCATCTTTACAAGATTTCACCAATCTACACGTGCCCTTTCTACACGATATATCAATTAGAATCACCCATTTATTCCCATTTCTACGCCACACCATCTAGAATCACCAATCTATACTAGTTTTCACCATTTCATTCATGTTTTATAATGTATTTTGGTTATACTTAATTACCCTTCTAATTCTCGTTTTCGTCATTGTACGCTCATTATATACCATATATCAGTTAGAATCACTCATTTATACTCGTTTTCACAATTCTACGAGTATTTGATACCTTATTTCCGTTAAAAATCACATTTTTGCACTTGTTTCCACCAATCTACTCCATTTTTGTAACTGTATTTCCGTTAGAATTATACATCTATACCCGGTTTAACCAATCTACAACTATTCTACCACATATTTCAATTAGAATCATCCATCTATTCTCATTTTCTCTATTATATGCATATTTTACACCATATTTCAGCTAGAATCACACATAAATACTCGATTTCACTATTACAACATATTTTATACCATATTTTGGTTATAATTAATTACACATTAAATAATCATTTTCATCATTGTACGATCATTATATACCATATTTCAGTTATAATCGCTCATTTTAACTGGTTTTAACCATTCTACGAGCATTTGCTGCCTTATTTCGGTTAGAAATCACATTTATGTACAAGTTGCCCCCAATCGATTAGAATAACATGTGTATTCTCGTTTCAACCATTCAACGCCCATTTTACACCATATTTTGGCTACAATCACCCATCTGTACTCGCTTTCACCATTGCATGCCTGTCTTATACCATATTTTGGTTATTTTTAATTACACATCTAATACTCGTTTTCATCATTGTACGTTCATTTTGTACCATATTTCAGTTAGAATCACTCCTTTATACTCGTTTTCACCCATCTACGAGCATTCGATACCTTATTTCGGATATAAATCACATTTATGTACTTATTTCCACCCTTCTACGAGCATTTGATACCCATTTTGTACCATATTTCGGCTACAATCACCCATCTGTACTCACTTTCACCATTCTATGCCTATTTTATACCATATTTCGGTTATTAATAATTACACATCTAATACTCATTTTCATCATTGTATGTTCATTTTATACCATATTTCAGTTAGAATCATTCATATATACTCGTTTTCATCCTTCTACAAGCATTTGATACCTTATTTCGGATATAAATCACATTTCTACTCATTTCCACCAATCTACGCCCATTCTACAACATATTTCAATTAGAATCGCCAATCTATTCTCATTTCACCATTTTACGTCCATTTTACACCATATTTTTGCTAGAATTACTCTATATACTCGTTTTCACCCACTTATTCTCATTTTCACCATTCTACGCCCTTTTACACCATATTTTGGCTAGAGTCACTAACCAATAGTCGTTTTTACCATTCCATACATGTTTTATACCAAATTTCTGTTATAATTAATTAGCCATCTAATACTCATTTTCATCATTGTACGCTCATTTATATTGTATTTTAGTTAGAATCACTTACTTGTATGCTAGGGTTCGATTTTGGAGCTTAGGGGGTGGTCGGCCCTAGAAATACATGAGGAAGTATATAGAGAGAGGGAGAGGGGAATATTGTGTGGTTTGTGGAAGATTTATGCACATCCAATTGAGAGAGATTAAGGGAAGATTGGGTTGGTTTCCAAATTAGTCCACCCCTCAATCTACATATTCTCCCTTTTGTTCCCTCTATGGATGGCTGCATATAAATGATTAAATACCACTTAGGATGGTCAAACATGGCTTAGTCAACCTAGGTTAGACTCTATCACTTCTGGTTGGGTTGGGTTCAAGTCAGTGTGGCTAGTTTGGGATAGTTTGTTTCCAGAAACTAGAAAATGGGTCTTTTGTGTGTAGGTAGCACATGGAGATTCAATTGAGTGGGACACAAGTATCATGGGTATTATAGGCTTAGTGTAGGTCATAAACATGCATTGGGTTGAAGAATCGATTCGGAGTTGTGCCTCCAATTTCAGTCGGAATGGTCATCGAGTGCACGGTAGGGCTAGAAATTGGGTTTTTGGCCTGAATATTGTGTGATTAAAATGAAGCATCAGGAGATGTGCTTGAGTGGGACATGATTGTCATAAGTGTTGGTGGTTTGTCTAGGTCATGCATGTGAAGTTTGTTTGGAGAAAATGGTTAATGTTGTGCTCCTAAACTCAAAGCTACGGTAAAAGGTATCTAATGATCATAAATGAAAGAGAATTTTTTTCTATTAATTAATAACCTAATAAATTATAAATAATTCCTAAAAAATTTAGACGGCTTTAAAGAATCAAATTTTAGAGTAGAATCAAAATTTAGGCACGAGCAATAATAGAATCAAAACTTCACTGTCATGCAAAGTCATCTAGGCATGATCAAAGTCAAAATTTAGGCACGATAAATATAATCAAATCTAGTCACGATCAAAAGTAGAACTGAAATCTAGTAATATGTTTCTATTGAAAATCAAATGATGATTACAAAGATAGAAAAAAATCAAACCCTATCACAAGGGTTGGAAAATCAAGCGGCGATTACAAGATAGGATATGCCGAAAAGAACTATAAGGTAATCATCTCATTAGCAGCATACCTCGCGTGGAACCAATCTTCTAAATTTGTTGAACCAGCTAACACTCACAACACCAAGGAAACCCGCTGAGATCTAAGGCAACTACCCAAGCATTACAACTAATTAAATTCTGAATCAAGGAACATATCCAAAATGATTAAATCCAATTTCCATCAAGCCATCACATGCAGTTCGTCCGCCAATGTCAATCTATTTTAAATTTCAAGTATTTTTCCTCAGATAAGCCAAACCATTTCCACGACATCGAATTCAATTATCAACCAATCTCTAGATTTGACTATGAGTCTTGAAGATTGAAAATGTTGGTCAAAAAAGAAATATCAAGTCTGAAGCAGTTTCTTGAATCCTATGAGTCTTGAAGATTGAGAATGCTGGTAAAAAAAGACGCATAGTAAAAGGGGGTTCAGAAAGACTCATAGTTTATTTTGACGCATGACTTTTCTTGTCTCTTAGGAAAAGTGATGAACCATAGGCAGTATACAGTGCACAGACTTTGAGGAAGGTGTCAGTGCTTACCTCACCGTTATTATTACATTTCTACAACCATACCGGAGCAGTCTTATGAGGCTATTTCTAAGATATTGTTAAAAGTTATTTACCGTATGTAGTCAGATGCTATGCAACTGAAATTATTTTGACGCATAGTAAAGAGATAGTGTACTGACATGGCAGTGTTTCGTGTAGCACGTCTCAAGCCACGTGGCGAGCTATACATTATTCTCGATCCTATTTACTCCCCACTAATTCCATACGCTTATGTGCCTACCCATCTTCATGTACCTCTGAGGCAGAAAACAGTATATTTTCTGTCCATGCGTACATAGTCGTTCCAGTAAAGAAAAGCTATATATAAATAGAGGTTAGTGTCTTTGCTGTTAATTACACATTTCTGTACTCATTTTCACCAATCTATGCCACTTATCATATTTCGGTTAGAATCACGCATCTAAACTCAGTTACACGATCTACGCCCATTCTACAACATATTTTGATTATAATCACCAATCTATTCATATATTCACCATTCTACACCCATTTTATACTAAATTTTTGCTAGAATCACTCATATATACTCGTTTTCAACATTCAAACATATTTTATACCATATTTTTCTTATATTTATTACCCATCTAACACTCGTTTTTATTATTCTATAGCATATTTCAGTTATAATCAGTCATTTATACTCGTTTTCACCATCTAATGTGCATTTCATACCTTATTTCGGTTAGAAATCTCATTTGTGTACTCGTTTTCGACAATCAACACTTCTTTTTTTATTATCGTATTTTGGTTAGAATTATGCATCTATACTTGGTTTCACCAATCTACGCCCATTATACATCATATCTCAATTAGAATCACCCATCTACTCTGATTTTTAATATTCTACGACCAATTTTACTATGGCTAGAATCACCACTAATCTATACTAGTTTTCACCATTCCATGTCCGTTTTATAAAATATTTTGGTAACAATTAATTATCCATCTAATACTTATTTTCGTCATGCTCATTCTAAACCATATTTTAGTTATAATTACTCATTTATACTCGTTTTCACCATTCTACGAGCATTTAATACCTTATTTCGATTATAAATCACATTTATGTACTCGTTTTCATAATTCTATGCCAATTTTATCATATTTTGGTTTGAATCACGCATCTATACTCGGTTTCACCAATCTACGCTCATTCAATAAGAATCACCTCCCTATTCTCGTTTTCACCATTCTACGCCCTTTTATACCATATTTTGGCTAGAGTCACTAACCTATACTCGTTTGTACCATTCCACACATGTTTTGTACCATATTTTTGTTATAATTAATTGCCCGTCTAATACTCATTTTTATTATTTTGCGCTCATTCCATATTGTAATTTTAGTTAGAAATCACCCATCGTTTTCGACAATCAACGCAACTTTTTACAGTATTTCGATTAGAATCATGCATCTTTACTCGATTTCACCAATCAACGCCCATTCTACACAATATTTCAGTTATAATCACTCGTCGAATCTCATTTTTACTATTCTATGCCCATTTTACACCGGCTAGAATCACAAATCTATACTAGTTTTCACTATTTCATTCATGTTTTACAACATATTTCAGTTATACTTAATTATTCATCTAACACTCCTTTTCGTCATTGTACGCTTATTCATTACGAATATCAATTAGAATCACTCATGTATACTCGTTTCACAATTCTATGAGTATTTTATACCTTATTTTTGTTAAAAATCACATTTCTGTACTTGTTTCCACTAATCTATGCCACTTTTTGCAACTATGCTTCCGTTAGAATTACACATCTACACTCGGTTTCAGCAATCTACTACTATTCTACCCAATATTTCAATTAGAATCACCCATCTATTCTCGTTTTCAACATTCTATGAATATTTTACACCATATTTCAGCTAGAATCACACATAAATACTCAATTTCATAATTACAACATGTTTTATACCATATTTCGGTTATAGTTAATTACACATTAAATACTCATTTTTATTATTGTTCGCTTATTATAAATTATATTTTAGTTAGAATCACTCACTTATACAATTTTTAACCATTTTACCAGTATTTTTTGCATCATTTTGGTTAGAAATCACATTTATATACAAGTTTTCACCAATCGATTAGAATCACAAGTCTATTCTCATTTTTACCGTTCTACGTCCATTTTACACCATATTTCGGCTACAATCACCCATCTATACTCGTTTTCACCATTCAATGCCTATTTTGTACCATATTTCGGTTATTATTAATTACGCATCTAATACTCGTTTTCATCATTATACGCTATTCTATGCCATATTTTAGTTAGAATCAGTCATTTATACTCATTTTTACCCTTCTACGAGCATTTGATACCTTATTTCGGATATAAATCACATTTCTGTACTCATTTCCAGCAATCTATCCCACTTACCGTATTTTCAGTTGGAATTTCGCATATAAACTCGGTAACACCAATCTACGACCATTATACAGCATATTTCGTTTATAATCAGCAATCTATTCTCATTTTCACTATGCTACACCATATTTCAGTTATAAACTCGGCTAGAATCACTTACCTTATTTTGGTTAGAATCATGCATCTAAACTCGGTTACACAGTCGATTAGAATCACATGTCTATACTCGTTTTCAGCATTCCACACCTATTTTATACCTTATTTCGCTTATAATTAGTTACCTATCTCATACTTGTTTTTATAATTCTATACCATATTTCAGTTATAATCACATTTATACTCGTTTTTACCATTTAATGTGCATTTGATACCTTATTTCGGTTAGAAATCACATATTTGTACTCGTTTCTGACCATCAACGCTACTCTTTTATCGTATTTCAGTTAGAATTGTGCATCTATACTCGGTTTCATCAATCTACATCCATTATACATCATATCTCAATTAGAATCTCCCATCTATTTTTATTTTTAATATTCTACGCCCATTTTTACTACGGCTAGAATAACCACTAATCTATACTAGTTTTCACCATTCCATGTTTGTTTTATAAAATATTTTGGGTACAATTATGGAATAGAATGAGCATACAATGACGAAAACAAGTATTAGATGGGTAATTAAGTATAGATGGTGAAAACTAGTATAGATTGGAGATTCTAGCTGGTGTAGCGTAGAATAGTAAAAATTTGAAGTTGCGAGTGATTCTAATTGAAATATGGTGTAGAATGGGCGTAGATTGGTGAAATCAAGTAAAGATGCGTGATTCTAATCAAAATAATTAAAAAAAGTGTCGTAGATTGTCGGAAACGAGTACGAAACATAATTTCTAACCGAAATAAGGTATCAAAAGCACATAAAATGGTGAAAACGAGTATCAGTAAGTGATTCTAACTATAATACAATATAAAATGAGCGTAATAATGAAAATGAGTATTAGATGGGTAGTCAATTATAACGGAAGTATGGTACAAAACATGTGTGGAATGGTAAAAACGAGTATAGGTTACTCTAGCCAAAATATGGTATAAAAGGGCGTAGAATGGTGAAAACAAGAATAGCTGGAAGATTCTCATTGAATGAGCCTAGATTGGTGAAACCAAGTATAGATGCGTGATTCAAACCGAAATACGATAAAAAAAGAGGCGTTGATTGTCGGAAACGATACAAAAATGTGATTTCTAACCGAAATAAGATATCAAAGCGCATAAAATGGTGAAAACGAGTATAAATGAGTGACTATAACTGAAATGTGGTATAGAACAACAAAAATGAGTATTAGATGGATAATTAATTACAGTGAAATATGGTTCAAAATAGGTGTGGAATGCTGAAAACGAGTATATATGAGTAATTCTAGCAAAAATATGGTGTAAAATGGTCGTTGAATGGTGAAAATGAGAATAGATTGGTGGTTTTAATCAAAATATGATGTAGAATGGGCGTCAATTGGTGTAACCGAGTTTAGATGCTTGTTTCTATCCGAATACGGTAAGTGATATAGATTGGTGGAAATAAGTACAGAAATGTGACTTATATCCGAAATAAGGTATCAAATGCTCTTGGAAGGGTGAAAATGAGTATAAATAAGTGATTCTAACTGAAATGTGGTACAGAATGAAAGGAGAATGATGAAAACAAGTATTAGATTTATAATTAATAATAACCGAAATACTGTATAAAACATACATGGAGAGGTGAAAACGAGTATAAATGGATGATAGTAGCCGAAATGGTGTAAAATGGAAATATAATGGTGAAAACGAGAATAGACATGTGATTCTAATCTTCTGGTGGAAACTTGTACATAAATGTGATTTCTAACTGAAGTAAGGCAGCAAATGCTCGTAGAATTGTTAAAACTAGTTAAATGAGTGACTTTAACTGAAATATGGTATACAATGAGCGTACAAGGATGAAAATGGGTATCTAATGTGTAATTAATTAAGACCGAAATATGGAATAAAATATGTTGTAATGGTGAAACCAAGTATTTATGTGTGATTCTAGCTTTTATATGGTATAAAATATGCATAGAATGGTGAAAACGAGAATAGATGGGTGATTCTAATTGAAATATGAGGTATAATAGGTGTAGGTTGGTGAAATCGAGTATAGATGTGTAATTCTAACCGAAATACAGTTACAAAAGTGGTGTAGATTAGTGGAAACAAGTACAGAAATGTAATATTTAACGAAAATAAGATATAAAATACACGTAGAAGTGTGAAAACGAGTATAAATGAGTGATTCAAACTGATATATGGAATAGAATGAGCGTACAATAACGAAAACAAGTATTAGATGGGTAATTAAGTATAACTGAAATATGTTATAAAACATGAATGAAATGGTAAAAACTAGTATAGATTGGAGATTCAAGCCGGTGTGGCATAGAATAGTAAAAATGAGAATAGATGAGTAATTCTAATTGTAATATGGTATAGAATGGACGTAGGTTGGTGAAATCAAGTAAAGATACATGATTCTAATCGAAATACTGTAAAAAAAATGGGCATAGATTGTCGGAAACGAGTACGAAATGTAATTTCTAACCGAAATAAGGTATCAAATGCACATAAAATGGCAAAAATGAATATAAGTAATTAATTCGAACTATAACACAATATAAAATGAGCATATAATGATGAAAATGAGTATTAGATGGGTAATTAATTATAACAGAAATATGGTATAAAATATGTGTGGAATGGTAAAAACGATTATAGGTTAGCGACTCTAGCCAAAATATGGTGTAAAAGGGCGTAGAATGGTAAAAACGAGAAAATGTGTGTGATTCTCATTGAATGAGCATAGATTGGTGAAACCGAGTATATATGCATAATTCTAACCGAAATACGATAAAAAGTGGCGTTGATTGTGGAAACGAGTAAAAAATATGTTATTTCTAATCAAAATACGGTATCAAATATGCATAAAATGGTGAAAACGATTATAAATGAGTGACTATAACTGACACATGGTATAGAATGATAAATGAGTATTAGATGGATAACTAAGTATAAGCAAAATATGGTACAAAATAGGTGTGGAATGCTGAAGATGAGTATATATGAGTAATTCTAGCAAAAATATGGTATAAAATGGGTGTTGAATGGTGAAAATGAGAATAGATTGGTGATTCTAATCGAAATATGTTGTAGAATGGGCGTTGTTTGGTGTAACCGAGTTTAGATGCGTGATTCTAACCGAAATACGAGAAGTAACATAGATTGGTGGAAATGGGTACACAAATATAATTTATATCCGAAATAAGCTATTAAATGCTCGTAGACAGGTAAAAACGAGTATACATGAGTGATTCTAATTGAAGTATAGTATAAAATGAACGTACAATGATGAAAACGAATATTTAGATGTGTAATTAATAATAACCAAAATATGGTATAAAATGGACATAGAATAGGAGAATAGACATGTGATTCTAATCGATTGGTGGAAACTTGTACATAAATGTGATTTCTAACCGAAATAAGACATCAATACTTGTAGAATGGATAAAACAATTATAAATGAGCGATTCTAACTGAAATGAACGTACAATGATGAAAACGGGTATTTAATGTATAATTAATTATAACCGAAATATGGCATAAAACACGTTGTAATGGTGAAACCGAGTATTTATGTGTGATTCTAGCTGAAATATGGTAAAAATATGCATAGAATGGTGAAAACGAGAATAGATGGGTGATTCTAATTGAAATATAGGGTGCAACAGGTGTAGGTTGTTGAAACCAAGTATAGATGTGCAATTCTAACCAAAATACAGTTACAAAAGTGGTGTAGAATAGTGGAAACAAGTACAAAAATGTAATTTTTAATGGAAATAAATGTCAAATACTCGTAGAATTGTAAAAACGAGTATAAATGAGTGATTCTAACTTATATATGGTACAAAATGAGTATACAATGACGAAAACGAGTATTAGATGGGTAATTAAGTATAACAGAAATATGTTATAAAGCATGAATGAAATACTGAAAACTAGTATAGATTGGAGATTCTAGCCGATGTGGCGTAGAATAGTGAAAATAAGAATAGACAGGTGATTCTAAATGAAATATGTTGTAGTATGGACGTAGATTGGTGAAATCACGTAAAGATACGTGATTCTAATCAAAACACTGTAAAAAAAAAGGGCGTAGATTGTCGAAAACGAATGTGATTTCTAACCGAAATAAGGTATAAAATACACATCAAATAGTCAAAACGAGTATAATTAAGTGATTCTAACAATAACAAAATATAAAATGAGTGTACAAGGTTGAAAATGAGTATTAGAATGGTCATTAATTATAACAAAAATACGGTATAAAATATGTGTGGAATGGTAAAAACGAGTTTAGGTTAGTGACTCAAGCCAAAATAGGTGTAAAAGGGAGTAAAATGGTGAAACGAGAATAGGTGTGATTCTCATTGAATGAGCATAGATTGGTGAAATCAAGTATAGATGAATATTCTAACCGAAATACGATAAAAGAAGTGGCGTTGATTGCCTGAAACGAGTACAAAAATGTGATTTTTAACCGAAATAAGCTATCAAATGCACATTAAATGGTGAAAAGGAGTATGAATGAGTGATTATAACTGAAATATGGTATAGAATGATAAAAACAAGTATTAAATGGGTAATTAATTATAAGTGAAATATGGTACAAAATAGGCGTGGAATGCTGAAAACGAGTATATATGAGTAATTCTAGCAAAAATATGGTGTAAAATGGGCGTTGAATGGTGAAAATGAGAATAGATTGGTGATTCTAATAGAAATATGTTATATAATAGGCGTAGATTGGTGTAACCGAGTTTAGATACGTGATTCTAAACGATATACGATAAGTGATAGATTGGTGGAAATGAGTATAGAAATGTAATTTATATCCGAAATACAATAAGTGATGTAGATTATTGGAAACGAGTACAAATGGGTGAATGTAGCCAAAAAATGATATAAAACATTCATAGAGGGGTGAAAACGAGTATAAATGTGTGATTATAGCCGAAATATGGTGTAAAATAGGAGTAGAATGGTGAAAACGAGAATAGACAAGTGATTCTAATCGATTGGTGGAAACTTGTACATGAATTTGATTTCTAACCAAAATAAGGCTTCAAATTCTCGTAGAATGGTTAAAAAAAGTATAAGTGAGTGATTCTAACTGAAATATGGTATATAATGAGCGTACAAAAATAAAAACGAGTATTTAATGGTTATTTAATTATGGCATGGAATATGGTATAAAACATATTGTAATGGTGAAAGCGAGTATTTATGTGTGATTCTAGCTGAAATATGGTGTGCAATATGCATAGAATGGTGAAAACGAGAATAGATGGATGATTCTAATTGTAATATGGGGTACAACAGGTGTAGATAGGTGAAAATGAGTATAGATGTGTAATTCTAACCGAAATACAGTTACAAAAGTGGTGTAGATTAGTGGAAACCAGTACAAAAATGTGATTTTTAACGGAAATAAGATATCAAGTACTCGTAGAATTGAGAAAACGAGTATAAATGAGTGATTCTAACTGATATATGGTATAGAATGAGCGTACAATGACGAAAATGAGTATTAGATGGGTAATTAAGTATAACCGAAATATGTTATGAAACATGAATGAAATGGTGAACTAGTATAGATTGGTGATTCTAGCCGGTATGGCATAGAATAGTGAAAATGAGAACAGATAGGTGATACTAATTGAAATTTGGTATATAATGGGTATAGATTGGTGAAATCGAGTAAAGATACATAATTCTAATCGAAATACTGTAAAAAAAAAAGTGGCGTAGATTGTCGAAAACGAGTACGAAACGTGATTTCTAACCGAAATAAGGTATCAAATGCACATAAAATGATGAAAACAAGTATAAGAAAGTGATTCTGACAAAAATAAAATATAAAATGTGCTACAATGATAAAAATGAGTATTAGGTGGGTAATTAATTATAACGGAAATATAGTATAAAACATGTGCGGAATGATAAAAACGAGTATAGGTTAGTGACTCTAGCCAAAATATGGTGTAAAAGGGCGTAGAATGGTGAATCGAGATAGGTGGTGATTCTCATTGAATGAGCATAGATTGGTAAAATCGAGTATAGATGCGTGAATCAAACCAAAATACGATAAAAAAGTGGTGTTGATTATCGAAAAAGAGTAAAAAAATGTGATTTCTAACCGAAATAAGGGATCAAATGCACATTAAATGGTGAAAACGAGTATAAATGAGTGATTATAACTGAAATAAGACAGAGAATGATAAACATGAGTATTAGACAGAAAGTTAATTATAAGCGAAGTATGGTATAAAATAGGTGTGGAATGCTAAAAATGAGTATATATAAGTAATTCTAGCAAAAATATGGTGTAAAATGTATGTAGAATGCTGTAAATGAGAATAGATTGGTGATTCTAATCGAAATATATTGTAGAATGGGCGTAGATTGGCGTAATCGAGTTTAGATAAGTGATTCTAACCGAAATACGGCAAGTGGGATAGATTTGTGAGAATGAGTACATAAATGTGATTTATATCCGAAATAAGGTATCAAATGCTTATAGAAGGGTTAAAACGAGTATAAATGAGTGATTCTAACAGAAATATGGTATAGAATAGACGTACAATGATGAAAACGAGTATCAGATATATAATAAATAATAACCGAAATATGGTATAAACACAGGCATGAAATGGTGAAAATGAGTACAAATGGGTGATTGTAGCCGGCATACCGTATAAAATGGGCGTAGAATGGTGAAAACGAGAATAGACATGTGATTCTAATCGATTGGTGGAAACTTGTACATAAATTTGATATCTAACAAAAATAAGGCTGCAAATGCTCGTAGAATGGTTAAAAATAGTATTACTGAGTGATTCTAATTGAAATATGGTATATAATGATCGTATAATAATGAAAACGAGTATTTAGTGTGTAATTAATTATAATCCAAATATGGTATAAAATATGTTGTAATGTTGAAACGAAGTATTTATGTGTGATTCTGGCTGAAATATGGTGCAAAATATGCATAGAATAGTGAAAACGAGAATACATGGGTGATTCTAATTGAAATATGGGATAGAATGTGTAGATTAGTAAAATCGAGTATAGATGTGTAATTCTAACCGAAATACACTTACAAAAGTTGTGTAGATTAGTGGAAACAAGTACAGAAATGTGATTTTTAACGGAAATAAGATATCAAATACTCGTAGAATGGTGAAAACGAGTATAAATGAGTGATTATAACTAAGATATGGTATAAAATGAGTGTACAATGATGAAAACGAGTATTAGGTGGGTAATTAATTATAAAAAAAATATGGTATAAAATTTGTGTGGAATGGTAAAAATGAGTTAAGGTTAGTGACTCTAGCCAAAATATGGTGTAAATGGGTGTGTGATTCTCGTTGAATGAGCATATATTGATGAAACCGAGTATAGATGCATAATTCTAACCGAACGAAATACGATAAAAAAGTGGCGTTGAATTTCGAAAACGAGTATAAATGAGTGACTATAACTAAAATATGGTATAGAATGATAAAAAATGACAATTAGCAATATAGTCATTTTTATCATTCTAAGCGTTTAATTATAAGCAAAATATGAGCAATTCTAACAAAAATATAGGATAAAATGGGCATTTAATTATAAGCGAAATATGGTGCAAAATAGGTGAGGAATACTGAAAACGAGTATATATGAGCAATTCTAACAAAAATATGGTATAAAATGGGCTTTGAATGGTGAAAATGAGAATAGATTGGTGATTCTAATAGAAATATGTTGTAGAACGGGCGTAGATTGGTGTAACTGATTTTAGATGCGTAATTCTAACCAAAATACGGTAAGTGACATAGAGTAGTGGAAATGAATACAGAAATGTGATTTATATCCGAAATAAGGTATCAAATAGTCGTAGATGGGTGAAAACGAGTACAAATGAGTGATTCTAATTGAAATATGGTATATAATGAACGTACAATGATGAAAACGAGTATTAGATGTGTAATAATAATAACCAAAATATGGTATAAAATAAGCATGGAATGGTGAAAACGAGTACAGATTGGGTGATTGTAGCCGAAATATGATGTAAAATTGGCATAGAATGGTGAAAATGAGAATAGACATGTGATTCTACCGAAATAAGGCTGCAAATGCTCGTAGAATGGTTAAGAAATAGCATGAGTGAGTGATTCTAACTAAAATATGGTATATAGTGAGCGTACAATAATAAAAATGAGTATTTAATGTGTAACTAATTATAACCCAATTAGTATAAAAAATGTTGTAAGGGTGAAACGGAGTATTTATGTGTGATTCTAGCGAAAATATGGTGTAGATATGCATAGAATGGTGAAAACGAGAATAGATGGGTGATTCTAATTGAAATATGGGATGGAATAGGTGTAGATTGGTGAAACCGAGTATAGATGTGTAATTCTAACCGAAATACCCTTATAAAAGTGGTGTAGATTAGTGGAAACAAGTACAAAAATGTGATTTTTAATGGAAATAAGATATCAAATACTCGTAGAATTATGAAAACGAGTATAAATGAGTGACTCTAACTGATATATGATATAGAATGAACGTACAATGACGAAAGCGAGTATTAGACGGGTAATTAAGTATAACCAAAATATGTTATAAAAGATGATTGAAATAGTGAAAACTAGTATAAATTGGTGATTTTAGCCGGTGTGGCGTAAAATAGTAAAAATGAGAATAGATTGGTTATTCTAATTGAAATAATGTGTAGAATGGACGTAGATTGGTAAAATCGAGTAAAGATACGTGATTCTAATCGAAATACTGTTTAAAAAGTGTCGTAGATTGTTGAAAATGAGTACGAAATGTGATTTCTAACCGAAATAAGTTATCAAATGCACATAAATTGGTGAAAAGGATTATAACTAAGTGACTCTAACTATAATAAAATATAAAATGAGCGTATAATGATAAAAATGAGTATTAGATGGGTAATTAATTATAACAAAAATATGGTACAAAACATGTGTGGAATAGTAAAAACAAGTATAGGTTAGTGACTCTAGACAAAATATGGTGTAAAAGGACCTAGAATGGTGAATCGAGAATAGGTGGGTAATTCTTATTGAATGAGCATAGATTGGTGAAACCGAGTATAGATGCGTGATTCAGACCGAAATACGATAAAAAAGTGGTGTTGATTGTCGAAAACGAGTATAAAAATGTGATTTCTAACCGAAATAAGGTATCAAATAAACATTAAATGGTGAAAACGAGTATAAATGAGTGATTATAACTGAAATATGGCAAAGAATGATAAAAACATGTATTAGATGGGTAATTAATTATAAATAAAGTATGCTATAAAATAGGTGTAGAATGCAAAAAATGAGTATATAAGAGTAATTCAAGAAAAAATATGTTGTATGTGGGTATAATTTTGAAAAGGAGAATAGATTAGTGATTCTAAACGAAATATGTTGTAGAATGGGCATAGATTGGTATAATCGAGTTTAGATGCATGATTCTAACCGAAATACGGCAAGTGGCATATATTTGTGGAAATGAGTACAGAAATGTGATTTATATCCGAAATAAGGCATCAAATGCTCGTAGAAGGGTAAAAACGAGCACAAATAGTTATAACGGAAATATGGTATAGAATGAACGTATAATGATGAAAACGAGTATTAGATGCGTAATAAATAATAACCAAAATTTTGTATAACAGAAATATGGTATAGAATGAATGATGAAAACGAGTATTTGATGCGTAATAAATAATAACCAAAATATGGAATAAAATCGGCATGGAATGGTGAAAACGAGTACATATGGGTTATTGTAGCCAAAATATTGTCTAAAATGGGCATAGAATGGTGAAAATGAAAATAGACATGTGATTCTAATCGATTGGTGGAAACTTGTACATAAATTTGATTTCTAACCAAAATGAGGCTGTAAATGCTCGTAGAATGGTTAAAAATAGCATAAGTGAGTGATTCTAAATGAAATATGGTATATAATGAGCGTACAATAATAAAAACGAGTATTTAATGTGTAATTAATTATAACCCAAATATTATAAAATATGTTGTATGGGTGAAACCGAGTATTTATGTGTGATTCTAGCTTAAATATGGTGTAAAATATGCATAGAATGGTGAAAACGAGAATAGATGGGTAATTCTAATTGAAATATGGGATTGAAACGGTGTAGATTGGTGAAACCGAGTATAGATGTGTAATTTTAACCGAAATACACTTACAAAAGTGGTGTAGATTAGTGACTCTGACTGATATATGGTAATGAATGAGCGTACAATGACGAAAACGAGTATTAGACGGGTAATTAAGTATAACCGGAATATGTTATAAAACATGAATAAAATGGTGAAAACTAGTATAGATTGGTGATTCTAGTCGGTGTGTTGTAGAATAGTAAAAATGAGAATAGATTGGTGATTCTAATTGAAATAATGTGTAGAATGGGTGTAGATTGGTAAAATTGAGTAAAGATACGTGATTCTAATCGAAATACTGTTAAAAAAGAGTCGTAGATTGCCGAAAATGAGTACAGAACGTGATTTCTAACCGAAATAAGGTATCAAAAGCACATACAATGGTGAAAACAAGTATAAGTGATTCTAACTATAATACAATTTAAAATGAGCGTTTAATGAGGAAAATGAGTATTAGATGGGTAATTAATTATAACAGAAATATGGTACAAAACATGTGTGGAATGGTAAAAACGAGTATAGTAACTCTAGCCAAACTATGTTATAAAAGGGCATAGAATGGTGAATCGAGAATAGGTGGGTGTTTCTCATTGAATTAGCATAGATTGGTGAAACCGAGTATAGATGAGTGATTCAAACCGAAATACAATAAAAGAAGTGTTGATTGTCGGAAACGAGTATAAAAATGTGATTTCTAACCGAAATAAGGTATCAAATACACATTAAATGTTGAAAACGAGTATAAATGAGTTATTATAACTGAAATATGGCAGAGAATAATAAAAACGAGTATTAGATGGGCAATTAATTATAAGTAAAGTATGGTATAAAATAGGTGTGGAATGCTAAAAATGAGTATATATGAGTAATTCTAGCAACCATATGGTGTAAATGTGGGTATAATGCTAAAAATGAGAATAGATTGGTATTTCTAATCGAAATATGATGTAGAATGGACGTAGATTGGTGTAACCGAGTTTAGAAGCATGATTCTAACCGAAATACGGTAAGTGACATAGATTTGTGGAAATGTGTACAGAAATGTGATTTATATCCGAAATAAGGTATCAAATGCTCGTAGAAGGGTGAAAACGAGTATAAATGAGTGATTCTAATTGAAGTATGGTATAAAATGACGTACAAAAATGAAAATGAGTATTGAAACCGAGTAGAGATGTGTAATTCTAATCGAAATATAGTTACAAAAGTGGTGTAGATCAGTGGAAACAAGTACAGAAATGTGATTTTTAACGAAAATAAGATATCAAATACTCGTAGAATTATGAAAAACGAGTATAAATGAGTGATTGTAACTGATATATGGTATAGAATGAGCGTACAATGACGAAAACGAGTATTAGATGGGTAATTAAGTATAACCTAAATATATTATAAAAAATGAATGAACTTGTGAAAACTAGTATAGATTGGTGATTCTAACCGATGTGGCATAGAATTGAAAATGAGAATAGATGGGTGATTCTAATTGAAATATGGTATGGAATGGGCGCAGGTTGGTTAAAGATACGTTATTCTAATCAAAATATTGTAAAAAAAGTGGTATTGATTGTCAGAAACGAGTACGAAATGTGATTTCTAAGCGAAATAAGGTATCAAATGCATATAAAATGGTGAAAACGAGTATAAGTAAGTATTTTAACTAAAATACAATATAAATTGAGCGTACAATGATAAAAAGAAGTATTAGATAGGTAATTAGTTATAAGAAAAGTATGGTGTAAAATAGGTGTGAAATGCTAAAAATGAGTATATATGAGTAATTCTAGCAAAAATATGGTGTGAAATATGGGTATAATGCTGAAAATGAGAACAGATTGGTGATTCTAATCGAAATATGATGTAGAATGGACATAGATTGGTGTAATCGAGTTTAGAACGTGATTCTAACTGAAGTTCGGCAAGTGGCATATATTTGTGGAAATGAGTACAGAAATGTGATTTATATCCGAAATAAGGTATCAAATGCTCGTAGAAGGGTGAAAACGAGTATAAATGAGTGATTCTAATTCAAGTATGGTATAGAATGAATGTAGAATGATTAAAATGAGTATTGAAATATGTAATTAATAATAACCGAAATATGTATAAAAATGCATGGAATAGTGAAAATGAGTACAGATGGGTGATTGTAGCCGAAATATGGTGTAAAATGGACATAGAATGGTGAAAACGAGAATAGACATGTGATCCTTATCGATTGGTGATGTACATAAATTTGATTTCTAACCAAAATAGTGCTGTAAATGCTCGTAGAATGGTTAAATTATTATAAGTGAGTGAGTCTAACTGAAATATGGTATATAATGAGTGTACAGTGATAAAAATGGCTATTTTATGTTAATTAAATGTAACCAAAATATGGTATAAAATATGTTGTAGTGGTTAAACAGAGTATTTATGTGTGATTCAAGTTGAAATATGGTATAAATATGCATAAATGGTGAAAATGAGAATAGATCGGTGATTGTAATTGAAATATGGGGTAGAATAGGTATAGATTGGAGTAACTGAGTGTAGATGTGTAATTCTAACCGAAATACAGTTACAAAAGTGGTGTAGATTAGTGGAAGCAAGTAAAAAAATATGACTTTTAACGAAAATAAGATATCAAATACTCGTAGAATTGAGAAAACGAGTATAAATAAGTGATTTTAACTGATATATGGTATAGAATGAGCGTACAATGACGAAAACGAGTATTAGATGGGTAATTAAATATAACCGAAATATGTTATAAAACATGAATGAACTAGTGAAAACTAGTATAGATTGGTGATTCTAGCCGGTGTGGCATATAATAGTGAAAATGAGAATAGATGGGTGATTCTAATTAAAATATGGTGTAGAATGAGCATAGATTCGCGAAATCGAGTAAAGATACATGATTCTAATCAAAAATTTTAAAAAAAAAAAGTGGCGTAGATTGTCAGAAATACAAAATATGATTTCTAACCGAAATAAGGTGTCAAATGCATATAAAATGGTGAAAACAAGTATATGTAAGTGTTTTAACTAAAATACAATATAAAATGAGCGTACAATGATAAAAACAAGTATTAGATAGGTAATTAATTATAACCGAAATATGGTATAAAACATGTGTGGAATGGTAAAAACGAGTATAGGTTAGTGACTCTAGCCAAAATATGGTATAAAAGGCGCAGAATAGTGAAAACGTGAATATGTGTGTGATTCTCATTGAATGAGCATAGATTGGTGAACCGAGTATAGATGCGTGATTCAACCGAAATACGATAAAAAAGTGGCGTTGATTGTCAGAAACGAGTACAAAAATGTGATTTCTAACCGAAATAAGATATCAAATGCACATAAAATGGTGTAAACGAGTATAAATGAGTGACTATAACTGAAATATGGTATAAAATAATAAAAATGAGTATTAGATGGATAATTAATTATAAGTAAAATATGGTACAAAATAGGTGTAGAATGCTGAAAATGAGTAAATATGAGTAATTCTAGGAAAAAATGGTGTAAAATGGACGTTGAATGGTGAAAATGAGAATGGATTGGTGATTCTAATAGAAATATGTTGTAGAATGGACGTAGATTGGAGTAACCGAGTTTAGATGCGTGATTCTAACCGAAATACGGCAAGTAACATAGATTGGTAGAAATGAGTACAGAAATGTGATTTATATCCGAAATAAGGTATCAAATGGTCGTAGGATGTTGAAAACGAGTATAAATGAGTGATTCTAAATGAAGTATGGTAAATGAGCGTACAATGATAAAAACATATATTTAATATGTAATTAATTATAATCAAAATATGGTATAAAACATGTTGTAATGGTGAAACCGAGTATTTATGAGTGATTCTAGCTGAAATATGGTATCAAATATGCGTAGAATGGTGAAAACGAGAATAGATGGTTGATTCTTATTGAAATATGGGGTAGAATAGGTGTAGATTGGTGAAACCGAGTAGAGATGTGAAATTCTAACCGAAATACAGTTACAAAAGTGGTGTAGATTAGTGGAAACAAGTACAAAAATGTGATTTTTAATGGAAATAAGATATTAAATACTCGTATAATTATGAAAACGAGTATAAATGAGTGATTCTAACTTATATAAGGTATAGAATGGGCGTACAATGACGAAAATGAGTATGAGATGGGTAATTAAGTACAACTGAAATATGTTATAAAACATGAATAAACTGGTGAAAACTAGTATAGATTGGTGATTCTAGCCGATGTGACATAGAAATGAAAATAAGAATAGATGGGTGATTCTAATTGAAATATGGTGTATAATGGACGTAGATTGGTCAAAGGTATGTGATTCTAATCGAAATATTATAAAAAAGGTATCAATTCCACATAAAATGGTGAAAATGAGTATAAGTAAGTGTTCTAACTAAAATACAAAATAAAATAAGCGTATGATGATAAAAACGAGCATTAGATAGGTAATTAATTATAACAGAAATATGGTATAAAATATGTGTGGAATGGTAAAAATGAATATAGGTTAGTGACTCTAGCCAAAATTGTGACGCCCCAGAACCGGAATACTGGAGAGCGGAGGCGTACATAGCCAGCTACGTATATTGAAATGGAATTCATCTCGCTATACGGTCACGGCTGTCTAGATATGAGGGTTTACTACAAGCCAATAGTCTCTTAAGGTCAAGCCTATTGTCTCAATCTCAAGCAAGTAATATAGTTACAAGATGTTAGACCACCAAATATACAATAAAAGGCGTCCCAAATATTACATATTCAGCTGATCATGAAGCTAGTCGTACAAAATGCGAGGACTAGCAAGAGTTAAGTCATACATGATCAACCCTAGGATTTGTTAATCATGTTTACAGCCCGTAGGTAGACAGTAAGTAAATATGCATCGAGCTAACAGGTGCTCGTCGGCTAAACGCCTCAAAAGAATAATTTTACAATGGAGTGAACAAAACAAAATAGAAAACCAACTCGTAGCCCGGGTTCCTTCTAGTCGCCACCAACGGGCTGGAGGTTCGGTAGATCCTCGGGTGCTGCTCCGAAATCTGGCCACACAAAACCAGCTGGGTCAAACCCCAGAAAGAGCAAGTGCCACAAAGGAGGCCACGAAATAAGAATAAAGCCAGCATATCAGATCATAAGAAATAGAAGAAAAGTACAAGTAATAAAGAGTACAACAGGACAATAAATGACTAGGGACGTGGAGCCATTCCGGAAGCCAGGTTACAATCCTTAACCAAACCAGGATCGGGGTTGTAACCTTTCGCCTGAATAGCACTTTGTCTCTACCCATTTATTGTTTAAGAATAAGTAAAACAGTCATTCTCAGGAGTACCAAGTACAGAGACTAGACGAGACTTAGACAGGGCTGGACACCATCCATTCACAAGCGGCCAAGAAAATTCTACGGCATACTACCTTAACTAACTAGGGTTATCACAAGCCTAATTTAACAAGATACAATTGAGAATTTCCCAGTCCCAAGCCCTGCAGACTATCTAGTTATCCTTCCGCGGGTTGAGAGTATGGTTGGGTACATCGCCCAGGAGATGATATACCCTTAGGTGACTTAGAGGTGCAACACATGACAGTGTGCTGGAAATGTGCTCTACTCGTCGGCAAGCTACAAGTCCATTAAAGCGCCCAGATAACGAGATTGCTTGTGACTAGAAATCCTCCATGTTCTAGTTTGATCTAATCATTAGCCTAATCCAATTTAGTATGAGTCCCTGGCCGTGGTAACCCGGGAGTTACGTCCTAGACATGTTGTAAGACAAGACTGTAGAAGCATGGAAAATAATAAAGAAAGATCCATGCGGCCAGGGAACTCCATAGGGCTCAGATAGTCCATGCAGTTCAGAAGATCCATGCGGCTCAAACGAGTCCATGCGGCTCTGTGATCTCCATACGGCTCAAAAAAAGAAGGCATGTGGCTTGCAAATAGTTCTCTCCTCCGCACTGTACTACATTAATTGCTTGGACGGCTGACCACTCTGACGAAACGACAGGCCTGACATAAAGAGGTAATTATGACTTTGTCATAATGACAGAATCCTAGGAAATCAAAGAAAATCTCTGGCACAACACCCCACCGAGATCCAGAAAACACCACGCAGCCTAGACACGTGGACAGCCATATCCGGCTCGAGCGGAGACCCCCTTATGCGGCTCAGGCCGAAGTTGTCCTATACGGCCCTGATCGAGACAGCCCTATACGGCTCAAGCAGACCCAGCCTTATGCGGCTCATAAGGGTCAGCCCTATGCGGCTCACAGGGATCATCTCCATGCGGCTCACTACCCATTATATGGTCCAGATTATCATGTGGTTCGAAGACTCGGAGGCCACTCCCCAGGCAGCCCTGACACGTATCCAGGCTTATGCGGCTCAATCCTTATGCGGCTCAGTGACTCCCAGAACACGTATCATAAAGCCAATAAATTTCCCGGATTTGCTATAACCAAAGATTGGGTCAAATCCTAATAATCTAGGACACGTGGCAGGAGAATAAATTAAATTTATTCATTCAGATTCGTAGACATCAGCAGATCATCATCATGGAGATTTATTCCAATCAGCATTAATTACTGATAGGATTTGAGGTAATCTAACACTAAATGGCCCAGATTCATCACACTCAAGATTAACGGCCCAGATTGATCGAGCAACAGGTCGCCAACACTTTAAGGGACAATTATTGTAAACCCTAATGAGGTCCCCCCCCATTCTTATAAATAGCAGGGTGCCATTCCCTTGCAACAAGAGAGATACGCACATATACATACAGAAAGGAGCACTTTTCGAGATCAGAAAGAGAGCACCAGAATACTTGGAGAGAAAAAGCAGAGAGAGAGCAAAGAGAGCATTTCTTCAACGCCGAGCAATCTTCTGGAGCCAAGGCTACATACCGATCATCCAAGGAGTAAGGCAGAGCGACCGTCGCTTTTTCGAGCCTCTATCGTCACCCCCCAGAATCTAAAATAAACAATTGTACCTAGACTGCTGTACCTAGGCTTTTGTCCCTAGGCTTTCTTTGTACAAGCGAGTTTGTAACGTGAAGTAAAAGTCCAGTCCTCCGATAATTGTTCTGCTCTTTTATATTTCATGGCAAACACGATGGCGACTCTGCTGGGGACAAACTTCTCCACGGCTGAGGAGTTGGTGACGCAGTCGGATGCAACCAAGCTGAGCTCCATACAACAGAAGATGGTCATCCGTTTCGACTAACAGGCGTTTGAAGAGATGCTCTCTGAAGGAAGCGTTGGCCCGATCCAGAAGCGAACCTGCACAAAGAAAGCTCGCCGCGAGTGGAGGCAAAAATCATTTGCTCCTCCACAAGCTCTGGACGGGGTACTCTCTGATACCCGAGACGGCGAAGGCGATTCTCATATGGCTCCACTTCGAGCCATAAAGAACTCTGCTGTCCCCAAGTTTGGAAGAGGAAAGTACTACGATGCTGGACTTGCTGGGACAAAGAGCGACTCTATGCGCCCCGAGAAGAAGCCGAGCACTCCTGTGGCCAAATCTGCCAACCACAGGCAGGAGGCTAATGCGGTTGGATCTACCAGCCGCATGAAAAAAATTTATGTGGCCAGATCATCCAGCCGCATAAAGAAGACTCATGCGGCTGAGACTCCCAGTCGTATGAAGAACGCCTATGCGGCTACGTCTGCCAGCCGCATGAAGGTTATTGAGGACGACGGCATGACTCCTACCCCGTGCGGTTCTGTCTTCGACCGTCTGTCTTATGGTCCTGATCTCTTGTGCTCCCAAGAAGATATGTATGACTCTCTCCAACATCACCTAGACTCTTCCTACTATGTGCCTTTATGCACTAGAGCGAAGAAGTCTAGGGCAGCGCGAGCTTGGCACGCTCGGTCCGCTGATCCTGTCTCTGATCATTTGAGCGTCCCGCATACCGTTATGCGGGCCTCAGATGGGAAATTATACAGAACCACTCGAGTCCAGCCTCCGGTGGCAAACGGACAGAAAAGTGCACTAAAGTCTCCCAAAATCCCGGGAGCAAGCATGGTCGATTCAGACCAGTCTGACTTGCGTGAGGCCATCCTCCATAAACGCAAGAAAAGAGAAGACGCATCAGGGTGCAAAAAGTCCTCCTACGGACGTCACTACGCCCAAGTCATCGTCAACTGCTGCTGCAATAATGCGACGGTACGGGAAGACCGGCAGTCCATCTTTCAAAGACTACAACAGCCATCTTCAGAAGACGAGGTACTTCCCGTCGTCTCCTGCAACTCTGCTCGAAAAGTTCCCGCTGACGGAAGGGGGAAGAAGACAAATGTTCCCAGCCAGAAGATTTTAACCACTGCGACTAAAATACTGTCATCTAAGCGGGTGCCCACCACCGGAGTTTTCCAAGGTACTCGCTCTAAGACAAAATCTGCTACAGTGGAAGATTCGTCGTCCATAACGCAGAGGGTTGCTGGGACTGGGGGTAGCACCCCTCCGAGCTTCCACAGTAATCCGATGTTCCAAGAAGACGAGCCGGGGGAGACAACCCTTCCATCAGATACAACAAACCCTGACGTCCCCGACGACATCCACAACTCCCAAGACGAGGCGAACTCGGAGATTAGGGGTACCGTTCCTTCCGATTCCGAACCAGAGGAGAACATTCCCACATATCCCGATGACTTCTCACTACAGGGGTATGATTCGGAGGGCACTTCCTCCACCGCTCTGTCCATCTCTCCTCACGTAAGGACGGTATTCATGACAGACAGTAACCAAGGTGGTTCCAGTGATCGCCAACACCTCGATACTCTGGAGGCCATACTGCTTGCCTTGGTCAAGTCAGTAGACGAGATCAAAGCGGCCCTTCCAACTCTGCAGGAAAGAACGCCTGGCCATACAAGCGCGGGTCCCGCGGTCAATGCGGACTCGAATTCAGCGACACCGAACCCGGGCAACAATCCTCCTGAAGGAACGGCCTCCACCGCCGTGGATGAGGCCCGCGAAGCGAGAAGAGAGGTCCATGAGCTCCGAGCCATGTTTCATGCTCGAGAAAACTCTCAAGACCCCAGAATACGGCAACCGTACCCTGCTGTCTGGAGGGATGTTCCATTCCCACCAAGATATAAGCCGTTCAATATCAATCCCTATGATGGCAAGACCTCAGCAAGTCGGTACATCACTTACTTCGAGGTCACCATCGACCATCTGTCCCATGATGATGCCATCCTCACACGATTATTCGTCGGGGCATTGGAAGGAGTCGCCTTCGACTGGTACCGCAACCTGCCAGACAACTGCATCCACTACTTCGCCGGCTTCAAGCGCATGTTCTTGGAGAGATTCTACGAAGTAGGGCAGGACATCACAATGTCCACCCTCATGGACATCGTCCAAGTGGAGAAAGAGCTGACAAGGAATTATATTGAGCGGTTTTGCCAAACCGCAATGAAGCTGCCATCTGGAAATTCGGATTCCTTCCTAATTGAAATTTGCCAAAAGAGATTGCTCCCAACAATCAGTCTCTGGATGGGCGAAAGTCAATTCAAGGACTGGAAGACATTTATCATCAGTGCCACAAGCGTCGAAAAACGATTAAAGAAGGCTCGCCAATTGGGATTGAACATCTCGGACGGAGAGAACAAGGGCAAGCGTCCCAACACCAACAACGACAATGGAGGTAACCCCTCCAATAATCGGGACAACAGGGGTAAGCAGGCTATGGTGGCCGATACAGCACAGAAACCTTAGCCAAAGCCGACAGACAAATAATGGCTGCAAATTACTTACTCCTTCGAAGACGGTCACGTCAAGCCCATCTTGGACATGCTCATACAAGGAGACAGAATTCAGCTTCCTCCACCAAGACGGGAACCTCGGTCGGCAGACATGGAGAATCCAAAGTACTGTCATTATTATCGCTATGTCCACTATGCCACACACGACTGCTACCAACTGAAACGGTACATCCAAAATCTTATCGATTCGAACGCTCTGGCCATCGACTTCGAAGAGGTAACTGTGGCAGCCAATATGGTGTCAGTACAATTTGGCAGCTTTTCTCCAATCGAAGCTCAAGACGGTGTGGTACCCATCCCTCTGGCGACAATGGAGATTGCTAACCTTCCACCTCCCCGAGATCAGGCTGCTGGACTAGTGCCCCTCACCACATCACGAGGGGAGGTCATGTGGGTCCATCCAGACTTGGTATCAGAAATAACTCAGCCCACACCATCTTCTATTCGCAAGAAGAAGAGAGGAAAAGTCAGGTCCTGCCGCACAATCTCGACAGATATCAAAAAAGCTACAGCCGTCATCACTCGGTCTGGGGCATAATCCCAACCTGTGGCTGATAACACGGCTGAAGATCATCAGCCCGCTACAATTGACGCTCTGGGACCGGCTCAGCCTCCGACGACCGACAAGCCTAGGCCGAAGGAGACTTGCTTTGATAAATCCCTCCGAAAAGAGGCACCGCAGGGGCTAGAGAAGCCCTACAACTTTGACATCTTGGCGCAATTGGCCAACACACCGGCCAAGTTGTCATTATACGAGCTTTTGAGACTCTCAAAAGATGTTCGCACGGCTTTAAGCGATGCACTCCAAAATGCCGACGCGTACTTGGCTCAGGTCAACCTCACGGGAGAGAACCGCCTGCAGATCTCCAAGACATCGCTTGTACGGGAGCGATGCCCAACATTGTCTTCACTCCGCAGGACATGCTCATCAAAACCAACCTGCACGATCGCCCGTTATACTACACTGGATACATCGGCGACGTAAAGGTGGATCGGATGCACATTGATCCTGGGTCTTCCATAAGCATCATTCCGAAGGGTCTGCTACATCATCTCTGCATCCCAATGCATCGCCTGACGCCTACAAGCACCGCCATCAGCGGTTTTAATTCGGGCAGGAGCTACCCAATTGGAAAGATTCGTCTGAAGTGTCAGATTGGCGATCTCCAATCAGAAGTCACCTGCTACGTCATAGATGCAGACACTTCTTACAACATCCTCTTGGGGCGCCCTTAGATACACAATTATATGATCGTGCCTTCCACGCTGCACCAGTGCTTCAAATATGTCGACAAATACGGCTTTGTGAGGACAGAATTTGCTGATATCGATCCCTTCAAAGGGGTCGAATCCTACTACTCAGACTCCTGCCTGTACGAAAAGTCAAAGAAGCACCTTGGTGAAGGAGATGCGCAAGCTCGTACCGAGACAGCCATAGGATCAGAAGAACCCTCTGACGATCCACCTCCAAGCTCGTAAACCTGGCAAGTCCGTACCCCTTACAGCTACTCTACGTAAGGACGCAATCAGCCTCTTGGCACAAGAAGAGCAGATGATAATCCGGCTGCCAAGGTCTGGCCAAGTGCCAAGACCCACAACGGAGCCACTGACAATCAGGCTGCCGAGAGTCGGCCAGTCGCAAACGGAGAAGCTCAATCCCTCCGACAAGCCAATGACGATATGCCTTCCCAAGAAGAGTCGTCACCCCGATGAAAGGTCTGGGACTTCTAGCGAACCAACCACTCCCCGCCCAGTATCGAGTACCAAGCTGGGGGTCGCTAGCCTGCCAACAACTCTACGCTCTGCTCCACCAGCTGAACCTCTGACGATCAAACTGCCCAGGTCGTCCTCTCAGTCTTCGTTTATACAGGGGGTAGCCGAAGAGTAACCGGAGCTAGCCAAGTATGTGGCTGCCCACACTGATGTTCCTTCCGCAGATAATGTAATCCCCCTAGAAAAGATACCTTACTTCATCAATAAAGGACTATCTTTGAACTACCTCGAGCTCAATAAGTTGTGTACAATGTATGCTATGGAACATGGTATAGGCACTCACCTACACACACAGGTGACAAATATGTACACCGCAATCCAGCTTACTCCAGTGGAAGACGCTTACCGCATAATCGAGGGAGGGGTTCATCCAATCATCTTCGGCCGGAAGGACGATCCGCATCCCTTCACCATAGAAGAAGTCGATCTTGAACCAGAAGCCGGGAGACTGCCTCTGTATCTTTATAGCCCCCAATCCAAATATCTTATGCAGAAATATGGGTATGATCTGGAGACAATGCCAGGCTTGAACTACGGTACTGGACGACGATTACCTTTGAAGCTACCGGTCCCGGCAGGCAAACCACGGGACTACTATAGCAAGACTCGATGTGGATTAGGGTATGTAACACCCACGACGACCCCTGAAAGCTCAGATGAAGAATGTGGCTGGCATTCACATTCAACTGGGTCACCAACTTCTGACTCAGATACCAGCATCGGAGATGTATTCAGACAAGTCTTGTCAGTCAACATGGCATTCGTCGACGCTTATGAAGAAGACGAAGACATCCCCGAAATCCTCGAGCTAGAGCCATGGGCCCAGCAGTTGGATACGCAATGGGAAAGCGGTTCGAACTGAGAGAACCTCCTACAGAAGATGAGGTCATACAAGTGGACCTCGGCAACGAATCTTCTCCAAAACCTATCTTCGTCAGTAAAAGCCTAACAGACGAAGAGCGAGATTCGCTGCTGGAACTTGTCAAAGAATACATTGATGTGTTCGCCTGGAGCTATGAAGACATGTCAGGGTTAAATCCCGATATTGCTCTTCACAAGCTCAACATTCGACCGGACGCAAAGCCAGTCAAGCAACAACAGCGACGCTTTCGCCCAGGCATCATGGATGCGATCGAAACCGAAGTCAACAAACTGATAGCCAGCGGCTTTATTCGTGAGGAACAACATCCGGATTGGGTCGCCAACATAGTACTTGTCCTCAAGAAGAATGGAAAGATTCGAATCTGCATCGACTTCCGCAATCTGAACGAGGAATGTCCCAAAGATGAATTCCCCCTACCTATCACAGACATCATGATTGACAACACCTGCGGCTTCGAACGTATGTCATTCATGGATGGCTTCTCGGGGTACAACCAAATCAAGATGTCTCCTAACGATAAAAAGCATACATCATTCCGAACACCGATTGGCACATACTGTTACACAGTCATGCCTTTCGGTTTGAAGAATGCCGGTGCCACATATCAAAGAGCCATGAGCATCATCTTCAGAGACCATTTACGCAAGACGATGGAGTGCTATGTTGATGACATCGCCGTCAAGAGTCGCTATAAGGGAGACCATCTGCATGATTTGAGGACGATATTCGACCTGATGCGAGCGCACAATTTGAAAATGAACCCTACGAAATCCTTTCTGGGCGTATCCAGCGAGAAGTTCTTGGATTTCATCATCACCGCCCAGGGTATCCATGGAGACCCTGAGAAGACAAAGGCAATTATAGAGATGGGTCCCCCAAAAAATCTCTGCGAACTCAGAGGCCTCCAAGGGAGGCTAGCTTACATTAGGAGGTTCATTTCTAACCTCTCCGGGCGATGTCGGCCATTCACCCACCTAATGAAGAAAGGCGTCTCATTCGTATGGGACGAAGAATATCAGCGGGCCTTCGATAGCAGCAAAGAATATTTGTCAAACCCTCCAGTCCTGGTGGCCCCGGTTGCTGGAAAACCATTCCTGCTCTACGTACGAGCAATGGAGCATTCCCTCGTAGCCCTGCTGGCACAAAACAATGATGCAGGCCATGAACAAGCCATATATTACCTCAGCCGAATGATGATTGGGCCAGAGCACCAATACACCGCGGTGGAGAAGGAATGCCTTGCCCTGGTGTTCGCCATTCAAAAGACGCGGCACTATATCACGGGACAAACGATACATGTGATCTCACGAGTCGACCCTCTCAGGGTCCTCATGACTAAACCAGGGGCACTCAGCTCTCGCCTCGCTACTCGGGCAATATTGTTGTCCCCTTATCATATGATCTTCGTCCCGCAAAAGGCTGTCAAAGGTCAAGCCCTGGCAGACTTTTTGGCAGCCCACCCGGGCTCGGAGTCGTCCAGAATATATGATAAAATCCCAGATGAGGTCGCCGACTCGCATACAACCTCTCACGATGATATATGACGAATGTTCTTCGACGGTGCTTCGAGAACTGGACCCAAGGGCAATATCGTCGTCGGAGTTGGGGTGGTGCTAGTCTCCCCTTCCGGATTGGTGATTAACCGCGCTTACTCCCTCACGGAACCCTGCTCTAACAATTTGGCCGAGTACAACGCTCTGGTCATTGGCCACCAACTTGCAAAGGAGCTGGAGGTAGAATACCTTGAAGCATACGGTGATTCTTAGTTAATCGTCAACCAGATCCGGGGCTCATACAAGGTCCGCCATGAAGACATGATCCCCTATCACCAGATAGCGATCGACATCATCTCATCGTTTGAAAGGTTCTTCATTGAGCACGTTCCCAGACTCCGAAATATCGAAGCCGATGCCTTGGCAGGTCTGGCCGCTTTCCTAGCAGTGCCAAATCATACTCATCAATCAGTAGATGTGATAGGCTACGAACTAGTCTGCCCCAAGAACAACGTGCAATTCGTGGCGAGTTATTCCGCCCAGACGATCGATGATGCCCCCGATTGGAGACAACCATTTATCGACTTCGTCGTCTACGACATCCTGTCCGAGAACACAAAGGAAGCCACCTCCATCAAACGACGTTACCTCAGATTCTTCTACGATACAAAGACGAAAATGCTGTATCGCCGATCCTATGATGGAGTATTGCTTCGGTGTCTGTCGAACGCAGAAGCCAAAGAAGCCGTGCGAGAAGCTCATGGCGGTGTCTGCGGGGCCCATCAGCCTGGTCCTAAATTGCAAGATCGTCTCCGCCGAATGGGCTACTACTGGCCCACGATGGTGGCAGATGCGATAGACTATGCGAGAAAATGTAAAGCCTGCCAAGTCCACGCAGACTTCATTCACCAGCCATCCTAATTTCTACATCCAACAGTGGCATCCTGGCCCTTCGAAGCATGGGGAATGGACATCATCGGTCCAATTACTCCACCTTCCTCCCGTGGACATCGCTTCATACTTGCAATCACGGACTACTTCTCCAAATGGGCAGAAGCTGTGCCACTTGCAGAAGTCAAAACCTCAAACGTGATCAGCTTCCTCAAGTATCACGTCCTCTATCGCTTTGGACTGCCCCGAAGGATCATCCACGATAATGGTCTGCAGTTTGCAAGCCACACTTTTTATCGGTTCTGCGACAAACATTACATCCAGAATATTGCTTCGACACCGTACAACCCTGCAGCGAACGGGTTGGCAGAGGCATCCAACAAAACAATCATCAAACTCCTCAAGAAGTCTGTCTCTTCCAACAAACGCGATTGGAACGAGAAGCTCGATGAATGTTTATGGGCGTACCGTACTACAGTCCGAACAGCTACCGGGAACACACCATTCTTCCTGGTGTACGGGAGTGAAGTAGTTCTTCCGTTGGAGACTCAAATACCCTCACTCCGCGTCGCCCTCACTCATCAATTGACGACGGATGATAACTACCGACGCCGACTACAAGAGTTGGAGGCCTTAGATGAAAAGTGCCTTCTAGCTCAGTAAAGAATCGAACTATACCAAGCACGCATCTCTGGAGCCTTCAACAAGAAGGTTAAAATCAGAACATTCCAAGTGGGCGATCTTGTTCTAGCAGTCCGGAGGCCGATGGTCATGACTCACAAGACCGCCGGCAAGTTCCAGCCAAAATGGGAAGGTCCATTTATCATCGAGGCCGTATTCTCCAACGGTGCTTACCGCCTCGCTAAGCAAAACGGGGATTTGCTCATGTTGTCCGTCAACGTCAAGTTCCTGAAGAAATATTATGTCTAAACGATATTCTCCAGATCAGTGAGTCATGTGCCCGCTGGTACCGCTGAACTAACCCCACAATTCTCCAGATCAGTGAGTCATGTACCCGCTGGTACCGCTGAACTCACCCCACAATTCTCTAGATTAGTGAGTCATGTGCCCGCTGGTACCACTGAACTCACCCCACAATTTTCTAGATTTTTGAGTCATGTGCGCGCTGCTACCGCTGAACTCACCCTACAATTTTCTAGATTTTTGAGTCATGTGCCCGCTGGCACCACTGAACTCACCCTACAACATCCCAGATTATCAAGTCATGTACCCGCTGGTACCACTGAACTCGCACTTTCACAATATCGAGTCATGTACCCGCTGGTGCCTCTGAACTCACATCCCGGTCACTCTTTTAGATAGTAAGTCATGTATGATCATACCTCTGAACTTTCTTCCTGGAAGAGATCCTCCCTCATGATCCACTACCCGCACTTCCAGTGCATAAAAAGGGTAACCGATCCACAAATTTCCAAAATGGCCATGTCCTCATTACCTCTGAGTCGTTTCACTTCCGCCAAAAACAAATCACCCCCTACATAGAACTTCCATGTCCTCATTACCTTTGAGTCGTTCTATGTACCCCCTCTTCATTGAGTCCACTCTTTCCATGTCCTCATTACCTCTGAATGGGAAGGCTCCGTAGAAGAAACCTCCATACTTGCCATGTCCTCATTACCTCTGAGTAAGTATGTCGATTCCCTTTCAACCTATTATCTGTACCCACAACCGGAGTACGACAAGGATAATAGGTCCACAAATGTCCTCTGTTGACCACAAATATCCTCCGTGAATTCACTTCTGCCATGTCCTCGTTACCTCTGAGTAGGAAGGGTCCACGATAAAACCATCATGCTTGACATGTCCTCATAACCTCTGAGCAAATATGTTGGTTCCATTTCATCCTATTATCCGTATCCTAAGCCAGGGTACGCCAAGGATAATAGGTCCACAAGTTTCTTAACATAAGCCCACCATCTCATCATGCCCCGGGAGCCCAGCTGCTCTACGGTATTCTTTTTCCCAATACCGAGAGCACCCATGACCACTTTGCCATGGCTGTTCCAGATATCCTAACCAAACTTGTTATCCGTACCTAAAACCAAGGTATGCCATGGATGACGAGTCCACAAACAAGTCCCCCGCGTGGGGCAAACACCACCATCATATCACAGGCACAACAAGCAATACGAATAAAGGGTAGAATGGAAAGTACTCTTTATTTGAAGGAAGAAAAAAGCATTACATGTTTTGGGACTACATCCCTCTCAAAAAAAAGGGGAAAAAGAAAAAAAAGGAAACAAAAGGAGAAAAGGCCGACTATAGCTCAGTATTACACAATTCCAAAAGACGATTCTTCACTAGGATGGCCTCCTGTTCGAGTCGCTGTTTAACTCGACACTCAGCCTCCCGGGATAACCGCTCTTCATCATCCAAACCCATGAGCTCCTGCCAGTCATCTTCCAATTTCTTCAGAGCAACTTCCAGGTCAGTCGAAGCCCGATTGACTCTGTCAGCCTCCTGAATAATCAGCTCCTTATCAATACGGGCAGCCTCAAGTTCAGACTCCAAGAAAGTTAGCTTCCTCTGAAGCTCAAGGATCTGCTCTCGCATGTCAGTGATCCCACGGGAGGCAGCCGCTTTCCGAGCCATGACATCTTCGCCCATGTGGCTCAATTGATCATATCGATTAGACAGATCGCGAAGGTCCTTCAGTACGGTCGGCCTGGTTTTATCCCGAGCAGCCCTTGTCTTCTCTATAGTAGCAATGAAAGAACCACGCTCCCGATCTATAACAGCGGACAAATCAGCCTGCCGCAGCACCTGCAGCTGGGTCACCAGCTGCTCAGTCTCTAATAACTTCGCCTCCAGGAGTGCCGCCAGCCCTGTACCACCAAAAAGAGTCTTAAGGATATCAATTTGACCCTAGGCGCATTGTCGGGACAAGACGAAATAGGTCCCTCTTTCCACAGTAGCCGTTATTCTCCTCCTCAAATGACGGTGAAAGCTGGCAACTACGTCCTGTAACGCGTCATCCAAGACCTCTGTAGAGGACGGCGTCAGAGGAAGCGTAGCTGGCAATATCGGAGGAGTGATGCTAGAACTTGCCACCAGGGGGATGGAATCCGAGCAGAATGACGCACGGATAACGGATAACTCTTCCTCCGCCACCCGAAGAGCCTGGATACTCGGTAAGGCAGAGAGGTCGACCCTCGGAGCCACCCAAGTAGAAGAGGATGAAAGGACCATCGTCCCCTGCCCTGGCCGTCCCATCACTCGATTTTCTGAACTCGAGCCCACAGGAGGTCCCTCAAGACGAGCCGGAAGAGGAGGAAGTACACTCCTCTCCACCGGTGCCCCTTCGATATAGTTTGTCTCAATAGTGTCCATCCTCAGCACCGGAGAGGCCGGACCTGTATGCCCAGAACAATGGTCAGTCGACGTGACCTGAAGGATGTGATGATAGAGCAGATAGGCCTCCTCGTGGGATAAGATCCGGCTTATCTTAACAGGAGAGGGACATGGAGGCTGCAGCTCGTGCGTAGCTGACATGACCTTCTTACCCGAGTTAGATTCAGCAGGTTCTTCTAACCCAGCCACCCCGGAGGGAAGCACGACGTGATCAACGTTATCTCGATAAAATTCAGCAGTTTCAGGGACAGGTTCATTAAAACCCCCATCATCCCGGGTTACCATCTCGGCATCTTGAAACTCTTCTTCTTCTCTTGACATCTACAAGAAGGAAAGAAGATGATTAAAATCGAAGCTAAAAGGAAAGAAGGAAGGAAGGGTCGGGAGTGGCTTGGTTACCTCGGATGCGGGGTTAATTTCTTCTCCACTTTTTCTTATAGTTAGCTGACGGTGTCTGGTCGCAACCAACTTTCGAGAACGGGAAATACCGCCAACAAGAGAAACTTGCCTACTACGTTTTGGAGTAGGGCCAGGCGCAACGGGTGACTGATCCCCCAACATCTCATCTGACAAAATAGGCGGCTGATCTACCTCTACGTCTGCCACTGGAAGGATAGAGTCATCTCCATCATGCTCGTTGCCTTCATCATCTTCAGCATTGGAATCCAAATCTGGCACTTCGACTCTAGTCTTTCTCTTCTTGGCCCCTTGAGATCCTTCCTCCAGGCCGGTACCAACAATAAAACTGGCACCTGGGTTAAAACCGATCGGAGGTTTGTTCGCCATGACATGATACAAAGACACCATGTACAAGATCTCCACTGACGCCTTAATGGCAGGGACCGAGAAAATGGTACGGGTATGGAATATATCGTAGTATTGCCAAGCCCTGATACCATCAAGAAGGCTACCTTCAAAACCCAGACAGGAGCTGGGGCTGTCTAGACAAAGTTGGTTGTATCCAAACTGCCGGACAAACCTGCTAGGCAGATAAGGCTCCAGAAAAATAGTATTGCGGTTACGATACACCAGATGTGCGGGGCGGATGTTACGTAGCCACAGGAGCATCTGGCCATCCAGAAGTTGAGGGGGCGCGATACCGTCAAGATGTACAGCCTTTATGTCCTTAGCAGTAAAGCGAGGGACGGATACAAAAACATGATACATATCTGCCCTCGCCAATACCATCCGGCAAGCCCGCATGGTCTCATACTCCCATGGCTCATCACGATAACGGAAGATAAATGCGTCATCATCAGTTACACCGTCTTCAGAGCCCGGTCTCATCAAAGACGGATAATGTATCAACAGCCACCCCATCAAATAGTGATAGGGCAACTCAGTCCGTTAAAAATCCTTGGTCACGTCGCGAGCGATGACCTTAGATGTGAAGGTGCAAAGGCTACGATGTATGCTGCACACCATGGCCGGGAGGAGAGCTAGCCTGATTCGCAAAACTAACTTCACAGCCGAAAGGATGAAGTTACGACTGATTCTCTCGATAGAACCAGCCCCTCCAGAAACTACACAATTTTGCAGCCATATCATCAAAAATCCCGCCAGGAGCGCCTTCTCTGACAGCTCTTGGGTATCCTGGTAAAAGTAACCAAAAGAGTCAGTCTTACTCCCGAATCTGTCATTGGTGGTGGCCACCCTCTTAGCCGACGACACCAAGTCTTTAACCGCCTCCCGGGATCGAGGACGACGAGAGGTAACTCGACCTGAGGCATCCGTCGGGAAGAGATAGTGCACCCAGTCTTTGGTGTGGGGAGCATTCCCCTCTGAGTTGCTATCCTTTCGGGCTATCTGATGACATGTGCTATAGTGGCACAATATCTCTTGGTAAAGAGCCACGAAGCCGGGATACCGTCTTTCCAAATCTTCGAATTCCTCATTAGTGGGAGTATACGCTTCAAAAGCTTCATCCCTCTAAGAAAGCTTGGAGACTGTATGCATTTCATGGAGCGCGAGCCCCATTTCCCCTACGGGTGTGTAGAAGGTTCCCGTACGGCAGTTATACATCTCCAGCAGAGACATGAACAACTTCTTGTTTATAGATAAGCCATGACTGGTGCCTCGAATAGCATGGTAAAGGCCAATCTCACACAAAAAGGCCTCATACTTCTGCAACATCCACATAGACAGATTGGTCCACGAAGGAATAGGATGTATCCAACTGGGGAGCATCAACCGGCCAATGGGGTAGGAGCCCTTCCGAGCAAGTTGATTTATAAAAGTATCGACGGTAGAAAATGTGAAGTTGAGGCCCGCCACATTCAAGAAAGTACCTGGGACCAATCCCGTTACAGAACAGCTGGTGTGCACCTTGCCGGTAGTCACTGACTTCAGACTGTTGTTATAATGGATGTTTCCCACAAACATCCCACCTTGGGTAGGGGTTAAAGTCTCTTCCATCTTCCGGTCCAATGGGAGCATATTAAACCAAGATAATGGGAAGTGTCGCTCCATTTGGGGGATGCGGATCGCCATCCCGTTAGAAACAAAACTCCAATTCTCCGATACCTCCAGAACATGACTGTTCTCCACAGTCAAGGCGTCTCCAAAAAAGAACGCAGGCTTCAAATATTCCCCTTCGAATTTCCCGGAGTTTATCATGGCGTTAAGGAAATGAAAAGGCTGGTTCTTAATGGCATTCAGTCTAGCCGGAGGTTCGTCACTCGGAAACTGATCCGTCATATGCTAAACAATATGGTCGTACCTATAACCCAGAGCAGCTTGGGCACTACCCACCAGGAGTTCTCCAGCAGCATTTACCGGCAGATTTACTGAAAAGAAGACAGAGAAAGATAAGTTAAAAAGATGGATAAAAAGAAATGATTGGGGGCTTCCAAGCCTCATGTGGCTCAAGAAAACATCTATGCGGTTCCAATATAATGAAGCTTTATGCGGATCCAACTTAACGAAGCCTCATGCGGATCAAGATGCAGAAGAACACTTATGCGGCTCCGTTCAAAGAAAGTCCATGCGGCTCAACGTTGCTTATGCGGCTTCGTCGGCAAAGCACGTATGCGGACATAATGGCTATTCTTATGCGGCTCGCAGCCCAGCCATAGGACGAACATGAAGCTCACAAAAGCTCGTGCATAGAATATGCGACGAAGCCATAACAGTTAGGGTTCTTTAACTCGTACAATGTCCTTACCAATAATGGGGGGATGAACGTCAAGATGAACATCGGGTACGACGACCGGCGGAGGAACGGCCGCAGTTGAGGCAGAAGTAGTCTTTTTGCCTTTCGCCGTTGCAATCGATGAAGAGGCCGCCTTCTTGCCCTTTGCTGCCACGGTCTTCTTAGGAGCCATTAGTTATCGAAGAAGAAAAGGATGATCGGGATAGGGAAAATTTGAAGAAAAAAAGAAAGTAAAGAGGCCTTTTCTCTCTCCAAACTCCTCTTATTTATAGGAAGATGAGAGAAGGAGGACACGTAGATCAGTAACCGCCTCGTAAAAGGCGAAACCGACTCCTCAGATTTAGTTCTCGAGATTCATCCAGGGCATAAAATCTAAAAGAATTAATGAACCGGCCCTTGGGATTCCCCTCTAAAGACGGCGCTAAAACGAACTAGGAAGCAATTAAAGACCTTCACACGTGGCAAAGAGTTCATGTGGCTTAAACGGCCATGCGGCTGAAAACTTCCATACGGTCGAGACATCTATGCGGCTGAAGACATCTATGCGGCTAGAAAGAGCTTCCACACGGCCATGCTTCTTATTCAAAGTATTTCAATTTTGCAAATTGAAAACTTTGAAGGGGGTCTTGTAGAAGCATGAAAAATAATAAAGAAAGATCCATGCGGCCAGGGAACTCCATGCGGCTCAGATAGTCCATGCGGTTCAGAAGATCCATGCGGCTCAAACGAGTCCATGCGGCTCTGTGATCTCCATGCAGCTCAAAAAGAGAAGGCACGTGGCTTGCAAACAGTTCTCCCTTCCGTACTGTACTACATTAATTGCTTGGATGGCTGACCACTCTGATGAAACGACAGGCCTGACATAAAGAGGCAATTATGACTCTGTCATAATGACAGAATCCTAGGAAATTAAAGAAAATCTCTGGCACAACACCCCACCGAGATCCAGAAAACACCACGCAGCCTAGACACGTGGACAGCCATATACGGCTCGAGCGGAGACCCCCTTATGCGGCTCAGGCTGAAGTTGTCCTATGCGGCCCAGATCGAGACAGCCCTATGCGGCTCAAACAGACGCAGCCTTATGCGGCTCACAAGGGTCAGCCCTATGCGGCTCACAGGGATCATCTCCATGCGGCTCACTACCCATTATATGGTCCAGATTATCATGTGGTTCGAACACTCGGAGGCCACTCCCCAGGCAGCCCTGACACGTGGCCAAGCTTATGCAGCTCAATCCTTATGCGGCTCAGTGACTCCCAGAACACGTGTCATAAATCCAATCAATTTCCCAGATTTGCTACAATCAAAGATTAGGTGAAATCCCAATAATCTGGGACACGTGGCAGGAGAATGAATTAAATTTATTCATTCAGATTCGCAAACATCAGCAGATCATCATCATGTAGATTTATTCCAATCAGCATTAATTACTGATAGGATTTGAGGTAATCTAACACTAAATGGCCCAGATTCATCACACTCAAGATTAACGGTCCAGATTGATCGAGCAATAGGTCGCCGCCACTTTAAGGGACAATCATTGTAAACCCTAATGAGGTCCTCCCTCCATTCTTATAAATAGCAGGGTGCCATTCCCTTGCGACAAGAGAGATACGCATATATACATACAGAAAGGAGCACTTTTCGAGATCAGAGAGAGAGCACCAGAATACTTGGAGAGAAAAGTAGAGAGAGAGCAAAGAAAGCATTTCTTCAACGCCGAGCAATCTTCTGGAGCCAAGGCTGCATACCGATCGTCCAAGGAGTAAGACAGAGCGGCCGTCGCTTTTCCGAGCCTCTATCGTCCCCCCCCAGAATCTAAAATAAACAATTGTACTTAGACTGCTGGACCTAGGCTTTCGTCCCTAGGCTTTCTTTGTACAAGCGAGTTTGTAACGTGAAGTAAAAGTCCAGTCCTTCGATAATTGTTCTGCTCTTTTATATTTCATGGCAAACAAAGACAAGTAGATTTGCACAAGAAAACAAGAAAGAACACCCACGGTGTCAGGGCAAGTCAAGTACGACCAGTTATCAAGTCAAGTCAAGTCAAGTCAAGAGTGCATCGCGACGGCCACTATCCAGATATCAAGTTACAGGGGATTATTACAGGTTGCAGGTTACAAGTTAAAAGCCACAATTTATAAGTACCCAACAAGTTACTGCCAAGATCAGAGAATGCTAGCCATAAATTAAAAGCACAAAAAATCGTGTCAAGATGGTCGGGTCAAGTCAAGTCGTGCTGTGGGCATCAAGATCTCAGAGAGCAAAATTAGCAAGAGAAAAGCCGAGAACCAAAGGGAACACCAAGGGTCAGGAGGGGGAAGCCATGGCACAGGGTGTGCCAGACAAGGGGCCCGGGCAAACGGTACCAAAAGATGCGCTCGGGAAGGGTCGCAGCGCGCCAAGGGACACGAGCGGGGTCAACAAGGTCAACTGCGCGCGGGGCGTGCAGGGGGATCATCAAGGCGTGCAGGAGCGCACGGCCATCCAAGCGTGGAGGGGGCGCGGGGGGGCCAAGCGCGCAGGGGACGCGGGGGCCAAGCGCGCAGGGGCGCGCGGGGGCCAAGCGCGCAGGGGCCAAGCGCGCAAGGGCGCGCGGCAGCGAGCGCACAGGGGCCAAGCGCGCAGGGGCGCGCGGGGGCCAAGCGCGCAGGGGCGCCCGGCAGCGAGCGCGCAGGGGCCAAGCGCAGCAGCGAGCGCGCAGGGGCCAAGCACGCAGGGGCGCACGGCAGCGAGCGCGCAGGGGGCCAAGCGCGTAGGGGAGGGCAGCGCGGCAACGAGCCCGCAGGGGCCAAGCGTGCAGTGGAGGGCAGCGCGGCAACGAGCGCGCAGGGGCCAAGCGCACAGGGGAGGGCAGCGCGGCCAGCTGGGCGCGCTCGGGCGCAGGCCAGCAAGCGCGAAGCACAGCGCACACGGGCGAGGGCAGCACGGTCAGCGACCAGCGCTAAAGAGCACGGCGCGGGGAAACAGCACGGCGCTAAACAGCGCGGCTGGAGCGGTCTTCTTCTTCCTCAAGTTGAGAGGAAGAACACCAATGGCCTCAAAACTTGGAATTTCACAACTTGGTCCATACAATGCGAAATCCAAATTTTCAAGAGTCTAACTTGTGTAAAATTCGATTCTCTACAACATAGAAGTATCAAAACAAGCAAAAATCCAAGTTTGGTAGATCAAACCCAAGAAATTCTGAAAATTGTAAAAACTTAGATCTAGGATAATCTAAGCTCCAAATCTAAAAATGTCAAGTTCTAATGTTGTTCCAAATCATCTAATTAAGCTAATAAGCAAATAAAATTTGGTCTTCATGTGGTGGCAAAATGTACTTGCCTATGGGTGGGGTGTTGTGTGGAAGAAGGAAGAAGAAGAAAGAGTTAGAAATTAATGAGGGAAGTAATGAGGAGAGAGAATGGTTAGTGGGGATTTTAATGAGGTTGGAGTTGTGGTGGAATGAGGGTGGAGTATAGATTAAGGTGTTCCATTGGGTTTAAAATCAAACCAAACCAACTAAAACCGAGCCTAGCCGAAACCCAAAATATAAGAAAACCTAAAATTCCGCAAGTCGAGAAAAATAAAAATACATGCCAAAATCCGACTACGAGTATAAATACGAAATATGGGAAAATGAGGGTGACAACTCTACCCACCTTAAAAGAATTCCGTCCTCGAAATTTAATCAAGGAGCTTGGGATTGCCACGACAAGCTATACTAAGCACCAATAGCTACACTAAGCAATTCAATCATACAATCATACATGCAATCAAGGAATAAAAAGCATAAGGCATAAGGAAGACATTATACCTTACGAGTCAAATAGGTAGGGATATCGCGATCGGATATCATCCTCATGCTCCCACGTCGACTCACCTAGAGAGTGATGACCCCAAGCAACACGGACTAAACTAATAGTCTTGTTCTTGAGTATCTTTTCTCTCCGGTCCAATATAGACACGGGCCTCTCCTCATACAAAAGGTTGGTACCAACAACCAGTTCCGAATGGTCTAGGATATGGCTCGGTTCTGGGATGTACCGTCGTAATTGGGACACATGGAATACATCATGCACCTCTTTTAACGACGGCGGAAGAGCAAAACGATAGGATACATCTCCTACTCGCTCCAGGATATCGAACGGCCCTATATACCTAGGACTAAGCCTTCCCCATACGCCAAAGCGAATGACGCCGCGGTTAGGCGAGATCCTAAGGAATACATGATCACCGATAGCAAACTCTAAGGGACGCCGATGAGCATCGACCCAATGCCGTTGGCGATCTTGGGCCACTCGAAGACTATCTCTGATCCTTCTGACCACCTCAACTGTCTGGGCAATCGTCTTTGGACCAAGCATCTGCCTCTCTCCAACATCATCCCACGCTAGTGGGTATCTGCACTTCCTACCATATAGTGCCTCGAACGGAGCCATCTGAATACTGGCCTGGAAACTATTATTGTAGGAGAATTCAACCAAGTACAGGTGATCTTCCCACGAACCACCGAAGTTGAGTGTACATGACCGCAACATATCTTCAAGAGTCTGGATTGTGCGCTTTGACTGACCATCTGTCTGCGGATGATAAGCTGAGCTAAACTGAAGGTGAGTTCCCAAACTCTCTTGCAGGCTGCGTCAAAAGTGTGACGTAAACCTTGAATCTCGGTCCGAGGTGATTCTGACGGGCACACCATAAAGTCTGACAATCTGCCTGAGGTACATCTCTGCCAACTGAGCCGTTGACTGCCCAACTCTGAATGGAAGAAAATGAGCCACCTTTGTGAGCATGTCAACTATAACCCAAATAGCATCTCGACCAGCTAGGGATCTAGGCAATCCAGTCACAAAATCCATGGTTACATGCTCCCACTTCCATTCTAGAATCGGCAAGGGCTGATGATGTCCAGCGGGCCTCTGATGTTCAGCTTTAACCTGCTGGCAAACCAAACACCAAGAGACAAACTGGGCTATCTCCCTCTTCATGCCATTCCACCAGAAATGCTGACGAATATCACGGTACATCTTCGTGCCACCGGAATGAATAGAATACTGTAAACTGTGAGCTTCTGCCATGATCTCCTGTTTGATATTTTCACTGGGTACACAAAGACGAGTGCCGTGTCGAAGTATACCATCTTCATGGATATACAACTCTGGTCTTCTTTCTGCCTCACACTCTGCTCTGAGTCGCTGAATCTTGGAATCTGTAGACTGTGCCATCCGGATCCTCTCAACTGTGCTGGACTGAACCTGTAGACTGGCCATCAATGCCACACTGGTAGGAAGAACCACTTCAATTCCCATCTTCTGAAGCTCTGCCAATAACTCTGATTGTGCCATTAGGAAGTAAACTCCGGCTCTTCGGCTCAACGCATCTGCTACAACGTTGGCCTTCCCTGGGTGATAATGCAAATCCATATCGTAGTCCACCAGTAGCTCGAGCCATCTTCTCTGCTGCATATTAAGGTCCTTCTGAGTGAAAACATACTTCAGGCTCTTGTGATCAGTAAATATCTCCACTCTATCTCCGTACAAGTAGTGCCGCCAAAGCTTAAATGCAAACACTACTGCTGCCAGTTCCAAGTCGTGGGTCGGGTAATTCTTCTCATGATCATGAAGTTGACGTGACGCATAAGATATTATCTTCCCATGCTGCATCAAGAAATACCCCAATCCTCTGCCCGAAGCATCGGTCCCATCTGGAAGTGTGAGAATGGGAGCCGTTATCAAACCTCGCTTCAACTTCTCAAATGATTCCTGGCACTCTGCTGTCCAAGCAAACTGCGCATCCTTACGGGTCAACTGGGTCATCGGCGCCAAAATCCTTGCAAAATTCGAAACGAATCACCGGTACTAGCCGACTAATCCAAGGAAGCTGCGAACCTCTGCCACTAAGCTAGGTACTGGCCATGTCTCGATAGCCACAATATTCTGGAGATCTACTTCTACTCCTCCTCGGGTAATGATGTGACCTAAGTACGAAATACGATCGAGCCAGAACTCGCATTTACTGAACTTGGCGTACAATTGGTGCTCTCTAAGCGTCTGAAGGACAACTCTGAGATGATGCTCATGCTCTGCTTCTCTCTTGCTGTAGACCAGGATATCATCTAGGAACACGATTACGAACTGATCCAAGTATGGCATAAAAATGCGATTCATGAGGTCCATGAATACAGCTGGCGTATTGGTCGCTCCAAAGGGCATAACAAGAAACTCCCAATGCCCGTATCTAGATCGGAAAGCTGTCTTCGGGATGTCCTTCTCTCTGACTCTGGTATCCTGACCGCAAGTCTATCTTCGAAAACACTAAAGCCCCCTTGAGTTGATCAAACAAGTCATCTATCCTCGGAAGAGGGTATCTGTTCTTGATTGTCACTGAGTTCAATATACGATAATCTACACATAATCTGGACGTACCATCCTTCTTTTTCACAAGAAGCATCGGAGCTCCCCAAGGCGATCCACTTGCACGAACGAATCTCTTGGTCCTGAGTTCTTCAATCATCTTGCACAAAATCTCCAACTCTGAATGCGCCATCCTGTAGACTCTCTCTGATACTGGTGCTGTCCCGGGGATCAAGTCTATAGTGAACTCGATCTCCCGCTCTGGATGTATCCCTGGAAGTTCCTCTGGGAAGACATCTGGAAACTGTTCAACTATCCGGGGTAACTGTACTGCTGCTACTGCCATCCGCAATACCGGGGAAGATGGCACTACTGCGCCTCTGGAAAATGAAAACTCTGGCTCTCCTGGAATACTAAAGACAACCCTGCCAACATGGCAGTCTATCCTAGCATACTGGTTCCTCAACCAATCCATGCCTAAGACTACATCATAGTCTGCCATAGGAAACTCTATAAATCTAGCGGGGAACTCTCTATCGCTAACTGCGATCCGACATGAGGAAAACACTAGATCTACTCCCACAAGACCATTACCAGTAAGTATATTGAGCCTTACTGATAATGACTCTGGCTCCAATCCTATCCGTGTCACAAATCGTGCAGACATGAATGAATGCGATGCACCAGAATCAAATAATACCGATGCTGAAAAGGAGTTGACGAGAATAGTACCTGCCACTACCTCACCAGGTGCAACTTCTTCTTCCATAGCCATCATCATTGCCTAACCTTGTCCTCTAGCTGCGGGTCCCCTCTGCTGGAAACCCCTCTATCTGTTCTGCACTTGGGCTTGGGTATACTGCTGCTGGTTCTGTTGATGAAATGCCAGGGCCTGAGACAACAATGGCCTCGGGTACTACTGCTGCTGCATAGGTGCTGGGCCCCTAACCGATGGACTGGTTAGGTTGGAAGAGGACGAACTACCCCTATTCGGGCAGGCTCCTATCTTGTGATCTGCCGCTCCACAAGCCAGGCACAATCCCTGTGCCCTGCGACAATCTGCCACCACGTGCCCTGGCTTCCCGCAATGAGAACACCCCATCGCGGAGGTCTGCTTCTGCTTCTGCTGTTGCGGATACGTCGGGGTCGAATGCTGAACCGACGTCACTGAGGCCGCCCGCCTCAGAGTTCCAATAGTCAAACCCCTAGCTGCCGGGGCTGGAGCTGATGATTGGTGCATCTGATTGTGGGACCGCTTCCTACCTCCGGTCCTATCCACGATCCTCTGGGAGGTGTACTCATGCCTCCTAGCTGCTCTCAATACTGTATCGAACGTCTGGTGCTCGAACTGCTCAACTGCCAACAAGATCTCCAAATACAGTCCCTGCTGGAATCGCTGGACCCTATCAAACTCGATTGCCACCAAGGTGGGGGCAAACCTACTGAGTCTAGAAAATTCAGATGCGTAACCGTCGACCGTTCTGCCTCCTTGCTTCAAGTTGGTAAACCTCGTCTGCAGGTCGTACCGAGCTACAACATCAAAATACTTCGTCTGGAATCTATCTCTAAACACTGCCCAAGTAATGGGTGCCACTAATCCCATGGCCTGCGTCGCCCACCAACTACGAGCTATGTCCAGCAACTGTAGGCGTACCACCACCACCTTCTCATTTTCAGGTGTCCTAGCTACTTCCAGAACCACCTCGGTATCCTGAAGCCAAGCGTCCGCGGCAATCGTATCTTCGCTGCCGTCGAAGAATGGAGGGTTCAAGCGCTTGAAGCTGTTGGCCGTGCTGTTCCCTGGATGATCGCCTCTGGTCAAAGCATCTGCCACTGCCTGATGCAAGGCGTCTCCTCTGCGATCCTGGGAAGCTATCAAGGTCCTGATGAGACCTACCAAGGTGCCATCGTCAGGCTCTGCAGGCTGGACGGGCTGAATCGGTGGCTCTCCTCCGGTAGGTACAACTCTGGAGGTTACTCCGAAATGCTGGGCTTGATATCCGATTTGCGGCTAGTCCACGGAAGTTGCTCCGCCTTGCTGATTAGCAGGTTCATGAACAATGCCGCTGAAGAAAACGACATAGGAAAACAATAAGGAAGGACCGGGACAGATCAACGATACGAGCATGTGATCAGGTCAAGATTCTCAAGGAATTGAAGATACGAACAGAGATCAAGGCAGATACTAATTGAGACATCTATTTGGTATACCCTTACATTCTTGAATGCCAAGACCTGCATGGGCCACCACTTAAACCATGTGACGCCCCAGAACCAGAATACTGGAGAGCGGGGGCGTACATAGCCAGCTACGTATATTAAAATGGAATTCATCTCGCTATACGGTCACGGCTGTCTAGATATGAGGATTTACTACAAGCCAATAGTCTCTTAAGGTTAAGCCTATTGTCTCAATCTCAAGCAAGTAATATAGTTACAAGATGTTAGACCACCAAATATATAATAAAAGGCGTCCCAAATATTACATATTCAGCTGATCATGAAGCTAGTCGTACAAAATTCGAGGACTAGCAAGAGTTAAGTCATACATGATCAACCCTAGGATTTGTTAATCATGTTTACAGCCCGTAGGCAGACAGTAAGTAAATATGCATCGAGCTAACAGGTGCTCGTCGGCTAAACGCCTTAAAAGAATAATTTTATAATGTAGTGAGCGAAACAAAATAGAAAACCCACTCGTAGCCCGGGTTCCTTCTAGTCGCCACCATCGGGCTGGAGGTCCGGTAGATCCTCGGGTACTGCTCTGAAATCTGGCCACACAAAACCAGCTGGGTCAAACCCTAGAAAGAGCAAGTGCCACAAAGGAGGCCACGAAATAAGAATAAAGCCAGCATATCAGATCATAAGAAATAGAAGAAAAGTACAAGTAATAAAGAGTACAAAGGACAATAAACGACTAGGGACGTGGAGCCATTCCTGAAGCCAGGTTACAATCCTTAACCAAACCAGGACCGGGGTTGTAACCTTTCGCCTGAATAGCACTTTGTCTCTCCCCATTTATTGTTTAAGAATAAGTAAAACAGTCATTCTCAGGAGTACCAAGTATAGGGACTAGACGAGACTTAGACAGGACTGGACACCATCCATTCACAAGCGGCCAAGCAAATACTACGGCTTACTACCTTAACTAACTAGGGTTATCACAAGCCTAATTACTAACAAGATGCAATTGAGAATTTCCCAGTCCCAAGCCCTGCAGACTATCTAGTTATCCTTCTGCGGGTTGAGAGGATGGTTGGGTACATCGCCCAGGAGACGATATACCCTTTGGTGACTTAGAGGTGCAACACATGACAGTGTGCTGGAAATGTGCTCTACTCGTCGGCAAGCTACAAGTCCATTAAAGTGCCCAGATAACGAGATTGCTTGTGATTGGAAATCCTCCATGTTCTAGTTTGATCTAATCATTAGGCTAATCCAATTTAGTTTGAGTCCCTGGCCGTGGTAACCCGGGAGTCACGTCCTAGACAAGATGCAAGACAAGACAAGTAGATTTGCACGAGGCAACAAGAAATAACACCCACAGTGTCAGGGCAAGTCAAGTACGACCAGTTATCAAGTCAAGTCAAGTCAAGTCAAGAGTACGCCGCGGCGGCCACTATCCAGATATCAAGTTACAGGAGATTATTACAGGTTGCAGGTTACAAGTTAAAAGCCACAATTTACAAGCACCCAACAAGTTACTGCCAAGATCAGAGAATGCTAGCCATAAATTAAAAATACATAAAATCGTGTCAAGATGGTCAGGTCAAGTCAAGTCGTGCTGTGGGCATCAAGATCTAAGAGAGCAAAATTAGCAAGAGAAAAGCCAAGAACCAAAGGGAACACCAAGGGTCAGGAGGGGGAAGCCATGGCACAGGGTGTGCCAGACAAGGGGCACGGGCAAACGGCACCAAGAGACGCGCTCGGGAAGGGTCGCAGCACGCCAAGGGACGCGAGCGGGGTCAACAGGGTCAACTGCGCATGGGGCGTGCAGGGGGATCATCAAGGCGTACAGGAGCGCGCGGCCATCCAAGCGCGCAGGGGACGCGGGGGGGAGGACAAGCGTGCAGGGGGCGCGGGGGCCAAGCGCGCAGGGGCGTGCGACAGCTAGCGCAGGGGCCTAGCGTGCAGGGGGCGTGGGGGCCAAGAGCGCAGGGGCGCGCGGTAGTGAGCGCAGGGGCCAAGCGCGCAGGGGCGCGCGGCAGCGAGCGCGCAGGGGCCAAGCGTGCAGCAGCGAACGTGCAGGGGGCCAAACGCACAGGGGAGGGCCGCACGGCAACGAGCGCGCAGGGGCCAAGCGCGCAGGGGAGGGCAGCGCGGCAACGAGCGCGCAGGGGCCAAGCACGCAGGGGAGGGCAGTGCGGCCAGCTGGGCGAGCTCGAGCGCAGGCCAGCAAGCGCGCGGCACAGCACGCGCGGACGAGGGCAGCGCGGTCAGCGACCAGCGCTAAAGAGCGCGGCACGGAGGAAACAGCACGGCGCTAAACAGCGCGGCTGGAGGGGTCTTCTTCTTCCTCAAGTTGAGAGGAAGAACACCAATGGCCTCAAAACTTGGAATTTTACAACTTGGTCCATACAATGGGAAATCCGGATTTTCAAGAGTCTAACTTGTGTAAAATTCGATTCTCTACAACATAGAAGTATCAAAACAAGCAAAAATCCAAGTTTGGTAGATCAAACCCAAGAAATTCCAAAAATTGTAAAAACTTAGATCTAGGAGAATCCAAGCTCCAAATCCAAAAATGTCAAGTTCTAATGTTGTTCCAAATCATCTAATTAAGCTAATAGGCAAATAAAATTTGGTCTTTATGTGGTGGCAAAATGCACTTGCCTATGGGTGGGGTGTTGTGTGGAAGAAGAAAGAAGAAGAAAGAGTTAGAAATTAATGAGGAGAGAGAATGGTTGCTGGGGATTTAATGAGGGTGGAGTTGTGGTGGAATGAGGGTGGAGTGTAGATTAAGGTGTTCCATTGGGTTTAAAATCAAACCAAACCAACTAAAACCGAGCCGAGCCGAAACCCAAAACACGAAAAAACCCAAAATTTTGCAAGTCGAGAAAAATAAAAATACATGCCAAAATTCGACTACGAGTATAAATACGAAATACGGTAAAATGAGGGTGACAAAAATATGGTGTGAAAGGCGCAGAATGGTGAAAACGTGAATAGGTGTGTGATTCTCATTGAATGAGCATAGATTGGTGAACCGAGTATAGATGCGTGATTCAACCGAAATACGATAAAAAAGTGGCGTTGATTGTCGAAAACGAGTACAAAAATGTGATTTCTAACTGAAATAAGATATCAAATGCGCATAAAATGGTGTAAATGAATATAAATGAGTGACTATAACTGAAATATGGTATAAAATGATAAAAATGAGTATTAGATGGGTAATTAATTATAAGCAAAATATGGTACAAAATAGGTGTGGAATGCTGAAAACGAGTATATCTGAGTAATCTAGGAAAAATATGGTGTAAAATAGACATTGAATGTTAAAAATGAGAAGAGATTGGTGATTCTAATAGAAATATGTTGTAGAATGGGCGTAGATTGGTAAAACCGAGTTTAGATGCGTGATTCTAACCGAAATACGGTAAGTGTCATAGATTGGTAGAAATGAGTACATAAATGTGATTTATATCATAAATAAGGTATCAAGTGCTCGTAGAGGGGTAAAAACGAGTATAAATAAGTTATTCTAATGGTATAGAATGAACGTACAATGTTGAAAATGAGTATTTAGATGTGTAATTAATAATAACCGAAATATGTATAAAAAGGCATGGAATGGTGAAAACGAGTACATACGGGTGATTGTAGCCGAAATATGGTGTAAAATGAGCATAGAATTGTGAAAACTAGAATAGATATGTGATTCGAATCGATTGTGGAAACATGTACATAAATGTGATTTCTAAATGAAATAAAGCAGCATATGCTCATAGAATGGTTAAAACTAGTATAAATGAGTGATTCTAACTGAAATATTGTATGTAATGAGCGTATAATGATCAAAACGGGTAATTAATGAATAATTTATTAGAACCAAAATATGGTATAAAATATGTTGTAATGGTGAAACTGAGTATTTATGCGTGATTCTAGCAGTGGTATCAAATATGCATATAATGGTGAAAACGAGAATAGATGGGTGATTCTAATTGATTGAATATGGTGTAAAATGAACGTTGAATGATGAAAATGAGAATAGATTGGTGATTCTAATATAAATATGTTATAGAATGGGCGTAGATCGGTGTAACCGAGTTTAAATGCGTGATTCAAATCGAAATACAGTAAGTGAGATATATTGGTAGAAATGAGTACAGAAATGTGATTTATATCCGAAATAAGGTATCAAATGCTCATAGACGGGTGAAAATAAGTATAAATGAGTGATTCTAATTGAAGTATGGTATAGAATGAACTTACAATGATGAAAACGAGTTTAGATGTGAAACTAATAATAATCAAAATATGTATAAAAAGGCATGGAATCGTGAAAACGAGTACACACTACAAGAAAAAACTCCTTTTACAACGTTGCAAATAAGTTGTAGAAGGTATTTTACAATGTTTAATAAAAGGTTGTTATATCCAGGGTTGTAAAAGGAGGGTTATCTTCCACAATGTTTGTTTGAACGTTGTAAAAATGTTGTATAAGTTCTACCGACAACAATTTACAAACATTGTTAAAAATATATAAAATATGACAAAACCTTTCAACGACATTTGACAAGTATTGTAAAAATACTTTTTAAAACGTATTACAAGTGTTGTAAATATAATTTCAACAATGTTCTGCAATTGTGGTAAAAACAATATCTATCACGTTCAGTAAACATTGTACATAAATTTTCTACAACAATATACAAACATTATAAAAATAGTTTATACAACTTTCAACAAATGTTGTATATTTTATTTAATCATGTTTGCCAAACGTTGTAATATATATTTGTATGTTGTAATTATAACATCGACAATGATTTAAAAATATTATAAATAAAGTTTATAATCTTTAGAAACGTTGTTAAAATATTATCTTACAACAGTTTTGAAACGTTGTTGATAAAAAGAGCTTATACAACTTTTACAAAATATTGTATATTTTATTCAATCATGTTTGTCAAACATTATAACAAATATTTGTATGTTGTAATTATAATATCAACAATAATTTAAAAGTATTGTAAATAAATTTTACAATGTTTAGAAACGTTGTTAAAATATTATCTTACAATAGTTTTGAAACATTGTTGATTATGTTTCCATTTTAAAAAAAATACAATTTACAAAAAAAATATTTAATCCATAATTATAATACTAATACAAATACACAAATACAAATACAAATATATTATTCTAATTTTTGCTCCTGCTATCATTGTTGTTGTTGTTGCTGCTGCTACCGCTGCTGCTGTTGCTACCATTATTGTTGCTATCGCTGCTACTATTGTTGTTGTCACTTTCTCAGCAACTCCACCACCAAGCATATCAAAATGAAGATACTAGACTGGAAGCACGCTGTGACAATGTATAGTTGATATCAAAAACATATTTTTACCAAAGAACGAGAAAAGGTACATAAATTTGAATGTCATCTATGACATCTTTTTATGTCAACTAAGACTACAAGCTATCACATTTAACATAAGAAAATACCAATATATGAGTTATTTCTTACCAGGAAAAGATACACATGGCGGAAATAGAAGAATAGAACAAGTATACATGTGCCAGTAGCAATCTTGTATAACACTAAACATTCAACATCAGAAAAACTATGTTCCTGTAGGAGTCCTTTATATTCTACTTGATAAACTTGCTCAGACTACAAATTAGATCAATCATTCTTCTTCCAAAAATTAAATATGTGCTAGCTAATTATTTGAGACTTGACCTAGAACTTAGCCTAATCTAGGTTAGCCTTGAGTTTAGAATCTTGATTAGGGTAACCTAGCAAATGACAAGATTATTAATATCTAGTTATTTATAGGAAATATATTTACTCTTAGGATATTTATGGAAAAGAAGCCTTAGAACTATTGGACCAATAGGAGGACTTGGAATTTGTTGGACAATTCTTAGCCACACATCTAAAACCCAAACCCTAGCCTTTATCAACAGCCATCAAGAGGCTACAACCCTATTTTAATCACATCATCAAGTTCTTGCCTCTTTTTAAAAATACCTACTAAGAACCCTACTTGTGTTCTTCCCCAAACCTTCACCAAATCCTCATTACTCCACCAAATTGGACCAAACGAATTGCGTTGGACTCCCCTACAGTACTAGAGGCTAGTGGGGGCTTACTTGCAAGGAGTAGAGCGCATTTGGACATCGCTCGAGGAAGGTAACTACTCATTTCGGGACCCTTTTCATTGAGGATTCACCCTCAATAGGTAAAACCCTACAAACACCTATAAATTCCCAATTTTTTCCATAGATATATCCATTTAAGGTTCCCCTAGGTGTAGCCCAAGTTTAGTAGGAGTTCGTGTCCATTTCGTGTCCGTATCGGACACGTATCGGTGTTTTTGAACTTGTGCTCGACAAAATACCACATAGGAAATTATTTTGTTAATTTTCAAAAGTAATTACGTAAATGTGTAGCCCTTAGCATGCTGATCACGAATCACTAACACTGAGCTGGATTCTGTGTCGTGTCCGTGTCTAAATAGGACACGTATGCACTGTACGAGATCTCGTGCACTGTCCTGCTACTGGACACGTCGTGTGCGCTGCACACGACACGATTTGATACGAAACTTAGGGTGAAGGTCGGGGACATGACTGACACTATGCTCATAAAATTTGGGGTGGTGTCATGTCGTGTCGAGGGAGAAAACACGCGCGCACTATTTTTGCCCAGACTGTGCACAGACGAAAATTGGCCACTGATACGCGCTTCCCGCGTGGACACGCGACTTCGTGGACATGACTCAGGCACCTAAACACCTAGACCTATACCTAGCGAACCCCTAGGCACGAGTACGTGTCACAATTTGACTCGTGTTGCGTGCACGAGTCCGTGGCACGTGCACACCACACTTGTCTGGACCCATTTTCTGATACACCACGTTTCACTGTTTTGACACGTTTGTGTCCTGTTTGTTGGACACGAACAACCCCTATGACATTTGTGCACATGTATCACATCTCTGTTTTAAGCTATTTTGAGTTTTAATGTGATCTCGAATTTGATTTGCTTGTTCCCATACATTTTCTGATACTCTGTTGCTCAGAGTTCAAATTGTTATTTTAGTATAAATTAAACGATTTATAAGGGTGTTTGGATGTTGATTTATATGTATACATACCTGTGTTTGTGTGGGATGCATGTTGGTATCAAATGATTGGTTCGGATCTGTCTCATTTTGAGATGGATTGGTTTGGAAATTCGAATGTGATTCCATGGTTCAATACATTTTCTGAAATGACATTAATTTAGAGTTTGAGATACATTTTAACTGTTTAATGTTAAATTACACTAAATTGCATGAATACAATGTCTAGATTCATGATAGCATAGCTGGGATTCATAATGGATTGGGGATTTGGGTTCTCATTACAAACATGGGAATGAACTGACTGAAACCTGAGTTTAATCCAATGTTAAACTAAAAAATTTCATATGTTATTAATGAAATTTCAGTTATAGTATTTTCTGAGATTCTTGTTAGGAATAAAAACTGAGATTTTGCAAATACATGTAAACTGAAATGGGGATTTGGGAATGAAAACTGAAACCTGAGTTTGAAGTGAAATTGAGTTGGGTTTTAAGTTAAAACTGAAATTTTGTTTGGGTTTTAAGTTAAATTCGAAATTTCTTCCAAGTGGTTTGGGTTTCATTTTGATTCTCAGGTTTGAGAGTTGAATGTAGGGTTAAAAAGGAAACTGAACTGTGTTTATATATTTAGAAAAAACCAGAGAATGTTTTTCTTTCCTTGATATTTGAAAACTGAGAACTCATATGAGTATAACCTGAGATTTCAAAAATAATATGAAAACCTGAGATGGTTCAGTATTTTCAAATCTGAGATTAGGTTGGTTTGATATATTATTCCTGATAAAAGGTTAGGCTATACATGATGTAGATTTTAAACTGATGTTTGACTAAACCTGAGAACATTTCATTTATACACACACACACATTCCTTAACTTGTTTTTCCTATCACAGACACCCACACACACAAGTAAATGCATACACTACATTCACACAACTATTCCTGAGACATTTGAAACCTGAAATCATTGTATAACAGATAAATGAATTAGGGATAATGTGAAATTGGGTTTTTATTTGAATGATACTGAGTTTTCACACATTTCAGTCTCTTCCTTCCCTCTTTTAAATATGTATATATATGTACCTATATATAGATGAATGTAATGCTATGTATCCATATATGTAATGTAGGTATCCCATGTATGTTAAACTAAATGCTAGATATGCAGGAATATGTACTTAAGGTTGCATTCATATATTTTATGAATATATTGTAATGAATATGCATATAGACAATGTAATGCACTATCAAATGCATTGGTATATACAATGTATGCATGTTGTGTGCCTCAATGCCATGTAATGTAATATAGAATGATATACAATATATGCTCAATGATAAGGTAGTACCCAATGTATGCCTCTATATGCATGAATGTATATATTTATATAATGGATCTATTTGGTATATAGCCTAGTGTTAGAGTGACCTGTGGGTGGTTGTTTAGATTTGAGTTGGCTGGCCTGACCTAGTTTGACTAGAGATTGACTGGAGTTGACCAAAAGTAAATATTGAGTCTAGATGTGACCAATTGACCTAGTTTGACTAGTGTAGTTGACTTGGGTTGACCCAGTGTTGACCAAGAGTTGACTTTGACCTAGTTTGACCTAGAAATTATATAGATTGCATCATACACTTCAATTACCTTATTTCTGAATATATCATAATCTGTTTTACTCTAAATAGGACTCTGTGACACCAGTTCGAACTTTATTTATCTCAGTCATTTAGGGTGACAGGCGAGTACATTCTCTGATCGTTTCATATTTGTCAGGACTTATATTCTTGCTCTAGATTACTTTACTTGATACTGGCACGATTGTTATCACGGATTGGTACTATATGAATCTTCTCTTACGATGTTATCTCTATTGTGTTCAACAGATACATATTGTGATGTGCGTTTCACGAACATATTGTATTTATTGTACACCCCTATTCACGTATACTCATTATGCATCTTGTACTCTCATGATCACATGAGCTTCATGGAGAAACTATTGTACAAGTTAGCATAACCGGATTGGATCCTTGTGTATTGATTGGGGAGGGTGAGTAGGAAATGGTTATGTGATCAAAATCCCATATTGTACAAATATTGTATGCATCCATTGTACACTCACGTATGATGGAGTTACCTATTGTTATTGTACAACCGAAGCCGTTTACATAACCATATTGTGCTCTAAATCACCAGTATTGCAGTTTTACTTATTCTGTATATATTTTCAGTTATAGATTCTCTTTCATTTTCATGTACATCTTCTTACAGTTCATGTATCGTACTATATTGCATGTTTATTATCTTCTGACATGATATAAACTGCGTGAGATGTATTGTGCTCGCTCCTATCCTGACTGGACCTGTTGAAAACATTACAGATGATGATGGTGACTGCCCTACCTTCTATGGGACACATGAGGGTGACCTTCAGGAGCCTGAGGAGCATCTAGCTCAGTAGAGTGTGCCTAGTTTAGTCTAGTGTTTATAGTTTTCAGTTTGTATCGGATTGTTCCGATTGTTAGTTGAGACTTAGTTATATTTCAGGACTTGTATTTATTTGTGTTGGACATCTACTTTGTGTGGTGTGATAACTCTATTTATATTTTAGTTTCTTCCTTTTATCTGATTCCATATCGTGCTCTATCTTTCCTAGACTTGTGATTGAGATATAGAGTTTAGATAATATATTATACCTCCGTACGGAGATGATATATTTATATCATGTTAGATGTTATAGACGAACTATACAGCGTTCTACCGCCGACACTGCGGCGTAGGCTGGACGTACCCACGTTCTCGTGCCCTTCCTCAGGGTGCGGGTCGTGACAAGATTAGTTGAAACAAGTACAGAAATATGATTTTTGACGGAAATAGGATATCAAATAGCTCATAGAATTATGAAAACGAGTATAAATGCGTAATTTTAACTGATATATGGTATGGGTGAGCGTACAATGACGAAAATGAGTATTAGATGGTTAATTAAGTATAACCGACATATGTTATAAAACATGAATGATCTGGTGAAAACTAGTATAGATTGGTGATTCTAGCCTGTATGGCATAGAATTGAAAATGAGAATAGATGGGTAATTCTAATTGAAATATGGTGTAGAATGGGCGTAGATTGATTAAAGATACGTTATTCTAATCGTAATATTGTAAAAAAAGTGGATAGTAAAAACGAGTATGAGTACGAAATGTGAATGGGCGTAGATTGATTAAAGATATGTTATTCTAATTGAAATACGAGTACGAAATGTGATTTCTAACCGAAATAAGGTATCAAATTCACATAAAATAATGAAAACGAGCATAAGTAAGTGTTCTAACAAAAATACAATATAAAATGAGCGTACAATGATGAAAAGGAGTATTAGATAGGTAATTAGTTATAACGAAAATATGGTATAAAACATGTGTGGATGGTAAAAATGAGTATAGGTTAGTGACTCTAGCCAAAATATGGTGTAAAAAGGCGTAGAATAGTGAAAGCGAGAATAGGTGTGTGCTTCCCTTTGAATGAGCATAGATTGGTGAACCGAGAATAGATGCGTAATTCAAACCGAAATACAAAAAAATGGCGTTGATTGTCGAAAACGAGTACAAAAATATGATTTCTGATAGAAATAAGGTATCAAATGCGCATAAAATGGTGAAAACGAGCATAAATGAGTGACTATAACTGAAATATGGTATAGAATGATAAAAACGAGTATTAGATGGGTAATTAATTATAAACAAAATATGGTAAAAAATAGGTGTAGAATGCTGAAAATGAGTATATGAGTAATTCTAGCAAAAATATGGTATGAAATGGGCATTGAACGGTGAAAATGAGAATAGATTGGTGATTCTAATAGAAATATGTTGTAGAATGGGCATAGATTGGTGTAACCGAGTTTAGATGCGTAATTCTAACCGAAATACGATAAATGACATAGATTCATGAAAATGATACTGAAATGTGATTTATATCCGAAATAAGGTATCAAATACTCGTAGAAGAATGAAACGAGTATAAATGAGTGATTACAATTGAAGTATGGTATAGAATGAACATACAATAATGAAACAAGTATTTAAATGTGTAATTATTAATAACCGAAATACAATGGAGAAACCAACAATAGCCATGGAATGGTGAAAACGAGTATAAATGGGTGATTGTAGCCGAAATATGGTGTAAAATAGGCTTAGAATGGAGAAACCGAGAATAGATACGTGATTCTAATCGATTGGTGGAACCTTGTACATAAAGGTGAGTTCTAATCAAAATAAGGCAACATATGCTCATAGAATGGTATAAACTAGTATAAATGAGTGATTCTAACTGAAATATGGTATATAATGAGCGTACAATGATGAAAATGGGTACTTAATGTGTAATTAATTACAATCGAAATATGCTATAAAACATGTTGTAATGGTGAAACATAGTATTTATGAGTTATTCTAGCTGAAATATGGTTTAAAATATGCATAGAATGGTGAAAACGAGAATATATGGGTGACTATAATTGAACTATGGGGTAGAATAGGTATAGATTGGTGAAACCGAGTAGAGATGTGTAATTCTAACCAAAATACAGTTACAAAAGTGGTGAAGATTAGTAGAAACAAGTTTAGAAATGTGATTTTTAACGGAAATAAGATATCAAATACTCGTAGAATTATAAAAACGTGTATATATGAGTTATTCTGAATGATATATGGTATAAAATGATCATATAATGACAAAAATAAGTATTAGATGGGTAATTAAGTATAACCGAAATATATTATAAAACATGAATGAACTCGTGAAAACTAGTATAGATTGGTGATTCTTGCCGGTGTGGCATATAATAGTGAAAATGAGAATAGATGGGTGATTCTAATTGAAATATGGTATAGAATCAGCGTAGTTTCGTGAAATCGACTACAGATACAAGATTCTAATCGAAATACTGTAAAAAAAAATGTGGCATAGAATGTCGAAAACGAGTACGAAATATGATTTCTAACCAAAATATGATATCAAATACACATAAAATGGTGAAAACGAATATAAGTAAGTGTTCTCGCCAAAATACAATATAAAATGAGCGTACAATGATGAAAACGAGTATTAGATGTGTTTGCAAAAACAAAAGTTTCCTTTATTTCACAAACTTTGTAAGAAATTATAATTGAATTCTGGAAAAGTACAACTTTAGGAATCCGATCTGAAGACGATCGCTTTATCCCTTGGACGATGTGAACTCTGAAGACAGTAGCCTCTGAAGTTGAAGGCAGTAGCCTCTGAAGAATGCAGCAGCACTTGGGCAAGAACTCCTGATTTCTCTGCTTTGATTCGAATTTTCTGATCTCTATGATCGCCCCTAGGAAGGACTTGAAACTCTATTTATAGAGTTCTGGAAATAACTAATTTCTAGTTATTCTGGATTGTGCAGGATGGATTGCGCAGACATTGAACTGCGCAAGTAGTGAACTGCGCTGGCAGTTACTTGATCGTGGGCCAACTGTATGAGACGCGTGGCATTGTTTGATTGAAATGCGCATGATCGTGTACAGACGGTTGCCACGTGGTGAGCAATTGATGGCATGTATGCCACGTACAAAATGTTAGTTGTTGATGGATTATGCCACTTGAACTGTGCTAGCTTCAGACTGCGCTGGCATTGGACTGCGCTAGGGTTGAACAGCGCTTTGAGTGGGCCGGTAGACTGTGCTAGGGTTGAACTGCGCTTCGAGTGGGCTGGTAGACTACGCTAGCTGTACAGCTGTCCTCGAGCGCTTTGCTGCACGAGAAACAAACAGTTTCCTCGTTCTTTGGGCTGTCAACTATCAGAAGATCTAATTTTCTGTCAGGTAATGATGATGCGGCCACGTCAGCTAGCGCGCTTGGATGGGTGCGCAGTTCAGCTTACGCAGTTGAGTTATTGCGCAGTCTGTCTCCTGCGCAATTCATTTGAAGGATGCACAATTTGATTTTCATTGCTTTGTTGATAGGTGCAACTTGATTTTTAGGACATACAAGACCCCCTTCAAAGTTTTCAAAATTTTAAAAATATTCAAAGTTTTGAAATACTTTGAATTTTGATTTTAAAATCAAGTTGCGCAAGTAATGCCTTGTCTGCGCGTTTGGAGGAATCAGCTCCTATTTTTTTGGCGTAATCTGAGGCGACTGTTACTTTCGAAAAACTATAAATAGTTCTCATTCTTCTTTCTGTCATTCTTTAGTTGCTTCAAATTGTTCGAGAGAGAAAACTCCTGAGCCAACTCCGAATCTTCTCCTTCTTCTCCGTCGACATCAATGGCCCCGAAACGTTCCGCCGCCGAGAAGGGCAAAGCCCCCGCTGAGTCTTCGACTCGGGCTGCACCTCGCATTTCTCGTCACGAAGTCGGTCACCCTGCGCTGCAAGGTAGACGATGGACTCGATCAAAAACCCTTTTTAGGGTTCTTTGACATTGTTGAACCTTCAAACCTCTCTCTTTTTAGAGATTTGGTTGTATTGTGCCGCCCTGTTTAGGGTTTTGGCTGCACACACAAAATAGTTTTCATTTTTATGAAAACTATTTTCTTGCGCAATCGGTCGGGAAGTGCTGGCTAATGTTCAACGCAATTTATCGATTTGTGTAAGTATGTCCAGCGCAAACTGATGCTTTGTGCAAGTTATTCAGCACAATCTGATGACTTGCGCAAGTGGATGTTTTGGCACAACTGGATATTATGTGCATGTTATGCTGTATTAGCGCAATCTGATGCTATGCACATAGCGCAATCTGACACTTGCGCAATTTGCTGATCTTTTGAACAGACTTTTTGATTTGGCATATACTGATTTCTGTCTTTTTGTTTGATGTAGTTAACATCAGGGAAGACCCAAATTATGAAGTCTTTGCAGGGACTCTGGCTGAACCCGAGTTTAAGGAGGATCTATCCCATGTAACATTTCCTCAGTATGCCTCGCCGTCATCTCGGCAAGCCATCTTAATAGCACAAGACAACGAAACATTGCTGAGTCTGATGAACGGGCAGCCTCAGCAAACTGCTGACGCCGTTATTCATAAGAAGCCTCTATTTCTTTTTGGTGAGGCTCTTGATAAGAGTTTTCAGCCGAGACCTCGAGTTGAACAGAGATTATTCCAGAGAGGCGAGAAAAGGATACTTCTTCCTGAGATTTCCAGGTGCCTTCCCCTATCTCGCTATGCTTTCGCGAGTTATCCCAGGAGGATGGACTGGGATATAACTCCTCTCCAGCAAGCCAGAATAGGGAACATTCGTGTGAAGAAGGGGCCGAACAATAAGGACATGTTTACAGTTCCTCTGAGCGTCACAGCTCCCTGCTCACAGGATTGAAGCCCGACTGCATTCCACCGGAGAACTCCTCCCTGCTGCTGCCAGTTAGAACATCGATCTTCGCAAATGAGTTTGCGAAGGTTAAGGGAAGATATCCGGATCAGGACATCCGATTGGCAGGTCTGGTGAATCCAGATAACAAAAGATGGAACTGCATAGCCAATTAGATATTGGCTCAGTTCGAAGAGAAGCTCAAGGAGATTGAGCTATACCAGCCGGTATACTCTACCGTATACGTCTTCCACCCCAACCCTCATCTGTTCCTCGCATTGGCGGAGAGGTACAACTTCAGGATAGGGACTTTCATGACACCCTGTGGAGAGATTGGACTGGCTCTTCATGAGATGAAGTATATCTCGAGCTTGCCAATGGGGGAATTCTTCTATGAAGAATTTGTTCCAACCAATGACGAGTTGGACCGACTTCGTCGGGAAAATGCTGATATGGTGGCCGTTTTTGAAGAACTGCTGTGCCACTATAAGATATGCTCCTTGTATTATAAGAGTGGTTCCTCTGGCACTTGCTACTCGACAAAATGGTTGCCCTATCTCTTTCTCAACCATATCATGGAGAAAAAGACTAAGGAGCACGATAAGTACAACCCTAACTTCTTCAGACCACTCAGCCATAGCGAGGTGATAAGATTGATGGAGGGGAACCAGAAAATGGATATCAAAGTCGATGATGATCTTCAATATCCTCCTTTCAAAACAAGAGATATTATTGAAAGTTTCATGAAGATGGGCTATAGGCCCATGTCAGAGGAAGCCCAGCTGGCGGGTTTCCTCACCTACTGGCTTCGATGATTCGTCGTCCCTGGAGCCAGCACCGTCGATCGCTTCCATCGCGGCGTGCTCTTTGCTGCCGTCTGTTTAGTCTTTGGCTACCGGATGGATCTGCTGTCGACGATGACCTGTAGAGTGAATGCTGGTCTCCGCCTTTTTGTTGATTCAATGCTCAAAGGGAAAGGCGAGAAAGGGAACTTCCCTCGGATGGAGCTACCCTACACTTATTTGTTCGGATGGTTGCTTCTGCACTATCCTTTATTGATGAACCCCGATATGGGGGCGGTCAGTGGTAGCTTTTTGCGGAGATTCTCCAAGAGTAAATGGATATACACCAGTCTAAGAGATTGCAGACGTGCTCTGAATCTCGGGAAGGGATGGAATTTCTACCGTGTTCCCCCTCCAGCTGGATATGAACACATGTCTACAAATTTGGTCGATCTTGGAAGGCAGCCTTTGGGTCATGCAGTATTTGATTGGCTGAAGACGATCCGGCCGTCACACTTATGCTACAGATTTGAAGATGAATGTTACTTTGAACCCTATCTTCCCAGCCGTTTTGTGCGCTAATTCGGCTATGACCAATTCCACGTAGGCAACGCTATAACGTGCCTGCAAGGAAAAGGTTATCTGATTGATGGAGCCCGGGCTTGGGCTTATTATAATGCTCGAGACACAAGAATAATATTCTCGATGCCGACGAAGAGCGATCATGTTCCTCGGATGATGTACACATATTCGCTCTTCGACACATCAGCGAATACCTTTGCCGAGAACTTTAATCTCGCAGATAGCTTTGCGACAACAACGCGATTAAAGAAGGAAGCAACTGTTTATCGGCTCCAAATAATAACGAAGAGTATGAGCCAGTGGATGCCCCGTTGGAAGCTTCAAGGGAAGCTAACTTCCCTGAAGAAGTCAACGAGCCACTGCGTGTCTCCTTGAAGGTTGTTAAATCTCCAACCAAAGAGAGGAAGAGGAGGACATAAGAACCCTCTTCTCCAGTTGCTAAGAAGAAGCTTGTCTTGGAATCATCGGACAAAGTCACTACTCGGTCGTAATCTCGGCAGCTGGCTGAGTCGACCCAGAGAGAAGAAGCAACTACTCCGACCTCTCTTCAAAGACAGGTCGATGTTGTGGATGTAGAGAGTCCAGAGAGACCTCTACACAGAAAGAAGATGGTCTTCAGAAGGAGGAAGATAGTCACTCCCCCGAGACAAATCCTGTCATCGGTTGTGGCTAGTGCTGTTGCCAGAATCACAATGTCGTATCCTACACCTGTCCCTGAGCCCAGGTAGGAAACTCCTAGTCCAGAGCAGAGGGATGAGGCTGTAGAGCCCAGGAAAGACATTGTAGAGAGAGAGGATGAAGTTTTGCGATCTCCTTCACTTGCAGTAGAAACTACCCAGCTTTCTGCTACACCAGGAACATTCCGTGAAGAAGAAGATCGATTAATGATCGATGCACTGAATGATTGCGACTTCGGCCTGCAGGATGATGTAGATCCGGCCGCTGCAACTGACAGTGAAGAAGCACCAGAGGACAGTATAAGTAATGAAGATACATCAACAGACGATGTTGATGATACTTTAAATCCAGAAGAGGACGCTAATGTCCATGTATCCCCAGAAGCTGTTAATGACACGCTGAATCCTGAAGAGGATGTTAAGGTGCATGTGTCTCCAAAAAAGAATGCGGGTGAAGAAGTAGCACCTGAGAAAACTACTACTTCTAATCCCAAAGGTATTGAATGAGATTATCAATCTTCTTTTCATAGATTAAATGGCTGACATCTACATTTTTTATCCATCCAGAACTTGAATCTTCCCCAGTTCCTCCCACATGCACTGATATAGTGCCAATAACGGTGATAGCTAGTGGTAGCCGACATTTTTCGGGCGGCTCCGAGGCGGGTAGTAGCCAGACAGTGATGTCTGAGGCTACTTCTGCTAGGTTAGGACCTGTGCCAGTAGATGACAGACCTGTCACTGGTCCTAGCCATGGTAAGATGATTGCCTTTACTTTTGATCCTTTTCGATTAGTTGCTAATGACAACAAAATGATAAGGTTCATTTGATTTTACAGAAGAACATCTGGGAGGGGTAGCCAGCTCAATCATGGCTCCCTTGTCTAAAGAGCCCTCCACTCATGTGCAAGAAGCTGAACGTCCATCTGTAGAGGCACCTGCTGCTTCATCGTCAATGGGAGTAGCTGCTACACCTGGTGCCCTGGCTACTAACCGATTTATCATTAGCTCCTTCACCAACCTTTTTTTAATTCGTTGGAACCCTTAGTAGATAGGGTGATAGAGAAAGAAGATGCTGGTTTCTCCACAGTTAGAGGTCCAAACTCTTATCTGATCAATGCCATCCGCAGTCAAGGTGACGAAGCTCAAGCTATTTTTCTTGAACATATACTAGATGAGATGGAGGCATCGGTCAGGATCTATAAAGAGCTTAATGGGGGGGAGGTGGAGCCCTTGGTACAGACTGAATTTGAAAAGATGTCTCAAGAGGCTGCAATTGCAAAAGTTGATTTCCAGGTTCTCTTGGACACTTTCACGACCAAGTCTGCAGAGTATAACTCCCAGGTAGAAATAATAGCATCTGCTGCTGGGGAGAAGGAGAAGAAAGTTGCTGAGCTGAGAGCAGAATCTGCCCGTCTTCAGAAAGAGTTGAGACTTGTTCAGCTTGCTCTGGAAGATGAGGTCACACAACATCAGGCTGCAGTTCAGCAACTGGACGCTCTGACCCAGGAAAGAGATGAGTATGTCGTAACTCATCAAGTTGAAATCTCCCGTAAACTAGTAACCTTGTGGACTTTCGACAATAAGTCTGGAATGGAGGAAGCTAGGAGGCGAGTGATGGATTCTCGTGAGGAGCGACTACAAGCTTTAAAGCAGCAGATGACTAGCTTGATGACCCCGCCAGCCGAATAGAAAAACTATCTGTATCTTCTTGTTTTGTGATATGTAACGCCTTTTGATTTTGATCAATAAAAGATATTTTCTTGGTAGCTCTATTATTTATTGCATATCTTATTCAGATATAAATAATAGCGATAGAAAATATATTCAGAGGTACATGACATGATATATTTCTTGATTTTAGAAAATAATTATATTTATTATATCTGCTCAGAGGTAATGTGGACATGACAGAATATAATTTGTTGAATATCATTATTTCAGTAGATAACTTAATCAAAGATAACAAATATATAACAAGTTGCTGATATGGATGAATGGATGAATGAACGAAATGAATCGTCAAAATGTGTGGACGAAATGAATCGTCAGAATAAACGGATGGACCGTCAAATGAATGAACGAGTGAACCGTTAGATGAATGGAATGAACAGGTAAACCGTCAGATGAATGTAATAAATGGGTGAACCGTCAGATGGATGGAATGAACGGGTGAACTGTCGGATGAATGTAATGAACGGGTGAACCGTCAGATGGATGGAATGAACGGGTGAACCGTCGGATGAATGTAATGAACGGATGAACCGTCAGATGGATGGAATGAACGGGTGAACCGTCATACGAATGGAATGAATGGGTGGACCATCAGATGAATGTAATGAACGGGTGAACCGTCAGATGGATGGAATGAACGGGTAAACCGTCGCTTCACTGTTTTGAGAATCTCTGCCTATAAATAGAACAAAAATCTAGATGGAACGATCACTTTCACTTTTCAACACAAAGATGTCGTATGGAGATGCATCCAAGAAGGCTGAGATCACGCCAAAGGTTGAAGTGGGCACTGAAGAATGTCCTGCCGAACCGGCCCAGCCAAAACAGACAGATGCTAGCGAAGGTTCATCCGCACCCAAGCCGCCGAAGGACATCTTGGACTTCTTGCTTGAACCAGGGACAACAGAAGAAGAAGAGGCCATGAGGATGGCTGCTTGTAAGTTCCTGGTGGGTTCGAGCAAGGATGTTCTCGGCTCTTTTGCCGACTATGTCTTTGATAAGGACGACAGTGGCCCGTATCTCGATTTTGAGAAGGATGATAGTGACCTTCCTTGATATTATGTACTAGCATTCATGATGAAAATAAAATCAAATTTTATTTATGAATTTGTCTGATGATTACAAGCGATCTCTTTTATATTTATACATAATACTTTTTGAGGAATTTGCCACTGATGGGCATCATCGCAACTCGACCATCCAATTTTGTGAGTTGATAGGCTCCATTTGAGAAGACGTTGCTCACAATATATGGACCTTCCCACTTTGCATCGAACTTGCCTTTGCTCATATGAGTCATAGTCATGGGACGTCTGACCGTTAGAACAAGCTCTCCTTTCTGAAAGGCTCTGACTTTAACTTTGCGGTTGAAAGTCTTCGAGATACGGGCTTGGTATAACTCAATATGCTGTTGAGCCAATAGCCGCTTCTCATCGAGCGCCTCTAACTCCTGAAGTCGAAGGAGATCGTTGTTCTCCGTTGTCAACTCATTAGCGATAGCGATCCTTAAGGACGAAATTTGAAGTTCCAGGAGAAGAACTGCTTCACAGCCGTACACCAAAGAGAAGGGTGTACAACCTGTAGGATTGCAGACCGTAGTACGATAGGCCCAAAGACATTCTCCAAGCTTTTCACTCCAGTTCCGTTTGTTAGTAGACACAAACTTCTTAAGGAGCTTGATGATAGTTTTGTTGAAGGCTTCGGCCAAACCATTAGCAGCAGGATTGTAGGCTGTCGAAGCGACGTTGTTAATCCGATGATCAACGCAGAACCTTGTGAACTTTTGACTGATGAACTGTGGTCCATTGTCATGAATGATCCTTCGAGGTACACCAAATCTATAGATAATATGATATTTGACGAAGTTGATGATGCTACTGGTCTTGACTTCAGCCAGAGGTATAGCTTCAGCCCATTTGGAGAAGTAGTCGGTTATTGCTAGTATAAACCGATGTCCTTTAGAAGGAGAATGATTGATGGGACCTATAATGTCCATGCCCCAAGCTTCGAAAGGGCAGGAAGCAGCAGTCGGATGAAGGAATTCCAAAGGTTGATGGATGAAATCTGCATGGATTTGACAGGCATGACATTTCCTTGCATATTCGATGGCATCTGATACCATAGAGGGCCAGTAGTAACCCATGCGTCGGATGCGATCCTGTAGCTTAGGATCGGGTTGATGTTCTCCGCAGATGCCATCATGAGCTTCACGCAATACTTGCTTCGCTTCATCACCAGCAAGACAACGCAAAAGAAGACCGTCATAAGTCCGCCGATAGAGAGTCTTAGTAGTATGATTGTAATAGAATCGAAGAGACCGTCGACGAATACTCGTAGCCTCCTTGGGGTCTTCAGGAAGTATGTCATGAACTACGAAGTCGATGAAAGGAGCTCTCCAATCTTCATCGATAACATTGGCTTCAGTAAGATTAATGAATTCAATATTATGATTGTTTTCGATGCAAAATAATTCCCAATTAGAAACAACCACCACCTGCTGTCTTTTGATAGGGATAGCTAAGACTGCTGCAAGATTGGCTAAAGCATCTGCTTCAGTATTGCAAGCTCGGCGAACATATTCGATAAAGAAGGCTTTGAATGATGTAGCCATGCTGATTGCCGCTTCATGGTAAGGCACTAAATCTTGATGGCAAACTTCATAGGTCCCTCTAACCTGATTAACAACCAACTTAGAGTCACCGTAGACTTCAAGATATTCGACATTCAGTTGCTTAGCTAATTGAAGGCCAATGAGTAGAGCATTATACTCTGCTACGTTGTTGGAGCAAGGTTCATCTAGGAAGTAGGCTCTTTGGATAGTTGACCCGTCTGGAGAAACAAGAACAACCCTGACTCCTGCGACAATGGCACCATTTGGTCCGATCCTGGATGCACCGTCAACGAATAGATGCCAAGTAGGAAATTCTTCGGAGATCATATTTGATTCTAATGTCTCGTCTGGAATTTCATCATAGAGTTTGGATGTCTCTGGTACAGGATGAGCCGCTAAGAAATTCGCCAGCGCTTGACCTTTGACAGACTTTTGTGGAACATATACCATATCATATTAGGCTAGCAGAATGGCCCATGTAGCCAGTCGAGAATTGAGTGTGCTAGGCTTCTTCATCAGTACCCGAAGAGGATTAACTCGGGATATGACATGAATAGTTTGTCTGATGATGTAATGCCTTGTCTTTTGAATAGCGAACATAAGTGCTAGGCATTCTTTCTCAACCGGACTATAACGGTGTTCGACACCAATCATAGTATAACTGAGATAATAGATGGCCTGTTTATGACCTTCTTTGTTCTTTTGGGCAAGTAAAGCACCCAATGAATGATCCATAGCACGGACGTACATTAAGAATGGTATGCCTGAGATTGGTGGCACCAAGACTGGTGGGTTCATGAGATATTGCTTTATATCTTCGAATGCTCGTTGACATTCTTCAGTCCAAATGAACGATACACCCTTCTTCATTAGCTGAGTAAATGGTCTACAGCGTCCAGACAAATTCGAAATAAACCTCCTAATGTACGTAAGTCGACCTTGGAATCCTCGTAGCTCTTTTAGATTACGTGGAGGACGCATCTCTTGAATGGCTTTGATCTTCTCGGGATCCATGTGTATACCCTTAGAGGTAATGACGAAGTCAAGAAATTTGCCACTAGAGACACCCAAGAATGACTTGGTGGGATTCATCTTTAACTGATGTTGGCGCATGAGATTGAAGATAGTTCTTAAGTCTTGGATGTGATCTTCATTTAGACGACTCTTGACGGCGATGTCGTCAACATAGCATTCGACAGTTTTACGAAGATGATCTTGAAAGATGGTACTCATAGCTCGTTGGTAAGTTGCACCAGCGTTCTTGAGACCAAATGGCATCACGGTATAGCAGTAGACTCCGCGAGGATTGTGAAAAGAGGTATGTTTTTCATCTTCAGGATTCATCCGAATCTGATTGTACCCAGAGAATCCATCCATAAAGGATATTCGCTCGAACCCACAGGTATTTTCAATCATGACGTCCATGATAGGGAGAGAAAATTCATCTTTTGGACATGCTTCAATAAGATCCCGAAAGTCGATGCAAACTCGAACTTTGCCGGTTTTCTTCAGGACTGGAACGATGTTGGCTACCCAATCAGGATGTTGTTCTTCTCGAATAAAGCCATAAACGATGAGCTTCTTGACTTCATCATCGATCGCGTCCATCATTTCTGGCTTGAATCACCTTTGATGTTGTTTGACAGGTTTTGCATTAGACAAAATATTCAGTATGTGAGTAGCCACTTTGGGATCTAGACCTGGCATGTCTTCATAATTCCAGGCAAAAACATCAATGTATTCTCGAATAAGAATAATTAATTCTTGCTTATCTGCCTCTGGAAGGTTGTTGCTGATGAATATTGGACGAGGTGACCCGCTCTCTCCTACGTCAATTTGAACCAATTGATCTTCGGTAGGAGGTTCTCGTTGTTCGAATCGGAGTTCCCATTGGGTATCCATTCGTTGAGCCCAAGGATCTGTTTTAGGACTTTCTTCGATATCCTCGTCATAGCCTTCTGAAAGTTTAGCGGAGACCATGTTAGAAGATACGATCAGCCAATGAATTTGACCAATACTGGTATCAGAATCCCATATTCTGGAATCAGAAGAACTAGAGCGCTCTTCGCTATCAGATTCGGAGACTGCTGGGGATAATACCGGAGGTGAAGCATATCCGAGACCTCTTTTGGTTCTGCTGTAATACATCTCTGACTTTTCTTTCGGAACAGCCATACGGATAGGAGTTCGTCTACCCTTACCGTAGTTGAGGCTATTCTTGAAGTCATAACCCATCTTTCGGATGATGTATTTTGATTGTTGACTGTAACGACGAAGTTCGAGAGGTCCGGTATCGTTGCTTTTTCTATCATCCGTATTATTGAATTTTTGTTCTGGTCCTTTACTAAAAAGTATTGGACTCTCGCCTCTTTTTCGAGAAGGAACAACAAAGTATGAATCGTCTGGGTGTTCGAGTAAGACCTCCGTTTGAAGAGACTGTACAACTCCCATTATAAATGACTGGAAGCTATCTAACATATCCAAATAGCACTTAGCATGATAAATGACATCAATATACTGGAAAGTAGATGCTTTTTTATTGATTTGTACATCTGTATTTACAACAGGACCTTTAGCCTTAGCAGACTTGGTCAGATTGATTACAAGAGGGAGAGAAGAAGAACGTGGAGGAGGCTTGTTACGACGAAGGTCAATAACAAGTGGCTCAGAGGAGGTGAGCTCCCTTTTATCCTTGTTATGAGATAAATCAATAACAAGTAGCTCAGAAAAGGTGAGTTGCCTTTTATCCTTGTTATGACGTAAGTCGATAACAAGTGGCTCAGAAGAGGTGAGCTCCCTTAGATCTCGACCAGCATCAGTTGGTTGCTTCTGGACGGGCAAGTGAATAGCTAGTAGTTTGGAGGACTGAGGATGAGAAATACGCCCTTTGATAGGTATGATGAGGGTGTCGTTGGGCATTGCTTCTTGTTCTTCTTCTGTGTCCAGAGCCAATACTACCTTCATGAACTCCTCTTTATACATGCGAGCGTCGTTGCAGTATGCTTCGACACCTTTGAAAGGATAGAGATCTGTAACCTCTTTTTGAACTTATCCATTGTCATTAACGTATTTGAAACATTGATGGAGAGTCGAATGAACAATGTTGTGTTCATGTTGGAATGGCCTCCCCAACAGAGCATTGTAAGAGCAGCTATGGTTGTCTATGATATAGAAGGTCACCTTTGTGCGGAGATTACCTATTTAGAGTTTCAGGCGAATCTTGCCCAGAGGCTCACTTCTTCCCTGATTAAACCCCAAGATGGTGGTGATTGTACCAGAAAGACTATAGACCGGGATCTTCAGTGCATCTAGCATTGTCTTCGACATAATGCTGAGTGCTGACCCTGTATCTATCAGAATACGATCGACTTTCATCGAGTCGACATATCCTGTATAGTATAGAGGACGGTCATGCCTATTATCTTCCAACAGCATGTCATCCTGTGTGAAGGTGATGTTTGGAATTAACTCTAACACACTGTGACAATGGAGGCACGAGACATGCTCTGCTTTCGACTTCTTTAGAAGGGTGAAACAGGTTTCTGCCTGCATTAGAGCTTCAATCAGAGTTTCTCGAGTCTCTTTGGAGAGGCGCAAGAGCTCGAAGATTGACAGCCTAGCTGGTGTATTGGCTAGTTGAGCCAAGATATCAAAGTTGTATGGCTTCTCAAGTCCAGAAGGAGATGACTTCTTCAATGGTTTGTCGAAGCGGACTTGTTGTTTGCATTTGTCAGCTACCGCCGGCTTGGCAGGAGTAGGTTCTACAACTTGTGAGGATGCAAAAGGGATGTCCTCAGTGGAAACAGGTTGCACTGGAGCAGACTCAGAAAAAGAAGCAGGGTTTTCTTGATTTTCAGGAACTTCCCGTAGATAGGCTTTCCCTGATCTGGTGCCCAGTAGGATTTCCTCTTCAACTATGGGGTCAAAAGACACCATATTGTACGTCTTTGTCTTGCCCTTGGAGCGTTCTTTCTTCTTGGAAGAAGAGGAACTTCAAACTCTGAAGCAAGATCAGGATGAATCCACATAATCTCACCATTGCCGAGAGATAAGGGGATAAGACCTTCACTTCACGGAGGAGGGAGATTCTCGATCTCAAGAGTGGCCTTAGGGATAGGGATGACACCATGCTGTACCATCTGTGGAGGAAAGTTACCGAACTGTACTGAGACCATGTTCCTGGTAACAGTCTTCTCGTCTTGCTGAAGAGTGACAATCCCAGCATTGACTAACTCTTGAATCTTGCCCTTGAGCACATAGCATGCTCGAGTGGGATGCCCAATGAACCTGTGATAGACACAATATTTGGGATGATCGGTCTTACCGACCTCATCAGGCTTCTTCGGGTCTGGGAGTTGGAGCTTATTGCTTTTGATTAAGTAATCAAAGATGCTCACGGTATCATTCTCGTCGAAGGAATACTCTACTTTCGGACGAGGTTCCCTTGGTGGAGGAGCAGAAGGAGTAGAAGTAGACGTAGGTGGAGCCACGTTGACAGCCAGAGATTCTTTACTCTTCAAGTTGATGTTCAAAGTCTCTTTATTCTTGCGTTTGTTCTGGCGATTACCGCTACTCGATGTCTGATGTTCATCCCGGTCGGGGTTAGACATGTGTACCCCTAGCTGCTTGAACTTGTCAGCGCTAACTTCAGCTGCTTTAGCATTGACAATGAAGGATGGCCAGTCTTGGAATTGAGTTGACCCCGTCCACATGCTGATAATAGGCAAAAGATTTGCCTTGCAAGTATCTATGGTGACAGCGACCGGAGTCCCAGGAGGCATCTTTAAAGCTTCTCGGCGGAACCTTTCAATGAAACTCTCAGCGGTTTCATTATGTCTTTGTTTGATTTTGTTGAGGGCTGACATGGTCATGTCATTGATTCCCTCATAAAATCGTTCCAAGAATATTTGTTTAAGACCCAAGAAAGAAGTGATACAGCCATCAGGCAAGCTTCTGTACCAATCGTATGCTACACCGGCTAAACAGCCGACGAATACCTTGGTAAGAAGAGCGTCATTTGGCTGGAGTTGAACGGTCATTACCTTAAAATGGTTAATGAATTGGCTCGGGGAAGTACTGCCGTTAAACAGCAAAATTATGGGAATCTTGTACTCTGGGGGAAATGGGACTTCCTTCCATTCAACTGGATAGGGTTGTTTGATTCCCAATCTCTGTAAGTTGCCTTTCTCTTTGAAGGCCTCGAATTGAGTGCACAAGAGTTTGACAGCTTCGTTAGCATCCTCCGATGATGAAGAAGGAACAGGTTGAATCAGAGTGTTAGGGGGAGGAACAGCGTGGTAAGCACTACCCCCAGCACCTGACTGACTGGGTGTGGGTTGAACTTGTACAGAGAGTATTTGAGGAGATACTACCCCCAGCCCTGCATTGACAGGCACCGACGATGCTATGATCTCAGGATTTGTAGTAGGTACGGTCGATGGTACTGTATGTTGGGCCACAATGATAGAATGCATACTTGCGACCATTTCAGCCATGGTCTTCAACTTGTCCTCCAGTGCAGCAATTCGTTGTTCTTGATTTGCTGCACTAGAAGCATCTAGATCTTCAGTGACAACATAAGCTGTCACTTCTTTAGGTACAATAGAAGACACTGTTTGTTCAGAACTTTCACTGTATGCATCATAATCAGAGAAAGAATCATCTCCTGAATGAGAAGTAGGAAGATATCCAGAAGGATCTTGGAGAAGATTCCTTTGACCGATTGTATCTCGGCTTCGGGATCGGGTATGTCGAAATACTCCTTCAGCAGATTCTTGGAGTAAATCTAAATACCGCTGGCTAGGCCGGCAAGGCTTGCCGTGCTTGGAGCACTTTCTACCTCCAGTTTCTCGGAAGGCTATGTTGACAGAACCATACAACACTTCATCCTCGTCTTCCAGTATTGGTTCAGAGTTTGCAAAGTTCAGACGATCGAAGACAGATCATCTGGCAACAGCACTGGATGATAACCTTGTGATTACATTGGTGTTCAAGTGGTTGTACTAGAGGTGTTGAGATATTGTCCCGCTTTTGCATGAGGTGCTCTCGGAGGTCAGGAACAACGACGGGACGAGAAGAAGTTTGAGGGATATGTTCTTTGATAACATTCGGAACATGGTTCCGGTTCTTCAGATGTTTTGTCCCTTGAGTGTACAGGGAAGTACTCACTTCATTAGCATAAGTGTCAGGATTTTTGTTCCTTAAAGTTTGCCTTTGATGCAGGTTCGTCTTCGGCATTGGATGCTTGCATTTTGCCGAAGTTGACGTAGACCGAGGTCTATTGAGATAACTTCGTAGATCAGCAAACTCACCCCCAGGGGTTTTTGTCTGAGATACTAGTAATTTGCCTTGCTTTGATCGGGATATCTGGAAAGTCGGGAGATCCTGGAATTCCGCTACCGGAGTAGGCAGAATACCTTTTTGATCAGTACATTTCTCTCTGGTCAAAAGAAAAGATCTCTTGTTTGAGAGAGTTCTTGCACTGATTGGTGCCGAGGCACGTTCAGATTGATCTTCCGAGGTAAAAACCGAGGAAGACTGAGAAAAGACTAAAGGGCCTTTTTCTTTGTTTTGTAAGGAAGGGTTAGCTAAAGAGCGTTTCCCTCTGTTGTCTTCCAAGTCGTGGAACGAAAAAGTTTGAGAAAAAACTAACGGGCCATTTTCTTTGTTCTGAAGAGGAGGAGGAATAGTCAGCAGGCTACCCCCAATGGATTGCGCTGGAGCAACGGGGTGCTTGGGAAGAGAAGCTGAGTCTTTTCCCTTGCTGTGAGAAGAAGGGAGATTAGCCAAAGGGCTATCCCTCATAGACTGCGCTGGCACAGTTTGTGCTGGGATTGATGTGGCAGTAGGCGCATTAGTTGGTTGCGCATGAGAAGCTTTGACAGATGACCTTTTGGCCACAGACCTTGTGGCTTGCGCAGCAGGAGTCTTGACTTCAGAGTGCTTGAGTTGTACTATGGTTGCTGGAGTGGTGGACTACGCAGGAAGAGTTGTAGCTAACTGCGCCTGAGGAAGAGGAGTCTTGTACTTTGTCAGAGCAGCATAGGAAGTGGCATGTGCACTGGCCAGAGGAGCAGCATACTGCGCATGAGCAGTAGAGGAAGACTGCACAACAGTTTTGGGGGCAGAGACAGCAGACTGTGCAACAGTCTTGGAGGCAGATACAGCAAACTGTACAGCAATTTTGGAGGCAGAGACAGCAGACTGCACAGTTGGCTGCACAGAGTACTGTGCAGATGACTTTGGAGTCCACACAGAACGAACCTTGCTCTTGGCACTGGTTGCAGTACGACGAGTAGTCCCGAAGTTGATCATCGCTTCGTAGGCCGTCTGGTTGACCTTTACAACCAGCGTCTTCTGCGTCTTCCCGATAGACGCAACGTCACATTGAGTTATCACTTCCTCGTCGGAGGAGAAAGTCGTCCCCAGCAGAGTCGCCATTTTGTTTGCAAAAACAAAAGTTTTCTTTATTTCACAAACTTTGTAAGAGATTACAATTGAATTCTGGGAAAGTACAACTTTAGAAATCCGATCTGAAGACGATCGCTTTATCCCTTGAACGATGTGAACTCTGAAGACAGTAGCCTCTGAAGTTGAAGGCAGTAGCCTCTGAAGAATGCAGCAGCACTTGAGCAAGAACTCCTGATTTCTCTGCTCTTGATTCTGATTTTTTGATCTCTATGATCCCCCCTAGGAAGGACTTGAAACTCTATTTATAGAGTTCTAGAAATAACTAATTTCTAGTTATTCTGGATTGCGCAGGATGGATTGCGCAGACAATGAACTGCGCAAGTAGTGAACTGTGCTGGCAGTTACTTGATCGTGGGCCAACTGTATGAGACGCGTGGCATTGTTTGATTGAAATACGCATGATCGTGTACAGACGGTTTCCACGTGGTGTGCAATTGATGGCATATATGCCACGTACAAAATGTCAGTTGTTGATGGATTGCGCCACTTGAACTGCGCTAGCTTCAGACTGCGCTGGCATTGGACTGCGCTAGGGTTGAACTGCGCTTCGAGTGGGCTGGTAGACTGCGCTAGGGTTGAACTGCGCTTCGAGTGGGCTGGTAGACTGTGCTAGCTGTACAGTTGTCCTCGAGCGCTGTGCTGCACGAGAAACGAACAGTTTCCTCGTTCTTCGGGCTGTCAGCTGTCAGAAGATCTGATTTTCTGTCAGGTAATAATGATGCGGCCACGTCAGCTAGCGCGCTTGGATGGGTGCGCAGTTCAGCTTGCACAGTTGAGTTATTCCGTAGTCTGTCTCCTGCGCAATTCATTTGAAGGATGCACAATTTGATTTTTATTGCTTTGTTGATGGGTGCAACTTGATTCTTAGGACATACAAGATGGTGTAGAAGCATGGAAAAATATAAATAAATTCTTATGCAGCCCGAAAATTAGCCCCATGCGGCTCACAGCTAAAGGAGCCTTCATGCCGCTCAAAAGACCCGAGAGCTTCTTACGGCTCAGAAAGATGAAGGGGAAGCCACGTGGCCTCATGCGGCTCAAAACAGACCTTTACAGCTGGCTATAAATGCTCTGAACAGCTGGCTCATTAATTACCCTGACACAGCGGCAGCTCTGACAACGACGGATTGACAGCTCTGACATAAAGGTAAAATGATGGCCCTGTCATAATGGCATGCTCCTAGAGAGACGAGATAAAATCTTGATAGCTAGCACGATCCACCCATTTCCAAAGATCTTTATGCGGCTCAGTTATAAAGACTTCCATGCGGCTCAGTTGTAAAGACTTCCATACGGCTCAGTTGTAAGGACTTCCATGCGGCTCAGTTGTAAGGACCTCCATGCGGCTCAGTTGTAAGGATTTCTATACGGCTCAGATTAAAGGACTTCCATACGGTTCAGATGGAGGACAACCCTTATGCGGCTCTGACATGAGGCCAGGCTACACTCATGCGGCTCAACTATGATAGTTCTCCATGCGGCTCGCAGCAGTTGGGACACGTGGCAGGGGTTGATCAAATCCCAATAATTCAGATTTATGGCAATCGACATAACACGCAGTTGGGACACGTGGCAGGAGATTTGTTGCTACCAGCAAATTATAACAATGCAGATTTATTGCAATCATCATAACTGCCCAATGCAGATTTATTGCAATCGTCATAACTGTCCAGATCAACTCCTAATAAATGATGCAAATTCGTTGCAATCAACATAAATAACCCGGATTAATTTTCAACAAACAGGATCAAGACAAATCTTAACGAATCCCTAACCACCCACTTTTTAAGGGGCAATTACTGCCCACTCCTATAAATAGCAAAAGGAGGCAGGGACGAGCAAAGACACAGAGGAGCAAACGCACAGAGCCCGAGCAGAGAGACTAGCAACCCCCGCACGCACAAAGAGTATTTCTTCCCCGGATCCGAAGCTGCGTTCGATTGTCCAAGGAGTAAGGCAGAGTTGCTGTCACTCTCCCGAGCCTCTACCGTCACCCCCCAGAAAAACTAAACAATTGTACTTAGATTATTTTCCTAGGTTTTGTTCCTAGGCTCTCTTTGTACGAGCGAGTTTGTATTATGAAGTAAAAGTTCAGTCCTCCCTTAAAATTGTTCTGCTCTTTTATAATCAATGGCAAACACGATGGCGACTCTGCTGGGGACTAACTTCTCCACGGCTGAGAAGTTGGTGACGCAATCGGACGCAGCCAAACTTGGCTCCAAACAACAGATGCTGGTCGTCCGTTTCAACCAACAAGCGTTTGAAGAAATGCTCTCCGACGGGGTGCTGGCCCAGTCCAGAAGCGAGCCCGCATGAAGAAGGCCCACAGGGAGTGGAGGCCCAAATTATTTGCTCCTCCCCAAGCTCTGGACAAGTGTTCTCTGCTACCCAAGACGGCGGGGGTTCGTATGCGGCCCCATTTCAGGCCACAGAGAACCCTGTTGTCCCCAAGTCCGGCAGAGGAAAGCACTACGATGCTAGACTTGCGGAAACAAAGGGGAACTCTATGCGGAAGCCGCATAAGGGCGCCAGCCACATGAAGACTCATACGGCCACAAAGGCCAGCCGCATGAAGATTCATGCGACCACAAAGGCTAGCCGTATGGAGAAGGCTCATGCGGCTAATACTTCCAGCCGTATGGAGAAAGCTCATACGGCCACAACTGCCAGCCGTATGAAGGAGGCTCATGCGGCCACAACTCCCAGCCGCATGCAAACTGCTCAAGCGGCCACAAATGCCAGCCGCATGAAGACAGCCTATACGGCCACCAATCTCAGCCGCAGATCATCTGCTCCATGCGGCTCGGGCGCAGCCTTTGACTGCCTCTCATGCGTTCCCGACTCCAGATGCTCCCAAAAAAATATGCCAGACTCTGTGCGGCACCATTTGGACCCTTCCTACTATACACCCTCGGGTGCTAGAGCGAAGAAGTCTAGGACAGCGCGGGCTCGGCAAGCTCAGTCAGCTATCCCAACCTCTGACCATCCGAGCGCTCCGCTTACTTTTATGCGGGCCTCCAATGGAAATTTGTACAGAACCACTCGAGTCCAGCCCCCGACGACAAACGGACAGAGTGGTTCCCAAGAGTCTCCCAACAATCAGGGAGCAAACATGGTGCCAACACACTCGGATGCTCGGGATTTCCGAGCCCACAAAACGGGTGTGAAGGTTGCTCGAGACGCACCTGACTTGCGTGACGTGATCCTTCACAAGCGCAAGGAAAGAGAAGAAGCCTCGGTGTACAGAGAGTCCTTCCATGGATATCACTGCACCCAAGTCATTGTCAACTGCTGCTGCAACAATGCGGCAGTACAAGAAGACCGGCTGTCTGTCTTCCAACGACTGCAACAACCAAGCTCAGAGGACGAGGCACTTCTCGTTGCCTCCTGTAATTCTGCTCAGAAGATCCCTGGCGGCGGGAGAAGGAAGAAAACAAATGTCTCCAGCCCGAAAATCTCAACCAGCGTAACCAAAAAACTCTCTTCTAAGCGGTTGTCCACGACCGTTACAGGAGGAGTTTACCAAGGTACACGCTCAAAGACAAAATCTACCACACTTGGAGATTCGTCGTCCACATCTCTGGGAGGCGTTGGAGCCGGGGGTAGCACTCTTCCGAACATCCACGACAATCCGGTGTTCCAAGAAGATAATCCAGGGGAAACTGTTCCCCCAATGGATGCAGCAGGTTCCGACGTCCCCGAGGACATCCACAACTCTCAAGACGAGGCAAGCTCTGAAGCTGGGGGTACCACTCCTTCTGAGTCCAAACCAGAGGAGAACATTCCCACATACCCTGATGACTTCTCTGTATAGGGGTATGATTCGGAGGGCACGTCGTCCACCGTTCCTTCTATTTTTTCTCATGTGAGGATGGCGTTCATGACGAACAACGACCAAGACGGTCCCAGTGATCGCCAACACATCGATACTCTGGAGGCCATACTACATATCTTGGTTAAGTCCATGGACGAGATCAAAGCGGCCCTTCCAACTATGCAAGGAAGGATGCCTGGCCAAACAAGCTTGGATCCCGCGATCAATACGTACTCAAACTCAGCTGCACCAAACCCGGGTGATAATCCTCCTGAAATAACGGCTCCCACCGATGCAGATAAGGCCAGGGAGGCAAGAAGAGTAATCCAGGAGCTCCGGGCTATGTTTCACGCTCGAGAAACCTCCCAGGACCTCAGAATACGGCAACCGTATCCTGCTGCATGGAGAGATGTTCCCTTCCCACCAAGATATAAACCATTCAACATCAATCCGTATGATGGGAAGACATCTGCAAGCAGGTACATCACCTACTTCGAAGTCACAATCGACTCTGCTTCATGACGATGCCATCCTTACGCGGTTGTTCATTGGAGCGTTAGAAGGGGTCACCTTCGACTGGTACCACAACTTGCCAGACAACTGCATCCATCCCTTCGCTGGCTTCAAAAACATGTTCCTTGAAAGATTCTACGAGGTAGGACAAGATGTGACAATGTCCACCCTCATGGACGTTGTTCAAGGTGAGAAGAAGTTGACAAGGAACTACATTGAGCGGTTTCGCCAAACCGCGATGAAATTGCCCTATGGCAATTCAGATTCTTCCTTGATTGAAATTGCCAAAAGAGGCTGCTTCCTACAATCAGCCTCTGGATGGGCGAGAGTCAATTAAAAGACTTGAAGACTTTCATCATCAGCGCCACTAGCGCACAAGACAAGTTAAAGAAAGCTCGCAAACTGGGACTGCACATCTCGGAGGGAGAGGACTAGGGCAAATGCCCTAATGCCAACAACGGTGGTAATTCCTTCAACAACCGAGATAACAAGGGCAAGCAGGCTATGGTGGCCGACACAGCCCAGAAGCCTAAACCAAAGCCGGCAAAAAAACAGTGGCCTCAGATGACCAACTCCTTCGAGGACAGCCATGTCAAGCCCATCTTGGACATGCTCATACAAAGGGGTAGAGTTCAACTCCCTCCACCAAAACGGGAACCTCGGTCGGCAGAAACGGAGAGTCCTAGAGTACTGTCACTACCATCGTTACGTCCACCATGCTACATAAGACTGCTTCCAACTGAAGCGATAGATCCAGCATCTCATCGATTCTAAGGCTCTGGCCCTTGATTTCGAGGAGGTGACCGTGGCAGCCAACATGGTGTCAGTACAGTTCGGCATCTTCCCTCCGATAAAGACTCAAGACGACGTAGTGCCCATCCCTCGGGAAACAATAGAGGTTGCTAATCTTCCACCTCCCCGAGACCAGGCTGCTGGTCTAGTACCTCTTACCACATCACGAGGGGAGGTCATGTGGGTCCATCCGGACCTGGTACCTGAAATGACTCATTTCGCACCACCCTCCACCAGCAAAAAGAAGAGTGGGAAAGTCAAATACTGCCGTATAATCTCAGCAGAGGTCGAAGAAGCTACAGCTGTCGTCACCCGGTCGGGTGCACAATCCTAACCTACATCGGGTAACTCGGCTGAAGATTATCAGCTGGCTACTGCTGATGCTCCAGGACCTTCTCAGCCTCCGACGACAGACAATCCTAGGCCGAAGGAGACTCGCTTTGATAAACCACTCCGAAAAGAGGTACCTCATGGACTGGAGAGGCCCTACAACTTTGACATCTTGGCATAATTAGCCAATACACCGACCAAATTATCGCTGTACGAGCTCCTGAGACTCTCCAAAGATGTTCACGTCACACTGAATGAGGCACTCCAGAATGTCGACGCATATTTGGCTCAGTCCAATCTCACTGGGGGAGCTCGCCTGCAGATCTCCAGGACAGCGCTTGTACAGGTGTAATGCCAAATATTGTCTTCACTCCGCAGGATATGCTTATCAAGACCAAACTGCACGATTGCCCCCTGTATTATACTGGATACATTGGCGACATCAAGGTGGGTCAGATGCATATTGATCCCGGTTCTTCCATAAGTATCATCCTGAAGAGCCTGCTACACTATCTACGCATCCCAATACATCACCTGACGTCGACAAGTACTGCCATCAGCAGTTTCAATTCAGACAGAAGCTATTCGATCGAGAAGATTCGCCTGAAGTACCAAATCGGCGATCTTCAGTCAAAAATGACCTCTTATGTCATAGATGCGGATACTTCCTACAATATTCTCCTGGGGCATCCTTGGATACACGATTACATGATCGTGCCTTCCACACTGCACCAGTGCTTCAAGTACGTCAACAAGAACGGCTTCGTGAGGACAGAATTTGTCGACATCGATCCCTTTAAAGGGGTCGAATCCTACTACTCTGACTCATGCTTGTACGAGAAGTTAAAAAGGCACCTTATCGAAGGAGATATTCAAGCTCAAACTGAGGCGACAACTGGATCGGAAGAACCTCTGACGATCCACCTCCAAGCCCGCAAGCATGGCAGAACTGCACCCCTTACAGCCACTCTGCATAAGGATGCAATCAGCCTCTCTGCATAGGAGAGGCAGTTGATAATCTGACTGCCAAGGTCTGGCCAATGGCCACGACCCACGACAGAGCCACTGACAATCAGGCTGTCTAGAACTAGCCAGCAACAAACAGAGGAGCTTAATCCCTCTGTCAAGCTGAATACGATTCGTCTTCCCAGAATGAATCGGCAGTCGAGCGCTAAGCCGGGGACTGCTAGCCAGCCAACAACTCCCCGCCCAGCACCGAGGGTCGCTAGTACGCCATCGACTCCACGTTCTGCTCTACCATTGGAGCCTCTGATGATTAAGCTGCCCAAGTCATCCTTCCATTCTTCATTGACACAGGAGGTGGCCGAAGAAGAGTCGGAGTTGGCCAAGTGTGTGGCTTCTCACACTGATGTTCCATCCGCAGATGATGTAATTTTACTGGAAAAGATACCTTACTTCATCAATAAAGGGCTATCTTTGAACTACCTCGAGCTTAATAAGCTTTGTACAATGTATGCCATGGAACACGGTATAGGCACCCACCGACGCACACAGGTGACAAATGTTTACATCGTAAACCAACTTACTCCAGTGGAAGACGCTTACCGCATAGTCGAGGGAGAGGATCATCCAATCATCTTCAGCCGAAAGAATGATCCACAGCCCTTCAGGATAGAAAAAGTTGATCTCGAGCCCGACACCGGGAGACTGCCCCTTTATCTGTATAGCTCCCATTCCAATTATCTCATACAAAAAAAGGGGTATGATCTGGAGACCACGCCTAGCTTAAATTACGGCACTGGTCGACGATTAGCCTTACAGTTACCAGTCTCGGCTGGAAAACCACAGGATTACTACAACAAGACCAGATGTGGGCTAGGTTATGTTACACCTGCAACGACCCCTGAAAGATCAGATGAGGAATACGACTGGCATTCACACTCAACTGGATCACCAACTTCTGATTCAGATGTCAGCATCGGGGACGTATTCAAGCAAGTCTTGTCTGTCAATATGGCATTCGCCGACACCTATGAAGAAGATGAAGACATTACTGAACTTCTTGAGTTAGAGCCGTGGGCCCAACAGCTAGATGCGCAATGAAAAAAGCGGTTCAAACAAAGAGAGCCCCTACTGAAGATGAGGTCATGCAAGTCGACCTCGGCAATGAGTCTTCCCCAAAACCAATCTTCGTTAGCAAAAGTCTGACAGACGAAGAGCGGGAATCGCTACTGCAATTCGTCAAAGAATATATTGACGTGTTCGCTTGGAGTTATGAAGACATGCCAGGGCTAAACCCCGAGGTTACACTCCATAAGCTCAACATTCGTCCAGACGTAAAGCCGGTCAAGCAACAGCAAAGACGTTTCCGCCCAGACATCATGAACTCTATCGAAGCTGAGGTCAACAAACTGATAGCCAGCGGCTTCATCCGGAAGGAGCAACATCCAGACTGGGTCGCCAACATAGTACCAGTCCTCAAGAAGAATAGAAAGATTCGAATTTGTATCGACTTTCGAAATCTAAACGAAGCATGTCCCAAAGATAAGTTCCCTCTTCCATCACGGACATCATGATTGACAACACATGTGGCTTTGAGCGCATGTCATTCATGGATGGCTTCTCATGATACAACCAAATCAAGATGTTTCCTGACGACGAAAAGCATACATCAATCCGAATACCGATTGGCGTGTACTGTTACACTGTCATGCCCTTCGGTTTAAAGAATGCTGGTGCCACATACCAACGTGCTATGAGCGTCATTTTCAGATATCATCTGTGTAAGACCGTGGAGTGTTACGTTGACGACATAGCTGTCAAAAGCCGTTCTAAGGGAGGCCATCTACAGGATCTGAGGACGGTATTCGACCTGATGCGAGCGCACAACTTGAAGATGAATCCTACCAAGTCCTTCTTGTGCGTATCTAGTGGAAAATTCCTGGGTTTTATCATCACTGTCCAGGGAATTCATATAGATCCGGAGAAGACGAAGGTAATCATGGAAATGGGTCCCACGAGAATTCTCCGTGAACTCCGAGGTCTTCAAGGGAGGCTAGCCTACATCAGAAGATTTATCTCTAACCTCTCCGGACGATGTCAGCCATTCATCAACCTCATGAAGAAGGGTGTTTCTTTCATATGGGATAAAGAATGCCAGTGCGCCTTCGACAGCATCAAAGAATATTTGTCGAACCCTCCAGTCCTGGTGGCCCCGGTTGCTGGAAAACCATTCCTGCTCTATGTGCGACCAATGGAGCATTCTCTCGGTGCTTTACTAGCATAAAATAATGATGCAGGCCATGAACAAGCTATATATTACCTCAGCCGAATGATGATGGGGCCTGAGCATCGATACACTGCCGTGGAGAAGTAGTGTCTTGCTCTGGTGTTCGCCATTCAGAAGATGCGACACTACGTCACGGGACAAACCATCCACGTCGTATCAAGAGTTAACCCCCTCAGGGTCCTTATGTCTAAGCCAGGTGCACTCAGCTCTCGCCTCGCTACCTGGGCGATATTATTGTCTCCCTACCACATGATCTTCGTCCCGCAGAAGGCTTTTAAAGATTAAGCTCTGGCAGACGTTTTAGCAGCTCATCCAGGTTCAGAGTCAACCAGAATAGACGAAGAGATTCCAGATGAGGTCGCCCATTCAAATGTGGCCTCTCATGATACCGTATGGCTAATGTTCTTCGACGGCGCTTCCAGAACTGGGCCCAAGGACAACATCGTCGTTGGAGTCGGAGTGGTGCTGATTTCTCCCTCTGGGCTGGTGATCAATCGGGCTTACTCCCTCACGGAGCCCTGTTCAAACAACGTGGCTGAGTACAACGCTTTGGTTATTGGCCTCCGACTTGTAAAGGAGCTGGGGGTAGAGTATCTTGAAGCATACGGCGATTCGCAGTTAATCGTCAATCAGATCCAGGGTTCATACGAAGTTTGCCATGAAGATATGATCCCCTATCACCAAATAGCGATCAACATTATTTCGTCATTTGAAGGGTTCTTCATATAACATGTTCCCAGAATACAAAATATCGAAGCCGATGCCTTAGCAGGTCTTGCCGCTTCCCTAGCGGTTCTGAATCATGCTCATCACTTGGTGGATGTGATAGGCCATGAATTGGTATGTCCCAAGAATAATGTTCAATTTGTAGCGAGTTATTCCGCTCAGACGGTCGACGAAGCACCAGACTAGAGACAGCCATTCGTAGACTTCATAGTCTTTGGCATCTTGCCCGAGAATCCTAAGGAAGCCACTTCTATCAGAAGACGTTCCCTCAGATTCTTCTACGATACAGAGACGAAAATGCTGTATCGGTGATCAGACGATGGATTACTGCTTCGGTGTCTGTCAAATACAGAAGCCAAAGAAGCTGTACGTGAAGCTCACGATGGCGTCTGTGGGGCCCATCAGTCTGGCCCAAAATTGGAAGATCGTCTTCGCCGAATGGGCTATTACTGGCCCACGATGGTTGCAGATGCGATATACTGTGCAAGAAAGTGCAAAGCCTGTCAAGTCCATGCAGATTTTATCCACCAGCCATCCGAGTTTCTATATCCGACGGTGGCATCCTGGCCATTCGAAGCATGGGGAATGGACATCATTGGTCCGATCACTCCACTTTTGTCCCGAGGACATTACTTCATACTCGCAATCACAGATTACTTCTCCAAATGGGCGGAGGCTATTCCGCTGGCAGAAGTGAAGATTTCAAAATGTGATCAGCTTCCTCAAGCATCACGTCATCTATCGCTTTGGACTGCCCCGAATGATCATCAACGACAACGGTCCGCAGTTCGCAAGCCATGCCTTCTATCAGTTTTGTGACAAACACTGAATCCAGAATGTTGCTTCGATACCGTACAACCCGACGACAAATGGGTTGGCAGAAGCATTCAACAAAACTATAATCAAGCTGCTCAAGATGTTCGTATCTTCCAACAAACGTGACTGGAATGAAAAGCTTGGTGAATGCTTATGGGCGTACCGTAATACAGTACGGACGGCCACCGGGAACACACCATTCTCACTGGCATATAGGAGTGAGGTAGTTCTACCACTGGAGACTCAAATCCCCTCACTCCGTGTCGCCCTCACATATCGATTGACGACGGATGATAATTACCGTCGCCGACTACAAGAGTTGGAGGCCCTAGATGAGAAGCGTCTGTTAGCTCAACAACGAATCGAGCTGTACCAAGCATGTATCTCAGGAACTTTCAATAAGAAGGTTAAACTCAGAACATTCCAAGTGGGCGATCTCATTCTGGCAGTTCGGAGGCCGATGGTTATGACTCACAAAACTGCCGATAAATTCCAACCAAAGTGGGAAGGCCCATTTGTCATCGATGTTGTATTCTCCAATGGTGCTTACCGTCTCGCAAAACAAAACGGAGACTTGCTCATGTTGTCCATCAACGACAAGTTCTTGAAGAAGTATTATGTCTAAAACGACATCCTCCAAATTTCCTAGATTGTTGAGTTATGTACCCTCTGGTACCGCTGAACTTACATTCTGACTCCAAATATCCCAGATTGTTGAGTTATGTACCTGCAGGTACCGCTAAAGTTACACTCTGGTCACTCCAAATGAATCTATATCGCATCTTTTGAGTAGTAAGTCACGTATGATCGTATCTCCGAACTTCCTTCCCAAAGAGCATATTCCTCATGATCTAGTACCCGCACTTTCAGTGCACAAAAAGGGTAACAGATCCACAAATTTCCGAAACAACCACGTCGATGTCACCTCTAAGTTGTTCCGCTTCCGCCAAAAAACAAATCATCCCCTCACGTAGAACTTCCACGTCCATATTACCTCTGAGTTGTTCTATGTACCCTTCATGGAGTCCACTCCTGCCACGTCCTCATTACCTCTGAGTAGGAAGGCTCCATTGAAGAAACCCTCATATTTACAACGTCTTCCTTACCTCTGAGTAAGTATGTTGGTTTTCTCTCGACTTATTATCCGTACCCAAGACCGGAGTATGCCAAGGATAATAGGCCCACAAATGTCCTATGTTGACCAGAAATGTCCTCTGCTGACCACAAATGCTGTACTAAATTTTCTAGTACATGTGCCTCATTTCTCAATCATGCCTTAGGAGCCCAGCTGCTCCATGGCATTCTTTCTCCCGATACCAAGAACTTCCATGGCCACGTTACTATGGAATTGTTCTAAGTATCCCTATCAAACATGTTATACGTACCTAAAACCAAGGTATGCCAAGGGTAATAGGTCCACAAATAGTCCCCCTATGGGGCAAATATCATAACACCACAAATGCAACAAGCAATACAAATGAAGGGTAAAGTAAAACATGCTCTTTTATTTGAAAGTCAAAGGTACTACATGTTTTGGGACCACGTCCCGACCAAAAAAGAAAAAAAAGAGAGAAAGAAAAGAAAAAGCCGACTATGGTTCGGCGATACATAACTCTCTGAGACGGTCCCTCAGTACGGCCGTCGACCGCTCAAACCGCCGCTTGGCCCGACGCTCGGCTTCCTGAGTCAGCCGCTCTGTATCCTCCAAATGCGCATGGGCCTGCCAGCCATCTTCGAGTCTCTTCAGAGCACGCTCCAGGCCAGCAGAAGCTCGGATGACCTTTTCGGCCTCCTGAACGATTAGCTCTTTATCCATATGGGAGGCCTCGAGCTCGAATTCCAAGAAAGCTAGCTTCCTCTGGAGATCGAGGAACTGCTCCCTCGTATCGATTATTCCGCGAGAGGTGGCTGCCTCCCGAGCAATACAATCCTCGCTCCTGCGGCTCAGCTGATCGTACTGAATAGACAGATCGTCGAGGTCCTTTATGATAATCGGCTTAGACGTATCTTGTGCGGTCCGTACCTTCTCCACGACTGTGATGAAGGCACGCTCCTGATCTATTGCTGAAGATAGATCAACTTGCAGCAGTCCTTGATACTGAGCCACCAGCTGATCAGTTTCTAGCAAATTTGGGTTCCAGTTGCTTAACTATCACCGCCCCACTAGGAAGGGTTCTAAGAATTTCAATCTGGCCACGAGCGCATTGACGGGCCAGGGCAAAAGAGATCCCTCTCTCCACAGCAGCTTTGACTCCTCGCCTCAGGTAACGGTAGAAACTGTCAACCACATCCCTTGACGATTCATCCAGAACTTTCGAAGAAGACGGCGTCAAAGGGAGAGTAGCTGGCAGAGTCGAAGAAGATACAACGGAACTTGATGCCCGTGCCACGAGGGAAACAAATTTCGAACGAAAGGATGCTTAAATAGCGGCCAATTCTTCTTCCGCAGCCCGAAGAATCCGGAGACTCGACAGGACAGAAAAATCGACCCCTGGGGTTGGAGCAACATGAACCGAAGTGGATGCATGGACCATCTCTCCCCGTCCCGACAGTTCTACCTCTCGCTCTCCCGAACTCGATTTAGCGGAAGGTCCCTCAACGTAAGCTGGAATGGAAAGAGGCACGCTCTCTTCCACCAGGTCCCCTCTAGCAAACTCTACCCTGACAATGTCCGTCATTGGCAGTAAAGGAGCAGGACCTGTATGTCCAGTGCAACCATCAATCAGCTTATTCAAAAAGATGTGATGATAGAGCGAATGAGCCTCTTCACTAGTCAAGACTTGGCTTATCTTACCAGGGGAGAGTTGTGGAGGCTAAGGCTCGCTCACAGCCGCCGTAATCTCTTCGCCAGCGACACCCGAGTCAAATTCAGCTGGTTACTCTACCCCAGCCGCCCCGGAAGGGGATACAAATGGATCAGCGTCACCTTGCTGAAGTTCAGCAGTCTCTGTAATGACCCGCTCCGCCCTAGCAGAACGTCGATTCAAACGGCAAGTACAACGACTCAAACGAGCCGTCAACCCGAAGAGTTGGCATCGACCTGATGAAGAATCGATGCAAGGCTTACCTTGGCCCGTCAAGATGAATCCAGACTTAGAGTTTCAAAGGCGCGTTCGGAGTATCGCTCGGCCGATGCGAATATCGCTAAGGTGGGTGGCTACGATGAACACGTCTTTGCTTAGCCTAGAAACATAACAATACGAACACTATTGCTAGAATCGCTAGGCGATAACACCGCGCATGCTAATAAATGAATGACTCAACGCATCTAGCTAAGGGAATAATCCCATCTTTTATGCTTGTTTAGAATATGGAAAAGAACATGGAAAAATGTGAGAACTCTCGCACCGCGCCCTATGCTCGTGCTAAGGCACAAGCTTATATTCAAGTTTCCTATGCGTTCAACAATAAAACAATAAACGGTTGACAACAAAGAAACGAAAGACTATCGACATAGTCGTTCCGAGTAGAGTATAGCAACATTGGAAGACTTCGGGACCGATGGGTCGCCAAGGCGACTCCCGCATGGGGAGTTGCATAATGAATGAATGAATGAACGAATAAGTGAATGAATAAATGAATGAATGAACGAATAAGTGAATGAATGAATCCACGAATGGATGAATGAATACGTGAAGAATGAATGAATGTACGCACAAGTGAAAGAAAGACATGAAAGAGTGAATAAAAGATAAGAAAGGAAAGAATGGTTAGCGACAGGTATGACGGGCACGTGCAACGGGGCTCGCTACCCGCACTGCACGGACGCCAACCTGGTCGATAACGCATTATGGCTCAGAGACAGTCTATGGCTCAAAGATAGCCGTTAAGTTAAATGACAAGTCAATACGAAATGGTCGTGGACAAACGACACGGGCGATGGGGGAGAATACCGTGGCCGTCAAGAGAAAGGATTCCGCGGCACGATCGATGGCGGGGTATATCATGGCCGGCCTAGGCGGAATCAGACATGGGGCTTACGGGATGTTTTGAGTGGGGGCACGGCCACTCAAGGAGACGTAAGGCCAGGCATTTCAAGAGACTATCAAGGTATACCAGCTATCACGCTTCGATAGGTGAGAATGCCCAAGAGAATATGTCCAAAATGGCTTGTGATGCCAGCGACCCATGCATGTAGATTAAGTGGACTATGCTGGTGGCAATCCACGTGCAAGTCCTTGCATTGAAATAAGTAGTCTAAGTTAACTAAATAAAGTGCATTATGAATATACTTGAAATGTAACACACCAAATGATAAAGAGTAATTCATGCAAGTAAGTTAGATAACTTGCCCACGACGTGCTAGAACCTGAGGCAGGGACACGCCCTTAACATTGAATGTTTACATGAATCACGTTAAGTTACTACATATGAATTATTGACTAACTTGGTTTACTTTGGACAGGGAAGGCCGGACGGTAAGTATGGGTAAGTCGTGCATGTATTTCCATGCGACACTTGAATTCGGCAACACGAGATAGGTCATAAAATATGCCATAAAACTGATCCTAAGGCAAGAATAGAAAGACAATGAATGATAGACGGTGCATAAAAGTAAATAGAACGTGTTTGGTAATAATAACATTGTGGGCGAGCTAGCCTCCCCACCAGTGCATAACAATGTACTGATAACCCCACAGTCTGCTTACAGGATACAGGAGACGTCATCGGGTGCGGAGCTTCCCTCGAACGTGCTAAGGCGCGGAGCTATCTCTGGAGCCTTGGAGCGTTGCAAGGAGCTGATACGCCATATACAGGACATAATGTATCGAAACATCGCCATGATTCATTCCATGTTGTAAGCCACTTGGCATGTCTTTTATGTTTCAGAGAGAGAGAGCTTAAGCAACTTGTAAACTCGGCCTTGCACCGCTTGTAGACTTCTTGAATATCAATAAAGACTTTGAATTCGCTTCAATTTGTGTTCATTTACTTTCCGCTGCAAATGGAGACACTCTGTGCGACTCTGTGGCCTAGCTCAAATCGGTCGTTTCTGGACTTGGCCATGCACGGGCGCAACCTAGGCCCGTGCGGCATCACCCCTACGGGAGCGGGGCGTGACAGATTGGTATCAAAGCACGACTTTACGTCCTTGGACTTCACATCGATTTCTCAGTTTTGAAAGCTCGTCATTGGAAAAAGAAGTGTACGCTCTCTCTCATTATGCCTTGGGATGTTCCATACAATAAGTCTAATAATTTCAAAAGCTCGTATAAGTACTCGGTTGAACGGGATCGATAGGCGAAGCCTTTGTGCCAAACCATGACGGACTTAAGTCGGAAGAAAACTAAAATGCTAGAAGTTAGCATAGCAAGGCGTGCTTAAATAACCTTACGATGACAAGGGCGAACGAGTACACGAGACCAAAGTATAGTTCGAACGGGATGGTTATACCTGCAGCCTTTTGGCTAAGTTGTGCGGCGTATCGCGCACCTAGACCTTCTGGTGCAAACGAGTTACAGGCGAGATTGATTATCGCTCGAACGGGAATAAGTGAGCGTTCAAACTAGAATATGGTCCGCACAGAATAGCTATGCCTACGGCCTTTTGGCTAAGTTGTGCCGCGTGTCACGCACCTCAACTTTTGGTGCAATCGAGTTGCGAGCGATATCAAGTACCGTTCGGTCAGGAACGAAACTACATTTAGAGTATATATCGATAGGAATGCTATCGAGTTTACGCTTAGGCGTGCACGAAAGATTAATTTAGACTGTGAGGAACGGGCAAACGCATAATTGAACATATCGATTGGGAATCGAATGATCTTTTGAGGATTTATAGAATGACTTGATCCCGAGTGGTGTATGTGATAGGTTCGGAGAAGAATAAGAATGAGTGTTGACGACTAGTCGAGTGGCTCAAACCCTGAGTGGTGTATGGACGTCATTAAAGTTATTCGAGCGAGACTAAAGGATATACGGATAGAACGAGTATGCCGGCGAAGCGATGCGATCGCGCAAAGCCTTAGAACGCGTCACGCTTAGTTGGTCATGACTTCGAATGTCCCGAACAAGATGTCGTTCAAACAACTTGTCAATGGGCAACGCAAGTTAGAAAATGACTCGGAACGATGAATAAAGATGTACGTCTCGAACGAGGAAGCTAGGGGATAACACTTGCGATTTCGGATTGGGTCAAATGAAATGTGACTTGAGTTTTGGAGAACGATATTGAAACTAACTTGAGGAATAGCGATCGAACTTGATCTTGGATTGAATCGAATGGAATTGTGGTATATCCAGTTCGAACAATAGCATCAGTCGTACGATTCGAAATTGGTTGCAAAGGAAGATCGTCAGGTTACGCATATCGTCGATGGTATTGAGGCGTATCAAAGATCGATATGCGATAACTCGGGGGTACTTTGACTCGGCGAATGACGATCGTGTAAATATTATTGTTGTGACGGATGCTATACTCGGGATATTGAAATGTGTCGAGGAAAATATAGACATGGCTCGAAGATTTTCTGGTTGAATGAATGACGGTCGGACTATCGAATAGAGATCTCGGCTTGGATGAAAATGAAATATTTGGATTGCTTCGATGATAACCCCAACGTCGACATTCTTGTCTTATACGAGCGCAACTCCAACCTCGCACATGCGTCGCGTCGATTAGGGCGATCACTCCGCGTGAGCGCTGATATGGTGATTCATACAGCGGGAGTGATTGAACTAGCATGGCGTGGCAATTTGTGTGCTTCTACTTGTGGTGACGCGAAGGTGAACTTGAGAATGACTTGGTGTGCTTGATGATTGAGCTTGAGGATTACGTAGGTCCAATCCGCGTATCGATAATGAATTAGTCTAGACGCAAGCAAGAGTTACGCCCCGATGAGAATGATTATTCTGCGGGAGCGTTACATGGTGATTCATGAACCACCGTGGATAATCGGACTCGTATGAGATTGGGGCGCAACATATTGTCAAAGCTAGATGAACTCGTGATCGAATACATGAATTGGTTAGAATGGATATATGAAGTATGTCGATTTGGTGATTTGAATGGATTCGAATACGCGCAACGAATGCCTTGATGCGAATAGGTGATCGTGCTCGATGTTTAGAAATCTGAGTGACGCGAGCTTGGGTTGAAAATCCCGTACTACCGACTTTGGTTTGACACTAGGATTGGGGTCAGTATTGGAATTATTGTTGGGGAACTATGATTCCAATCCTGACATTGACTTAGCCTTGAGAAATATCCTAGCGGTTAGGCGAGACGCCCTGTTTCAAGTGTTAGCAATCGAAAGATTGATCTTGAGGATTGGCATGGATGGATAGCATGAATCACAAATATAGGAAACCCTGCTCACGAGATTCGGCTGACATGCATATATTTCTGGGACGCCTGGGTATGTGCACGATGCGACTTGAGTGAGAATGACTAATTCTCTATCATGCGGCTTGGCTGAATGCATGTATTTTGGGGACGCTTGGAATGCGTGCACTATCCAGCTAAGTGATATGTTGAGTTCAAGCATGACTTGAAAAATGGAAGAGTGTCGAGAACATAAGATCGTGTTAAAAGAAAGGAATGATACTAGTACGAGTGTGGCTCGAAATCAAAGAAACGTGTGAGCGGAGTGTGCGTGAACGACAACGAGATTGGCCCTAAACAAGTGAATGATATGAAATCGATATCGTGCAAGTAAAAGTTGGTATAACGAATTAGAACCATTGATAGGAAGATATACTCGATGATAGTGCAATACTTGGTCTTGAATCGGACGGAAATTACTTAGACTTGGTCGACCCGCTAAGAAGAAATCATACTGATTTCGTAGACAAGAACGCTTGAGAAGCGAATTGGGTCATCTCCAAGACCGCAATAAACAAAAGTGAGTTTGCCTCAGCCTACGACCCTCGTATTTGACGAATTACAACGTGCCACGTGCGACCATTTCAGTCCCATGACACGAAGGAATAGCAACCAAGACGAAGAAACACTTGAATTGAATAAGTACCATCAACTCTAAAATGAATGAAAAGTTATTCAATAAATTAAATTGACCAAAACACATGCAACATAAAACTTGGAAGGATAATCGAGCATAGTTCGATACCATCGAACGGTAAAGCCATTCGATAGAAATTGTCTAAGATACGTACACGACATGAGTTAAGGAATGGTAGGATGACCTGCACTCAGGAAGTCTCGAGGACGAGACTTGTTTTGAGTGGTGTATTATGTAACGACCCGCTCTGCCCTAGCGGAACGCCAATTCAAATGACAAGTGCAACGACTCAAACGAGCCGTCAACCCGAAGAGTTGGCATCGACCTGATGAAGAATCGATGCAAGGCTTACCTTGGCCCGTCAAGATGAATCCAGACTTAGACTTTCAAAGGCGCGCTCGGATTATCGCTCGGCCGATGCGAATATCGCTAAGGTGGGTGGCTCCGATGAACCTATCTTTGCTTAGCCTAGACACATAACAATACGGACACTATTGCTAGAATCGCTAGGCGATAACACCGCGCATGCTAATAAATGAATGACTCAACGCACCTAGCTAAGGGAATAATCCCATCTTGTATGCTTGTTTAGAATATGGAAAAAAATATGGAAAAATGTGTGAACTCTCGCACCGCACCCTACGCTCGTGCTAAGGCACAAGCTTACATTCAAGTTTTCTATGCGTTCAACAATGAAACAATAAACGATTTACAACATAGAAACGGAAGACTATCGACATAGTCGTTCCGAGTAGAGTATAGCAACATTGGTAGACTTCGGGACCGATGGGTCGCCAAGACGACTCCCGTACGGGGAGTTGCATAATGAATGAATGAATGAACGAATAAGTGAATGAATGAATAAATGAACGAATAAGTAATGAATGAATCCACGAATGAATGAATGAATACGTGAAGAATGAATGAATGTACGAACAAGTGAAAGGAAGACATGAAAGAGTGAACAAAAGATAAGAAAGGAAAGAATGGTTAGCGACAGGTATGACGGGCACGTGCAACGGGGCTCGCTACCCGCGCTGCACGGACGCCAACCTGGTCGATAACGCATTATGGCTCAGAGACAGCCTATGGCTCAAAGACAGCCGTTAAGTTAAATGACAAGTCAATACGAAATGGTCATGGACAAACGGTACGGGCGATGGGGGGAATACCGTGGCCGTCAAGAGGAAGGATTCCGTGGCACGATCGATGGGGGGTAAATAGTGTCCGACCTAGGCGGAATCAGACATGGGGCTTACGGGCTGCTTTGAGTGGGGGCTCGACCACTCAAGGAGACGTAAGGCCAGGCATTTCAAGAGACTATCAGGGTGTACCAGCCATCACGCTTCGATAGGTGAGAATGCCCAAGTATGTCCAAAGTAGCTTATGATGCCAGCGACCCGTACATGTAGATTAAGTGGGCTATACTGGTGGCAATTCACGTGCAAGTCCTTGCATTGAAACAAGTAGTCTAAGTTAACTAAATGAAGTGCCTTCTGAATATGCTTAAAATGTAACACACCAAATGATAAAGAGTAATTCATGCAAATGAGTTAGATAACGTGCCCACGTCATGCTAGAACCTGAGGCAGGGACACGCCCTTAACATTGAATGTTTACATGAATCACGTTAAGTTACTACATATGAATTGTTGACTAACTTGGTTTACTTTGGACAGGAAAGGCCGGACGGTAAGTATGGGTAAGTCGTGCATGTATTTCTCTGTGACACTTGAATTCGGCAACACGAAATAGGTCATGAAATATGCCATGAAACTGATCCTAAGGCAAGATTAGAAAGACAATAAATGATAGACGGTGCACAAAAGTAAATAGAACGTGTTTGGTAATGATAGCATTGTGGGCGAGCTAGCCTCCCCACCAGTGCATAACAATGTACTGATAACCCCATAGTCTGCTTGCAGGATGCAGGAGACGTCATCGGGTACGGAGCTTCCCTCGAACGTGCTAAGGTGCAGAGCTATCTCTGGAGCCTTGGAGCGTTGCAAGGAGCTGATGCGCCATATACAGGACATAATGTATCGGAACATCGCCATGAATCATTCCATGTTGTAAGCCACTTGGCATGCCATTTATATTTCAGAGAAAGAGCTTGAGCGACTTGTAAACTTGGCCTAGCGCCACTTGTAAACTTCTTGAATATCAATAAAGAGTTTGAATTCGCTTTAATTTGTGTTCATTTACTTTTCGCTGCAAATGGGGACACTCTGTGGCCTAGCTCAAATCGACCGTTTCTGGACTTGGCCTTGCACAGGCACAACCTAGGCCCGTGCGGCATCACGCCTTAGCAAGGACGATCGCTCCTATTGGAGCGGGGCGTGACAGTCTCAGGGACGGGTTCAGCGGAGCCCACGTCGCCCTGGGTCGAGACCTCAGCAACGTGAGACCCCTCAGTTGCCGCCAAGAGAACCCCGGCCGAAATAATCTCGGCACACATGTCACGAATCAAAGTGGTCAGGGCCGGGTTGACTTCAGAAACAGCGACCGGCTCTCGAGAGTCCGACTCTTCTGACGTCTACAGAGAAAAGAAAAATGATTAGATCATAGTTCAGGAAAATGAAGAGCTAAAGAAGGAGATGGTTGTAATTTAATTTACCTCCGAAATGGCGCCCATATCCTCGCCTCTCTCCTTAATGAGCAGCCGACGAGGCTTAACCGCAGCCCGTTTCACGGAGTAGGTTCTGTCGTCACCAGCAGACTCAGGCCTGCTTAGCTTTCAAGAAGAGCTCGGCACAACGGGCGGCTGATCCACCACCACCTCATCTGCAGGAGGGAGAGAGTTGTCGGGATCATGCTCATGCTCGTCATCCTCTTCGTCTGTATTGGCAGACTCCGAGTTCGACACAACGACCGTGTTCTTCTTCTTCTTTTTCGTCTTGGACCCCTAGGGCTTCTCCGCCAAGCCAGTACCGACGATAAAGCTGGTACCGGGTCAAAATCAACAGGAGGCTTGTTCACCATGACATGGTATAGAGCTGCCAGATACAAGATCTTCCCTGACACACCAGCATCAGGAACTGAGAAGCTAGTACGGGTGTGAACTGTGTTATAATAGTTCCAGGCTCTGATACCGTCAAGGACGCTGTCTTCGAAACCCAGGCAAGAGCTGGGACTATCCAAGAATAGCTGGCTATACCCAAACTGTCGGGAGAACCTACTGGGCAAGTAAGGCTCCAAATAGACAGTGTCGCGGTTACGGTATACCAAGTAGGAAGGACGAATATTGTTCAACCAAAGGAGCATCTTGTCGTCCAATAAGTGGGGAGGCCCAATACCATCCAGATGCACTTCGTTGACTTCTGCAGCAGTAAACCGAGGAACTGATATAAAAAAAACGTAACTGTCTACTCTCGCTAGCGCCGTCCGACAGGCGCGTATGGTATCGCCCTCCCAAGACATATGGCGATACTGGAAGACGAAGGCATCGTCAGTAGTTACGCCATCTTCGGGGCCAGGCCTCATCAAAGACCGGCAATGCATCAACAGCCACCCCATCAAATAATGATAGGGCAGCTCAATGCGTTCAAAATCCTTCGCCGTATCACGGGTGATGATCTTGGACGAGAAAGCGTGAAGGCCACGGTATATGCTACACACCATGGCCGGGAGAAGAGCCAGTCTGACCCCGAAGACAAGCTTCACGGTAGAAAAGATAAAATTGCGGCTGATCCTCTCGATAGAACCAGCCCCTCCTGAGACCACACAATTTCGCAGCCATACCATCAGGAATTCCGCCAGGAGAGCCTTCTCAGACATCGGCTGGGTATTCTGGTAAAAATAGTTAAAAGAGTCAGTTTGACTCGAAAATCTGTCGCCTGTTGTCCTCGATCTCTTGGCCGTCGATACTTGGCTCTGTATTTCCTCGTAGGTTTGAGGACTGCGGGGAGAAACCCGGCCTGAGGCACCTAGCTTAAAAAGGTAGGTGAGCCAGGACTTAGTATGGGGAAGGTTCCCTTCCGAGCTGTCATCCTTCTTGATGGATATCTGGTGGCATGTACTGTGATGACACAGTAGTTCTTGGTAGACAGCTACGAAGCCCGGGAACCGTTGCTCCAGATCCTCGAACTCTTCGTTCGTCGGAGTATACACTTCAAAAACTTCATCTCCCTATGGCAGCTTGGAGACTACATGCATCTCGTGCAGAGCAAGCCCCATCTCCCCCATGGGTGTAAAGAAAGTCCCCGTGCGGCAGTTGTACATTTCCAGCAAAGCCATGAACAATTTCTTATTTATGGGCAAGCTATAGCTGGTGCCTCGAATGGCATGGTAGAGTCCAATCTCGCGCAGGAGAGTCTCGTATTTTCGTGCAATCTATGTAGACAGGTTGGTCCACGAAGGGAGGGGGTGTATCCAACTCGGTAGCGACAACCGGCCAACGGGATAGGACCCCTTCCGAGCAAGTTGGTTTAGGAAAGTGTCAGCCTGAGGGAACGTGAAATTGGGACCCTGTACATTCATAAAATTGCTCGGGGCCGACCCCATGATATAGCAGCTGACCGGTACCCTGCCAGCGTGCACTGACCTCAAGTTGTTGTTATAATGAATGTTACCCACAATTATCCCAGACCGACTAAGAATCAAGGATTCCTCCATCCGTCTGCTCGTTGGCAACATGTTGAACCATGACAATGGGAAGTGACGCTCCATCTACGGAATATGGATCGCCATCCCGACCGTGGTAAAACTCCAACTCTCAGATATATCCAGAACTTGGGAGTTCTTCACGGTCAGGGAATCCCCGAAGAGGAACGCAGGCTTCAGATATTCGCCCCCCAGTTTCCCCGAGTTCATCATGGCACAGAGAAAGTGGAAGGACTGGTTCTTGATAGCATTCAGCCTCTCCACAGGCTCGTCTTGGGGAAGCTGGTTCACCACATACTGGACTATATGGTCGAACCACACTTCCACAGCAAATTGGGCTGAACCCACCAAGGGCTCTCCCGCAGGATTGACTGGCAGATTTACTAAAAAAAGACAAAGAAAATAAGTTAGAAGATGGCCAGGTAAAACCACTTAGTGTTTCTGGGCTTATGCGGCTCTATCTTGGCGAGGCCTCATGCGGCCTAGTTCAAGTGAGCTTATGCGGCTCAGTTTAGCGAGTGTTCATGCGGCACGGTTTAGAAGAGCTTATGCGGCTCTGATTTGGTGCGGCCTCATGCGGCTCAGTTCAAATGAGCTTATGCGGTTCTGTTTAGCGCGACCTCATGCGGCTCAGTTCAAATGAGCTTATGCGGTTCTGCCTAGCGGGATTTCATGCGGCCCAGTTCAAGTAAGCTCATGCGGCTCTGTCTAGCGGACGCTTATGCAGTCCAGTTTAACAGGGCTTATGCGGTTCTGATTTGGTGGGGTCTTATGCGGCTCTGATTCAGCGGGTGCTTATGCGGCCCAGTTCAAGTGAGCTCAAACGGCTCTGTTTAGCGAGTGCTTATGCGGTCCAAATTAATAGAGCTTATGCGGTTCTGGTTTGGCGATGTCTCATGCGGCACAGTTCGAGTGAAAGCTTATGCTGCACTGCTCGATGGGTCTTAATGCGGCCCAATTTGCAAAGTGCTGATGCGACCACAAGATGACTCTCATGCGGCACATAAAGCACAGTATCATCACAATTAACTTGAACAGTTCCATGAAGACGAAGAAGGGCTCGCGCATAAATATGCGACGTAGCCGTTATGGTTAGGGTTTGAGTCTATGAAGCTTTCTTCCAATAAATCTTACCAGCAATGGCGGGGTGAACATCAGGGTGAACTAGCGACGCCGCAGTCGATAAGGAAGTCGCTCCCTTACCCTTCGCCGCAGCACTAGAGGAGGCCTTAGAAGTCTTGGGAGCCATTGATGATCGAAAGAGAAGAAGACGACAGCTAGGGCATGAAAAGCTTGAACAAGAGGAGAGAGTAAAGTGTCTCTCTCTAAAACTTTCTCATATTTATAGGCGGACAGCGGGCACGTGAACCGATAGGCGCTTCGGGTTATGGGCCGCCTAGGAGACAGAACCGACTCTTGGGTCATCGAGGCAAATCCAAAGTATATTTAAAGTCGACTCTTGGGATCTTACCCAAAAGACGGCTTCAAATCAAAACAAATCAAGAACAATAATGAGACACCCACGTGGCATAGGGCCATTATACGGCCAGAACAGTCCATGCGGCTAAGAAGTCTATGCGGCCAGAGCGGTCCATGCGGCAGGAGCAGTCCATGCGGCCAGAGCGATCCATGCGGCCAGAACATCCCATGCGGCCAGAGAAGTCTATGCGGAAGGAAGAGCTTATGCAGACATATCCATGCTTCTTATTCAAAGTGTTTCAATTTTGCAAATTGAAAACTTTGAAGGGGGTCTTGTAGAAGCATGGAAAAATATAAATAAATTCTTATACGGACCGAAAATCAGCCCCATGCGGCTCATAGCTGAAGGAGCCTTCATACGGCTCAAAAGACCTGAGAGCTTCATGCGGCTCAGAAAGATGAAGGGGAAGCCACGTGGCCTCATGCGGCTCAAAACAGGCCTTTACAGTTGGCCATAAATGCTCTGAGCAGCTGGCTCATTAATTACCCTGACACAGCGGCAGCTCTGACAACGATGGATTGACAGCTCTGACATAAAGGTAAAATAATGGCCCTGTCATAATGGCATGCTCCTAGAGAGACGAGATAAAATCTTTATAGCTGGCACGATCCACCCATTTCTAAAGCTCTTTATGCGGCTCAGTTGTAAAGACTTCCATGCGGCTCAATTGTAAAGACTTTCATGCGGCTCAGTTGTAAGGACTTCCATGCGGCTCAGTTGTAAGGACCTCCATGCGGCTCAATTGTAAGGATTTCCATGCGGCTCAGATTAAAGGACTTTCATGCGGTTCAGATGGGGGACAACCCTTATACGGCTCTGACATGAGGCCAGGCCACACTCATATGGCTCAACTATGACAGTCTTCCATGCGGCTCGCAGCAGTTAGGACACGTGGCAGGGGTTGATCAAATCCTAACAATTCAAATTTATGGCAATCGACATAACAGGCAGTTGGGACACGTGGCAGAAGATTTGTTGCTACAAGCAAATCATAACAATACAGATTTATTGCAATCATCATAACTGCCCAATGCAGATTTATTGTAATCATCATAACTATCCAGATCAACTCCTAATAAATGATGCAGATTTGTTGCAGTCAACATAAATAATCTGGATTGATTTTCAACAAACAGGATCAAGACAAATCTTAACGAATCCCTAACCACCCACTTTTTAAGGGGCAATTACTGCACACCCCACTCCTATAAATAGCAAAGGGAGGCAGGGACAAGCAAAGGCACAGAGGAGAAGACGCACAGAGCACGAGTAGAGAGACTAGCAACCCCCGCACGCACAAAGAGCATTTCTTCCCCGGAGCCGAAGCTGCGTTCGATCGTCCAAGGAGTAAGGCAGAGTTGCTGTCACTCTCCCGAGCCTCTACCGTCACCCCCCAGAAAAACTAAACAATTGTACTTAGATTATTTTCCTAGGTTTTGTTCCTAGGCTCTCTTTGTACGAGCGAGTTTGTATTGTGAAGTAAAAGCCCAGTCCTCCCATAAAACTGTTCTGTTCTTTTATAGTCTATGGCAAACAGATAGGTAATTAATTATAACAAAAATATGGTATAAAACATTTGTGGAATGGTAAAAACGAGTATAGGTTAGTGACTCTAGCCAAAATATGGTGTAAAAAGGCGTTGAATGGTTAAAACGAGAATAGGTGTGTGATTCTCATTGAATGGGCATAGATTGGTGAAATCGAGTATAGATGCATAATCTAACCAAAATACGATAAAAAAAAGGCGTTCATTGTCGAAAACGAGGACAAAAATATGATTTTTAACCGAAATAAGGTATCAAATGCGCATAAAATGGTGTAAACGAGTATAAATGAGTGACTATAACTGAAATATGGTATAAAATGATATAAATTACTATCATATGGTAATTAATTATAAGCAAAATATGGTATAAAATAGGTGTGGAATGCTGAAAAATGAGTATATATGAGTAATTCTAGCAAAAATATGGTGTAAAATGGACATTCAATGGTGAAAATGAGAATAGATTGGTGATTCTAATGGAAATATGTTGTGGAATGGCCTAGATTGGTGTAACGAGTTTAAATGCATGATTCTAAATTTAATACGGTAAGTGACATAGATTGGTAGAAATAAGTAAAAAAAATGTGATTTATATCCGAAGTAAGGTATCAGATGCTCGTAGAAGGGTGAAAATATGTACAAATGAGTGATTCTAATTGAAGTATGGTATAGAATGAACGTATAATGATGAAAACGAGTGTAGAAACTAAGTAGAGATGTGTAATTCTAACCGAAATACAGTTACAAAAGTGGTGTAGTTTAGTGGAAACAAATACATAAATGTGATTTTTGACGGAAATAGGATATCAAATACTCGTAGAATTATGAAAACGAGTATAAATGAGTAATTTTAACCGATATATGGTATAGATGAGCGTACAATAACGAAAATGAGTATTAGATGGGTAATTAAGTATAACCGAAATATGTTATAAAAATGAAAGAACTGGTGAAAACTAGTATAGATTGGTGATTCTAGCCGATGTGGCATAGAATTAAAAATGAGAATAGATGGGTGATTCTAATTGAAATATGTTGTAGAATGGGCGTAGATTGGTTAAACATATGTTATTGTAATCAAAATATTATAAAAAAAAGTGGCATAGATTGTCAGAAACTAGTACGAAATGTGATTTCTAACCGAAATAAGGTATCAAATGCACATTAAATGGAGAAAATAAGTATAAGTAAGTGTTCTAACTAAAATACAATATAAAATGAGCGTACAATGATGAAAAGGAGTATTAGATAGGTAATTAATTATAACGAAAATATGGTATGAAACATGTGTGGATGGTAAAAATGAGTATAGGTTAGTGACTCTAGCCAAAATATGGTGTAAAAAGGCATAGAATGGTTAAAACGAGAATATGTGTGTGATTCTCATTCAATGAGCATAGATTGGTGAAACCGAGTATAGATGCATAATCTAACCAAAATGAGTACAAAAATGTGATTTCTAACCAAAATAAGTTATCAAATGCGCATAAAATGGTGTAAACGTGTATAAACGAGTGACTATAATGAAATATGGTATAAAATATGCATAAAACTAGTATAAATAAGTGATTCTAACGGAAATGTGGTGTAGAATAAACGTACAACGATGAAAACAAGTATTAGATGTGTAATCAATAATAACCAAAATATAGTATAAAACAGGCATGGAATGCTGAAAACGAGTACATATGCGAGATTGTAGTCGAAATATGGTATAAAATGGGCGTAGCATGGTGAAAATGAGAATAGACGTGATTCTAATTGATTGGTGGAAACTTGTACATAAATTATATTTCTAACCAAAATAAAGCTACATTTGCTCGCAAAAAGGTTAAAAATAGTATATTCTAACTGAAATATAGTATATAATGAGCGTACAATAATGAAAACGAGTATTTAATGTGTAATTAATTACAACCAAAATATGGTATAAAAATGTTGTCATGGTGAAACCGAGTATTTATGTGTGATTCTAGCTGAAATATGGTGTAAAATATGTATAGAATGTTGAAAACGAGAATAGATGGGTGATTCTAATTGAAATATTGGGTAGAATTGGTGACCGAGTATAGATGTGTTATTCTAACCGAAATACAGTTACAAAAGTGGTGTAGATTAGTGGAAATATCACTCTCCGATCCCGATATACGTATTCTTTCATGAATCCAGTACATGGTATCCTGTATTTAGCATGTGCATAATTCTATTTATATTTTATTATTGGTTGCATGTAGCCTTTAAGCATGTCATTAGTGGAATGGTTAGAGCATGTTTAGAGATTAGTGTTTTCTTAAGCCAACCCAAGCATACTATATATATTCTCTCTCCTCATAACCTTTCATTCATTTCCCTCAACCACCACCATTAGGCAAGTACAACTTGCTCAAAAGTGGAGATTCGTGTATTTTGTTATTCTTGATTTTTTCTTTGATATTATTTGTCTATATTTTTCTTCGCATCATCCTCTACAAGTTTAGTACTTGGTATTTTCGGTTTTGATGGATGGATTCTTGTAGATCTAAGTTTATGTCATTTTCAGTTTTTTAGGTTTTGATCTATCAAACTTACTAGTTTTTGAAAACTAATTGTTCCATGTGGTAGAGAATTTGATTCTACACAATTTGGACATTTGAAAAGTTAGATTTTGACTTATTTTGAAGAAGTTATGACCAAATAAGATTTGGACATCTTCTATGTTCATCTGTCCTGGTTCTGGCAGGGACGATGAATAGTACCTGGCTGCATAGCCGTATAGTGCCTGGCTGTATAGCTGTATAGTGTCTGGCCACATAGCTGCATAGTACCTGGTGCATAGCTGCATAGTACCTGGCCGCATAGCTACATAGTACCTAGTGCATAGCTGCATAGTACCTGGCCGCATAGTTGTATAGTGCCTGGCCGCATAGTACATGTCCGCATAGCTGCATAGTGCCTGGCCGTATAGCTATATAGTGCCTGGCTGCATAGTGCGTCATCGTATAGCTGCATAGTCCCTGGCTGCATAGTGCCACAGACCGCATATTTGGCTGTTTTATGTCCTATTTGGCTGAATTGTAGGAAAAATTTCTTCCAACTCAAAATATGAAGTTGTAGATCTTTGTCTTGGCTACAAGAATCTTTATGTCTCACCTTAACCACAAATTATATGTGACTTATGGCACCTTGCGCACCTTGTACCTCGCGCACCTTTTGGTCCTTGCACCTTGCACCTTGCACTTTTGCCCGTGCGCCGTTTGTGCCATTTCATGACTTGTGAGCACTTCATATCCTAAGTGTGTAGTACCTTCTTGTTCTCTTTCCTCTTGTGTCTTGGTCCTCATTACTGATCTGACTACCTATGTGTGTGTTGGATAAACCTATGTGTATACTAAGGTACAATCTATGTGAGCATCGAGGTGCTATCATATGTGCTAAGTGTTCCTACGTGATACCTGCCAGTACATCCAAGAGTCCAGCATTTACATAGCGGATGGTCGGTAGCAATGATGTGGTATGTGTTATGCGTTGTATTACACTAAGAAGGGGTACATACGTATGACTCAATGAGCCAGTACGGATTCCTTCTTGGGATACTCGTACATTGTACGACATCTAGGGAGTGAGTATGTAACCACGACATGTGAACTCCGAGGATAACCTAGGGATTAACTAGGCAACTAACTTGGTAGATGCATTGGGTGGGAAGAATCCCGAGATCGTGCCATACTAGCCACCCTAGGTCCTGTCCTGACGTGTCGAGTTGGCCGCTACGGATATGGTTTCATTCGCCTATAGCGGATGACTATATCCGACTTCTATGAGCTATGTGTTATATGTTTTAGCACGGTAGCCCTCCTGGGGACTAGTGCATAATCAATGTGCTATACGTTCAAGAAGGTGTTTCTGGATCAGTATCTGCCTCCAGCCATAAGTAAAAAGATGGAGAATGACTTCATAACTCTAAAACAAGGAAATATGTCCATGGAGGACTATGAATCTGAATTTGCCAAGCTGGCAAATTTTGCGGCTAGAATGTTACCCACGGAGCAGACTCGCATAGATCGGTTCGTTGAAGGTCTGAATGATGATATTCAGTTGAGTGAGTTGAACCAAGAATATGAGTCGTATTCACAGGCCTTTGAGGCGGCACTACAGGTGGAACAGTTTTGCCTGAGGAAGGCATCAGCTAAAATTATGAACGGGCGCAATCAGCCTGCCAAGAGATATCACGATGGGAAGAAAAAGACCGATGGAGAAAAGAAAACTGGCGGAGAACAAAATAATAAGCCCGTGTGCACCTTCTGTGGTAGGCATGGACACACAAAAGAAGTTTGTCATTCTGCTAACGGAGAGTGCTTCAGCTGTGGTCAAAAGGGCTACCGCGCTATGAACTGCCAGAATAAGAGAGTTCGACCGCTGAACCACAACGATACGGAAGAGCATGGGCCGCTGAAGGACCCATCGCCAATCAGAGACAATCTACATAACCAGCAACTGCAGACTAATGCTCGTGTTTTTAACCTGTCCACCCTACTTGATCAAGAGTGTAATACAAGTGGAGGTGAGATTGTTTCTTAAGTTTTGAGGACAAAACTTTTTTTCGGTGGGATATTATGTAGTGTCCCGCTTCTCGCGGTCCACTATGTAATGCCTACGGCTTGCTGACTCAGTCTTGAACTGAGTATTGGGGAAACCATTGCCAGTATCGGTTGATCACGGACGAAATGCAATGAACCTTTCCAACTGATGGCTCGGCTTCTATTGAAATGAGTCCAATAGTTTTTGTTGGATGTTTTCTTTCGCTGCTTGGTTTTGATGAATGCATTTTCATGTTGGTTTTTGATGATTGGTTTTCATTGTTCGCTTTTATCGCATTTCGCATTCATTCCGAATCTTGAGAGAAAGAGACCGAAGTATGCTAATCAACTGTTGGTGCTAATGTAGGACACGTAAACTGTTCGTGAATGACACGTGAAGTCCCTCATTCTCTCAACTAAGATTCATCATGGTGAGTTGCTTTAATCGGGCTTGCATTTATTTGTACGCCCTACGAAAATGATCTCTAGTTCACTATTTTCTTGCCTCCCAGTGATCAACGATACCACAGTAACCAAAGATAAGAGAAGATAAATGAATGAATCAAATGTAATTCGAAACTGTCGGTTGATTGTTTCAATATGAACTGTATCCTCTTATGAATTGCCTAAAAGAGATAGCTCGGTATAAAAATCGCAGCTTGACCGTGCAAGAAGAAGAAGAAATGGAAATGTTTACATGTTGCTAGACTCATACATAGTAGTATTATTTGATAGCTTCATTCGCATTGGTTTAGACAACTTGTGCACAAGGAGGTAATCTCTCGATCGATTCTGGGGGCACGTGGAATCGATCGGCCTAGGAGAGAATAGGACACCTGGGGCTAGAAGTTCCCGCAGTAAGAGGGGGTGTTAGTCTATTAGTAGTTGGGCTAGAACGTTCCAATTGCTAGTAATGGGAATACCCGTGGACCATAGTAGCTAGGTTCATGCATATAGACAGAGATTTATTGTACGCCTAACATGCAAGGACGAAAAATAATAATACTTTATATATATTTAAATTGTGCTAACCTGTTTTATACAGGGATGACTATCGGCGATGGGTAAGTTGGTTATAAAATATTCTGCTGTCATGTTTCTTATGAATTGTTAAAAAAAACCTAGACAAGTAGAAAGAGCACTAGTAAATATGTAGCTTCAAATGTTGAATTAGTGTAGATATTTGTGAGCTTTGGCGAAAAGCCGCTCGCCAGTACATGATGTGTGCTAACCCACGTTGTGGGCATCCTTTTCAGAAAGCAAAGGAGACAGGGGGATTTCAAGTGAGGCACTAAAGTTCGTCTAACCCAGTAGAGCTGTGGATTGCCTCGAAGCTTCTTTTTATTTCCAATCAAAGTTACAAGTTTCTTTTCCTTTGAAGGTGTCTTTACATTTCCAGCATGTAATAAAGGAATTTGATGTATGGGCATTGCGGCTATTTTCAAAAGAGAGTTTTAAAGAAATTCATGTGGCCAAGATAAGGCAATCTGAGTTTACAGAGCTTTGTACTTGTATTCCTATCGAGTTTATCAATAAAAGAAGTATTTCCATTTCAAATCTCTGTGTCCAATATTTGGTTTTCTGCAATAAATGGGTGCGTGCATGTATTTTGCTTGACTAGTTGTTTTGTGCAGGTAATTAGCCTTGTGCAAGCGCAACTTAGGCTTGCACGACATCACGCCTTAGCGAGGACGAACGATCCCGCAGGGATCCAGGCAAGGCGGACGACCCTAGCGAGATCGGGACGTGACAAAGTTTAATCAGTATCGCGGGGATAACTCGCCAAATATAGAAAACCGCAGGAATGAATGGCCGCTTGAAAAACGACTTGACTGTGCCTTATACCTTCCGTTAGTAGCCGAGGGACATTGACTGTCATGGTACATGGTCCAACCCATGTCCTTGTTTGGTTGTTGGGTTGGACTATCGTGCTATGACAGGATGTGGACCGAGGTTACGACCGAAAGCCATTTATTATTATTATTATTATTATTATTATTATTATTATTATTATTATTATTATTACGCTAGGCTTTTATCTCACTCTTTTGTGCTCCCTTGTGTTACTTGCTATTTGGGGCTGACCCGGCTGGTTTTGTTTGGGCAGATCTCGTAGCAGCCCCTGAGGATCCAAACTTCTTCCTTGACGTCAATGGTGCATACTATGAGCATGTCTGGCGGGGGACTCGAGTGGGTTTTTTCTCCACCACTCTAGTATTATTACTTATGTTCTGGCATTTAGCCACCGGTACCTATTTAGCCGGTCAATCTGGATATTTTGCCTTTTATATAATTGTAATTAAATCAGACTGCACCTGAGTACGATTATGTGTCTGTGACTCTCTGGACTAGCTAACTTATAAAGCTAGATCCCCCTGATCAATTTGATGAAGCATCGGGGACGCCTTTTTGCTTTATCTCATATGTTCATTAATTGCTGCTTCTTGCTTTGAATGATTGAGACATATGGTTACAAAATAGAAGTAGAATGCTGAAAACAAGTATATATGATTATTCTAGCAAACATATGGTGTAAAATTGACGTTGAATGGTGAAAATGAGAATAGATTGGTGATTCTAATAGAAATATAGTGTAGAATGGGCGTAGATTGTTGTAACCGAGTTTAGATGCACGATTCTAACCGAAATATGGTAAGTGACATATATTGGTAGAGAAATGTAATTTATATCCGAAATAAGGTATCAAATGCTCGTAGAAGGATGAAAACGAGTATAAATGAGTGATTTTAATTGAAGTATGGTATAGAATGAACATACAATGATGAAAACGAGTATCTAGATGTGTAATTAATAATAACCGAAATATGGTATAAACATGCATAGAATGGTGAAAACGAGTACAAATGGGTAATTGTATCTGAAATATGGTGTAAAATAGGCGTAGAATGGTGAAAACGAGAATAGACATGTCATTCTAATCGATTGGTGGAAACTTGTACATAAATGTGATTTCTAACCAAAATAAGGCAGCAAATGCTCGTCGATTGGTTAAAACTAGTATAAATGAATGATTCTAAGTGGAATATGGTATATAATGAACGTACAATGATAAAAATGGGTATTTAATGTGTAATTAATTATAATCGAAATATGGTATAAAACATGTTGTAATGGTGAAACCGAGTATTTATGAGTGATTCTAGCTGAAATATGGTATAAAATATGCATAGAATGGTGAAAACAAGAATATTTGGGTGAATCTAATTTGAATATGGGATAGAATAGGTATAAATTAGTGAAATCGAGTATAGATGTATAATTCTAACCGAAATACAGTTACAAAAGTGGTGTAGATTAGTGGAAATAAGTACAAAAATGTGATATTTAACGGAAATAAGATATCAAATACTCGTAGAATTATGAAAATGAGTATAAATGAGTGATTCTAACTGATATATGGTATAGAATGAGCGAACAATGACGAAAATGAATATTAGTTGGGTAATTAAGTACAACCGAAATATGTCATAAAACATGAATGAAATGGTGAAAACTAGTATAGATTTGTGATTCTAGCCGGTGTGGCGTAGAAATGAGATAAATGGGTGATTGTAATTGAAATATGGTGTAGAATGGGCGTAGATTGGTGAAATCGAGTAACGATGCGTGATTCTAATCAAAATACCATAAAACAAGTGGCAGAGATTGTCGGAAACGAGTACAAAATGTGATGTCTAACCGAAATAAGGTATCAAATGCACATAAAATGGTAAAAACGAGTATGAGTAAGTGATTGTAACTAAAATACAATAAAATGAACGTACAATGATGAAAATTAGTATTAGATGGATAATTAATTAACAAAAATATGGTGTAAAACATGTGTTGAATGATAAAAAACGAGTGATGTCAGTGACTCTAGCCCAAATATGGTGCAAAAGGGCGTAGAATGGTGAAAACGAGAATAGGTTGGTGATTCTCATTGAATGGTGAAAACGACAATAGGTGGGTGATCCTCATTTCAATTAGAACCACCCAGTTATTCTTATTTCTACGCCACAACGGCTAGAATAACCAATCTATACTAGTATCACTGTTTCATTCATGTTTTATGACATATTTCGGTTATACTTAATTGCCCATCTAATAATTATTTTCGTCATTGTACGCTCATTCTATAACATATATCAGTTAGAATCACTTATTTATACTCGTTTTCACAATTCTACGATTATTTTATATCTTATTTCTGTTAAAAATCACATTTCTGCACTTGTTTCCACTAATCTACTCCACTTTTGTAACTGTATTTCGGTTAGAATTACACATATATACTCGGTTTCACCAATCAACACCTACTCTACCCCATATTTCAATTAAAATTACCCATCTATTCTCGTTTTCACCATTTTATGCATATTTTACAACATATTTCAGCTACAACAACACATAAGTACTCGTTTTCCTATTACAACATATTTTATGTCCTACTTCGGTTATAATTAATTACATATTAAATACTCGGTTTCATCATTGTATGCTCATGATATACCATATTTCAGTTAGAATCAGTCATTTATACTCAGTTAGAAAACAATTTATGTACAAGTTTACACCAATCAATTAGAATCACATATCTAATCTCGTTTTCACCATTCTACGCCCATTTTATGCCATATTTTGGCTACAATCATCCATATATACTCGTTTTCACCATTCTATGCCCGTTTTATACCATATTTCGGTTATCATTAATTACAAATCTAGTACTCGTTTTCATCATTGTACGTTTATCCTATACCATATTTCAGTTAGAATCACTCGTTTATACTCGTTTTCACCCTTCTACGTGCATTTGATATCTTATTTTGGATGTAAATCACTTTTTTGTACTCATTTCCACCAATCTATGTCTATTTTACAACATATTTCGATTAAAATCACCAATCTATTCTCATTTCACCTTTCTACGCCCATTTTACGCCATATTTTAGCTAGTATGACTCATTTATACTCGTTTTCACCAATCTACGAGCATTTGATGTCTTATTTCGGTTAGAAATCACATTTTTGTACTCATTTCCATAATTCTATGACAGTTTTATCGTATTTTGGTTTGAATCACGAATCTATACTCGGTTTCACCATTCTATACTCATTCAATGAGAATCACCCACCTATTCTCGTTTTTACCATTCTACGCCCTTTTGCACCATATTTGTGCTAGAGTCACTGACCTATACTTGTTTTTACCATTCGACACATGTTTTACACCATATTTTCGTTAATTAATTACCCACCTAATACTAATTTTTATCATTGTACGCTCATTTTATTGTATTTTAGTTACAATCACTTTTATACTCGTTTCACCATTTTGTGTGCATTTGATATCTTATTTCGGTTAGATATCACATTTCGTACTCGTTTCCGACTATCTACGCCATTTTTTTAATAATATTCGGATTAGAATCACGCATCTTTACTCGATTTCACTAATCGATGTCCACTCTACATCATATTTCAATTACAATCACCCATCTATTCTCATTTCTACGCCACACCGGCTAGAATCACCAATCTATACTAGTTTTCACCATTTAATCACGTATTATAACATATTATGGTTGTACTTAATTACCCGACTAGAGATGTGTAATTCTAACCGAAATACAGTTACAAAAGTGGTGTAGATTAGTGGAAACAAGTACAAAAATGTATTTTTAACGGAAATAAGATACCAAATACTCGAAGAATTATGAAAACGAGTATAAATGAGTGATTCTAACTGATATATGGTATATAATGAGCGTACAATGACGAAAATGAGTATTAGATGAGTAATTAAATATAACCGAAATATGTTATAAAACATGAATGAACTGGTGAAAACTAGTATAGATTGGTGATTCTAGCCGTTGTGGCATAGAATTGAAAATGAGAATAGATAGGTGATTCTAATTGAAATATGGTGTAGAATGTGCGCAGATTGGTTAAAGATACGTTATTCTAATCAAAATATTGTAAAAAAAAGTGGCATAGATTGTTAAAAACGATTACGAAATGTGATTTCTAGCCAAAATAAGGTATCAAATGAACATAAAATGGTTAAAATGAGTATAAGTAAGTGTTCTAACTCAAATACAATAGAAAATGAGCATACAATGATAAAAAGGAGTATTAGATAGGTAATTAATTATAACGAAAATATGGTATAAAACACGTGTGGAATGATAAAAACGAGTATAGGTTTGACTCTAGCCAAAATATGGTGTAAAAAGGCGTAGAATGGTGAAAACGAGAATATGTGTGTGATTCCCATTTAATGAGCATAGGTTGGTGAAACCGAGTATAGATGCATAATTGTAACCGAAATATGATAAAAAAGTGGCGTTGATTGTCGAAAATGAGTACAAAAATGTGATTTCGAACCGAAATAAGATATCAAATGCGCATAAAATGGTGTAAACGAGTGTCAATGAGTGACTATAACTGAAATATGGTACAAAATGATAAAAATTAGTATTATATAGGTAATTACAAGCAAAATATGGTACAAAATAGGTGTGGAATGCTGAAAACGAGTATATACGAGTAATTCTAGCAAAAATATGGTGTAAAATGGACGTTGAATGGTGAAAATGAGAAAAGATTGGTGATTCAAATGTAAATATGTTGTAGAATGGCGTAGATTGGTGTAATCGAGTTTAGATGCGTGATTTTAACTGAAATACGGTAAGTGACATAAATTGGTAGAAATGAGTACATAAATGTGATTTATATCCGAAGTAAGGTATCAAATGCTCGTAGAAGGGTGAAAACGTGCATAAATGAGCGATTCTAATTGAAGTATGGTATAGAATGAACGTACAGTGATGGAAATCAGTATTGAAACCGAGTAGAGATGTATAATTCTAACCGAAATACAGTTACAAAAGTGGTGTATATTAGTGGAAACAAGTACAGAAAGATGTTTTTTAACAGAAATAAGATATCAAATACTCGAAGAATTATGAAAACGAGTATAAATGAGTGATTCTAACTGATATATGTATATAATGAGCATACAATGACGAAAATGAGTAATAGATGGGTAATTAAGTATAACAGAAATATGTTATAAAATATGAATGCCTGGTGAAAACTCGTTTAGATTGGTTATTATAGCCGGTGTGGCATAGAAATAAAAATGAGAAAAGATAGGTGATTCTAATTGAAATATGGTGTAGAATGGACGTAGATTGGTTAAAGATATGTTATTCTAACCGAAATATTGTAAAACAAAAGTGGCTTAGATTGTCAGAAACGAGTACGAAATGCGATTTCTAACCGAAATAAGGTATCAAATGCACATAAAATGGTGAAAACGAGTATAAGTAAGTGTTCTAACTAAAATACAATATAAAATGAGCGTACAATAAAGAAAAGGAGTATTAGATAGGTAATTAATTATAACGAAAATGTTGTATAAAACATGTGTGGAATGATAAAAACGAGTATAGGTTAGGGACTATAGCCAAAATATGGTATAAAAAGGCGTAGAATGGTGAAAACAAGAATATGTGTGTGATTCCCATTGAATGAGCATAGATTGGTGAAACCGAGTATAGATGCATAATTCTAACCGAAATACGATAAAAAAAGTGGCGTTGATTATCGAAAACGAGTACAAAAATATGATTTCTAACCGAAATAAGGTATCAAATGCGCATAAAATGGTGTAAACGAGTGTAAATGAGTGACTATAACTGAAATATGGTACAAAATGATAAAAATAGTATCATATGGGTAATTATAAGCAAAATATGGTACAAAATAGGTGTGGAATGCTGACAACGAGTATATATGAGTAATTCTAGCAAAAATATGGTGTAAAATGGACGTTGAATGGTGAAAATGAGAAAAGATTGGTGATTCAAATGTAAATATGTTGTAGAATGGCGTAGATTGGTGTAATCGAGTTTAAATGCGTGATACTAACCGAAATACGGTAAGCGACATAGGAAGGTACAAATGAGTATAGAAATGTGATTTATATCCGAAGTAAGGTATCAAATGCTCGTAGAAGGTGAAAACGTTATAAATGAGTGATTCTAATTGAGGTATGGTATAGAATGAACGTACAATAATGAAAACAAGTATTGAAACCGAGTAGAGATGTGTAATTCTAACCGAAATACAGTTACAAAAGTGGTGTAGATTAGTGGAAACAAGTACAGAAATGGTATTTTTAACGAAAATAAGCTATCAAATACTCAAAATTATGAAAACGAGCATAACTAAGTGATTCTAACAGATGTATGGTATAGAATGAGCATACAATGACGAAAATAAGTATTAGATGGGTAATTATTAACCGAAATATGCTATAAAATATGAATGAACTGGTGAAAACAAGTATAGATTGGTGATTCAAGCCGGTGTGGCATATAATGAAAATGAGAATAGATGAGTTATTCTAATTGGAATATGGTGTATAATGGGCGTAGATGGTTAAAGATACGTTATTCTAACCGAAATATTGTAAAACAAAAGTGGCTTAGATTGTCAGAAACGAGTACGAAATGTGATTTCAAACCAAAATAAGGTATCAAATGCACATAAAATGGTGAAAACGATTATAAGTGTTCTTACAAAAATACAATATAAAATAAGCGTACAATGATGAAAAGGAGTATTAGATAGGTAATTAATTATAACGGAAATATGGTATAAAACATGTGTGGAATGATAAAAATGAGTATAGGTTAGTGACTCTAGCCAAAATATGGTATAAAAAGGTGTAGAATGGTGAAAACGAGAATATGTCTGTGATTCCAATTGAATGAGCATAGATTGGTGAAACCAAGTTTAGATGCATAATTCTAACCGAAATACGATAAAAAAGTGGCGTTGATTGTCGAAAATGAGTACAAAAATGTTATTTCTAACGGAAATAAGGTATCAAATGCGCATAAAATGGTGTAAACGAGTATAAATGAGTGACTATAACTGAAAATGGTTTAAAATGATAAAACGAGTCTTATATGGGTAGTTAATTATAAGCAAAATATGGTACAAAGTAGGTGTGGAATGCTGAAAACGAGTATATATGAGTGTAATTCTAGCAAAAAAATGGTATAAAATGGATATTGAATGGTGAAAATGAGAATAGATTGGTGATTTTAATGGAAATATGTTGTAGAATATGCGTAGATTGGTGTAACCGAGTTTAAATGCGTTATATTAATCGAAATACGGTAAGTGACATAAAATGGTAGAAAAGAGTACATAAATGTGATTTATATCCGAAGTAAGATATCAATGCTCGTAGAAGGGTGAAAACGTGTATAAATGAGTAATTCTAATTGAAGTATGGTATAGTATGAACGTATAATGATGAAAACCAGTATTGAAACCGAGTAGAGATGTGTAATTCTAACCGAAATACACTTACAAAAGTGGTGTCGATTAGTGGAAACAAATACAGAAATGTGATTTTTAACGGAAATAAGATATCAAATACTCGTATAATTATGAAAACAAGTACAACTGAGTGATTCTAACTGATATATGGTATAGAATGAGCGTACAATGACGAAAATGGGTATTATATGGGTAATTAAGTATAACCTAAATATTTTACAAAACATGAAAGAACTGGTGAAAACTAGTATAAATTGGTGATTCTACCCGGTGTGGCATAGAAATGAAAATGAGAAAAGATGGGTGATTCTAATTGAAATATGGTGTAGAATGGGCGCAGATTGGTTAAAGATATGTTATTCTAACTAAAATATTATAAAACAAAAGTGGCTTAGATTGTCAGAAACGAGTACAAAATGTGATTTCTATCCGAAATAAGGTATCAAATGCACATAAAATGGTAAAAACGAGTATAAGTAAGTGTTCTAACTAAAATACAATATAGAATAAGCGTACAATAAAGAAAAAGAGTATTAGATAGGTAATTAATTATAACAAAAATATGGTATAAAACATGTGTGGAATGATAAAACGAGTATAGGTTAGTGACTCTAGCCAAAATATGGAATAAAAGGCGTAGAACGGTGAAAACGAGAATATGTGTGTGATTTCCATTGAATGAGGATAGATTGGTGAAACCGAGTATAGATGCATAATTCTAACCGAAATACGATAAAAAAGTGGCGTTGATTGTCAAAAACGAGTACAAAAATATGATTTATAACCAAAATAAGGTATCAAATGCGCATAAAATGGTGTAAACGAGTATAAATGAGTGACTATAACTGAAATATGGTATAAAATAATAAAAATGAGTATTATATGGGCAATTAATTATAAGCAAAATATGGTAAAAAAAATAGGTGTGGAATGCTGAAAACGAGTATATATGAGTAAATCTGCCAAAAATATGGTGTAAAATGGATGTTGAATGGTGAAAATGAGAATAGATTGGTGATTCCAATGGAAATATGTTGTAGAATGGGAGTAGATTGCTATAACCGAGTTTAGATGCGTGATTCTAACCGAAATACGGTAAGCGACATAGAATGGTAGAAATGAGTATAGAAGTGTGATTTATATCCGAAGTAAGGTATCAAATGCTCGTAGAAGGGTGAAAACGTTATAAATGAGTGATTCTAATTGAGGTATGGTATATAATGAACGTACAATGATGAAAACCAGTATTGAAATCCAGTAGAGATCTATAATTCTAACCGAAATATAGTTACAAAAATGGTGTAGATTAGTGGAAACATGTACAGAAATGGGATTTTTAACAAAAATAAGATATCAAATACTCGTATAATTATGAAAACGAGTATAACTGAGTGATTCTAACTAATATATGGTATAGAATGAGCGTACAATGACAAAAATGAGTATTATATGAATAATTATTAACCGAAATATGCTATAAAATATGAATAAACTGGTGAAAACTAGTATAGATTGGTGATTCTAGCCGGTGTGGCATAGAATTGAAAATGAGAATAGATGGGTGATTCTAATTGGAATATGGTGTATAATGGGCGTAGATTGGTTAAAGATACGTTATTCTAACCGAAATAAGGTATCAAATGCACATAAAATCGTGAGAACGAGTATAAGTGTTCTAACAAAAATACAATATAAAATAAGCGTACAATGATGAAAAGGAGTATTAGATAGGTAATTAATTATAACAGAAATATGGTATAAAACATGTGTGGAATGATAAAAACGAGTATAGGTTAGTGACTCTAGCCAAAATATGGTATAAAAAGGCGTCGAGTGGTGAAAACGAGAATATGTGTGTGATTCCCATTGAATGAGCAAAGATTGGTAAAATCGAGTATAGATACATAATTTTACCCGAAATACGATAAAAAAGTGGTGTTGATTGTCGGAAACGAGTGCAAAAATGTGATTTATAACCGAAATAAGGTATCAAATGTGCATACAATGGTGTAAACGAGTATAAATGAGTAACAATAACTGAAATATTGTATAAAATGATAAAAATGAGTATTATATGGGTAATTAATTATAAGTAAAATATAATACAAAATAGGTATGGAATGCTGAAAACGAGTATATATGAGTGTAATTTTAGCAAAAATATGGTGTAAAATGGACATTGAATGGTGAAAATAAGAATAGATTGGTGATTCTAATGGAAATATGTTGTAGAATGGGCGTACATTGGTGTAACCGAGTTTAGATGCGTTATATTAACCAAAATACGGTAAGTGACATAAAAAGATAGAAATGAGTACAGAAAAGTGATTTATATCCGAAGTAAGGTATCAAATGCTCGTAGAAGGGTGAAAACACGTATAAATGAGTGATTCTATTTGAAGTATTGTATAGAATGAACGTACAAGGATGAAAACCAGTATTGAAATCGAGTAGAGATGTGTAATTCTAACCGAAATACAGTTACAAAAGTGGTGTCGATTAGTGAAAACAAGTACAGAAATGTGATTTTTAACGAAAATAAGATATCAAATACTCGTATAATTATGAAAATAAGTAGAACTATGTGATTCTAACTGATATATGGTATAGAATGAGCATACAATGACGAAAATGGGTATTATATGGGTAATTAAGTATAAATAATATATGTTATAAATATGAAAGAACTAGTGAAAACTGGTATAAATTGGTGATTCTACCCGGTGTGGCATAGAATTAAAAATGAGAATAGATGGGTGATTCTAATTGAAAGATGTTGTAGAATGGGCGTAGATTGGTTAAAGATACATTATTCTAATCGATATATTGTTAAAAAAAGTGGCATAGATTGTCAGAAACGAATACGAAATATGATTTCTAACCGAAATAAGGTATCAAATGCACATAAAATGGTGAAAACGGGAATAAGTAAGTGTTCTAACTAAAATACAATATAAAATGAGCGTACAATAACGAAAAGGAGTATTAGATAGGTAATTAATTATAACAAAAATATGGTATAAAACATGCGTGGAATGATAAAACGAGTATAGGTTAGTGACTCTAGCCAAAATATGGAATAAAAAGGCGTAGAACGGTGAAAACGAGAATATGTGTGTGATTGCCATTGAATGAGCATAGATTTGTGAAACCGAGTATAGATGCATAATTCTAACCGAAATACGATAAAAAAGTGGCGTTGATTGTCAAAAACGAGCACAAAAATGTGATTTCTAACCGAAATAAGGTATCAAATGTGCATAAAATTGTGTAAACGAGTATAAATGAGTGACTATAACTGAAATATGGTATAAAATGATAAAAATGAGTATTATAAGTGTAATTAACTATAAGCAAAATATGGTACAAAATAGGTGTGGAATGCTGAAAACGAGTATATATGAGTATATACGAGCAAAAATGTGGTGTAAACTGGACATTGAATGGTGAAAATGAGAATAGATTGGTGATTCTAATTGAAATATGTCGTAGAATGGGCGTAGATTGGTGTAACCGAGTTTATATGCGTGATTCTAACCGAAATACGGTAAGTGACTTGAAATGGTAGAAATGAGTAAAGAAATGTGATTTATATCCGAAGTAAGGTATCAAATGCTCGTAGAAGGGTGAAAACGTGAATAAATGAGTGATTCTAATTAAAGTATGGTATAGAATGAACGTACAATGATGAAAACCAGTATTGAAACCGAGTAGATGTGTAATTCTAACCAAAATACAGTTACAAAAGTGGTGTCGATTAGTGGAAACAAGTACAGATATGTTATTTTTAACGGAAATAAGATATTAAATACTCGTATAATTATGAAAACAAGTACAACTGAGTGATTCTAACTGATATATGGTATAGAATGAGCGTACAATGACGAAAATGGGTGTTATATGGGTAATTAAGTATAACCGAAATATGTTACAAAACATGAAAGAACTGGTGAAAACTAGTATAAATTGGTGATTCTACCCGGTGTGGCATAGAATTGAAAATGAGAACAGATGGGTGATTCTAATTGAAATATGGTGTAGAATGGGTATAGATTGGTTAAAGATACATTATTTTAATTGAAATATTATTAAAAAAAAGTGGCAGAGATTGTCAGAAACGAATACGAAATGTGATTTCTAACCGAAATAAGGTATCAAATGCACATAAAATGGTGAAAACGGGTATAAGTAAGTGTTCTAACTAAAATAAAATATAAAATGAGCATACAATGACGAAAAGGAGTATTAGATAGTTAATTAATTATAAAGAAAATATGGTATAAAACATGTGTGGAATGATAAAACGAGTATAGGTTAGTGACTCTAGCCAAAATATGGTATAAAAGGCGTAGAACGGTGAAAACGAGAAAATGTGTGTGATTCCCATTGAATGAGCATAGATTGGTGAAACCGAGTATAGATGCATAATTCTAACCAAATTACGATAAAAAAGTGGCGTTGATTGTCGAAAACGAGTACAAAAATGTGATTTATAATCGAAATAAGGTATCAAATGCGCGTAAAATGGTGTAAACAAGTATAAATGTGTGACTATAACTGAAATATGGTATAAAATGATAAAATGAGTATTATATGGGCAATTAATTATAAGCAAAATATGGTACTAAATCGGTGTGGAATGCTGAAAATGAGTATATATGAGTAATTCTAGCAAAAATATGGTGTAAAATGGACGTTGATTGGTGAAAATGAGAATAGATTGGTGATTCTAATGGAAATATGTTGTAGAATGGGCGTAGATTGGTGTAACCGAGTTTAGATGCGTGATTCTAACCGAAATACGGTAAGTGACATAGAATGGTAGAAATGAGTATAGAAATATGATTTATATCCGAAGTAAGGTATCAAATGCTCGTAGAAGGTTGAAAACGTTATAAGTGAGTGATTCTAATTAAAGTATGGTATAGAATAAACTTACAATGATGAAAACCATAATTGAAACCTAGTAGATATGTGTAATTCTAACCGAAATACAGTTACAAAAGTGGGGTCGATTAGTGGAAACAAGTACAAAAATGTGATTTTTAATGGAAATAAGATATCAAATACTCGTATAATTATGAAAACAAGTACTACTGAGTGATTCTAACTGATATATGGTATAGAATGAGCGTAAAATGACGAAAATGGGTATTATATGGGTAATTAAGTAAACCAAAATATGTTACAAAATAAAAGAACTGGTGAAAACTAGTATAAATTGGTGATTCGACCCGGTGTGGCATAGAATTGAAAATGAGAATTGATGGGTGATTCTAATTGAAATATGGTATAGAATGGCCGTAGATTGGTTAAAGATACATTATTCTAATCGAAATATTGTAAAAAAAGTGGCATAGATTGTCAGAAACGAATACGAAATATGATTTCTAACCAAAATAAGGTATCAAATGCACATAAAATGGTGCAAACGAGTATAAGTAAGTGTTCTAACTAAAGTACAATATAAAATGAACGTACAATGAAGAAAATGAGTATTAGATAGGTAATTAATTATAAGGAAAAGATGGTATAAAACATGGGTGGAATGATAAAAACGAGTATAGGTTAGTGACTCTAGCCAAAATATGGTATAAAAAGGCGCAGAATGGTGAAAACGAGAATATGTGTGTGATTCCCATTGAATGAGCATAGATTGGTGAAACCGAGTATAGATGCATAATTCTAACCGAAATACGATAAAAAAGTGGCGTTGATTATCAAAAACGAGTACAAAAATGTGGTTTCTAACCGAAATAAGGTATCAAATGCGCATAAAAATGGTGTAAATGAGTATAAATGAGTGACTATAACTGAAATATTGGTATAAAATGATAAAAATGAGTATTATATGGATAATTAATTATAAGCAAAATATGGTACAAAATAGGTGTGGAATGCTGAAAACGAGTATATATGAGTGTAATTCTAGCAAAAATATGGTGTAAAGTGGACACGAAATAGTAAAAATGAGAATAGATTGGTGATTCTAATGGAAATATGTGGTAGAATGGGCGTAGATTGGTGTAACCGAGTTTAGATGCGTTATATTAAACGAAATACGGTAAGTGACTTAAAATGGTAGAAATGAGTAAAGAAATGTGATTTATATCCGAAGTAAGGTATGAAATGCTCGTAGAAGGGTGAAAACGTGTATAAGTGAGTGATTCTAATTGAAGTTTGGTATAGAATGAACGTATAATGATGAAACCAAGTATTGTAACCGAGTAGATGTGCAATTCTAACCGAATTACAGCTACAAAAGTGGTGTCGATTAGTGGAAACAAGTACATAAATGTGATTTTTAACGAAAATAAGATATCAAATACTCGTATAATTATGAAAACAAGTACAACTGAGTGATTCTAACTGATATATGGTATAGAATGAGCGTACAACGACAAAAATGAGTATTAGATGGGTAATTATTAACCGAAATATGCTATAAAATATGAATGAACTGGTGAAAACTAGTATAGATTTGTGATTGTAGCCGGTGTGGCATAGAATTAAAAATAAAAATAGATGGGTGATTCTAATTGGAATATGGTGTATAATGGGCGTAGATTGGTTAAAGATACGTTATTCTAACCGAAATATTGTACAACAAAAGTGGCTTAGATTGTCAGAAATGAGTTTAGAAATGTGATTTCTAACCGAAATAAGGTATCAAATGCATATAAAATAGTGAAAACGAGTATAAGTAAGTGTTCTAACAAAAATACAATATAAAATAAGCGTACAATGATGAAAAGGAGTATTAGATATGTAATTAATTATAACGAAAATATGGTATAAAAATGTGTGGAATGATAAAAACGAGTATAGGTTAGTGACTCTAGCCAAAATATGGTATAAAAAGGCTTAGAGTGGTGAAAACGAGAATATGTGTGTGATTCCCATTGAATGAGCATAGATTGGTGAAAACGCGTATAGACGCATAATTCTAACCGAAATACGATAAAAAAGTGGCGTTGATTGTCGGAAACGAGTACAAAAATGTGATTTCTAACCGAAATAAGGTATCAAATGTGCATTAAATGGTGTAAACGAGTATAAATGAGTTACAATAACTGAAATATGGTATAAAATGATAAAGATGAGTATTATATGGGTAATTAATTATAACCAAAATATGGTACAAACTAGGCGTGGAATGCTGAAAACGAGTATATATGAGTGTAATTCTTGCAAAAATATGGTGTAAAATGGACATTGAATGGTGAAAATGAGAATAGATTGGTGATTCTAATAGAAATATGTTGTAGAATGGCCGTAGATTGGTGTAATCGAGTTTATATGCGTTATATTAATCGAAATACGGTAAGTGACATAAAATGGTAGAAATGAGTACAGAAAAGTGATTTATATCCGAAGTAAGGTATCAAATGCTCGTAGAAGGGTGAAAACGTATATAAATGAGTGATTTTATTTGAAGTATGGTATAGAATGAACGTACAATAATGAAAACCAGTATTGAAACCAAGTAGAGATGTGTAATTCTAACCGAAATATAGTTACAAAAGTGGTGTCGATTAGTGGAAACAAGTACAGAAATTTGATTTTTAACAGAAATAAGATATCAAATACTCGTATAATTATGAAAACAAGTACAACTGAGTGATTCTAACTGATATATATGGTATAGAATGAGCGTACAATGACGAAAATAGGTATTATATGGGTAATTAAGTATAACCGAAATATGTTATAAAACATGAAAGAACTGGTGAAAACTAGTATAAATTGGTAATTCTACCCGATGTGGTATAGAATTGAAAATGAGAATAGATGGGTGATTCTAATTGAAATATGTTGTAGAATGGGCGTAGATTGGTTAAAGATACATTATTCTAGCGATATATTGTAAAAAAAAAGTGGCATAGATTATCAGAAACGAATACGAATGTGATTTCTAACCGTAATAAGGTATCAAATGCACATAAAATGGTGAAAACGGGTACAAGTAAGTGTTCTAACTAAAATACAATATAAAATGAGCGTACAATGACGAAAAGGAGTATTAGATAGGTAATTAATTATAACGAAAATATGGTATAAAACGTGTGTGGAATGATAAAACGAGTATAGGTTAGTGACTCTAGCCAAAATATGGTATAAAAAGGCATAGAACGGTGAAAACGAGAATATGTGTGTGATTCCCAATGAATGAGCATAGATTGGTGAAATCGAGTATAGATGCATAATTCTAACCGAAATACGATAAAAAAGTGGCGTTGATTGTCGAAAACGAGTCCAAAAATGTGATTTCTAACCGAAATAATGTATCAAATACGCATAAAATTGTGTAAACGAGTATAAATGAGTGAATATAACTGAAATATGGTATAAAATGATAAAAATGAGTAATATAAGATTAATTAACTATAAGCAAAATATGGTACAAAATAGGTGTGGAATGTTTAAAACGAGTATATATGAGTGTAATTCTAGCAAAAATATGGTGTAAACTGGACATTGAATGGTGAAAATGAGAATAGATTGGTGATTCTAATGGAAATATGTCGTAGATTGGTGTAACCGAGTTTAGATGCGTGATTCTAACTGAAATACGGTAAGTAACATAAAATGGTAGAAATGAGTATAGAAATGTGGTTTATATCCGAAGTAAGGTATCAAATGCTCGTAGAAGGTTGAAAACGTTATAAATGAGTGATTCTAATTGAAGTATGTATAGAATGAACTTACAATGATAAAAACCAGTATTAAAACCGAGTAGAGATGTGTAATTCTAACCGAAATACAGTTACAAAAGTGGTGTCGACTAGTGGAAACAAGTACAAAAATGTGATTTTTAACGAAAATAAGATATCAAATACTCGTATAATTATGAAAACAAGTACAACTGAGTGATTCTAACTGATATATGGTATAGAATAAGCGTACAATGATGAAAATGGGTGTTATATGGGTAATTAAGTATAACTGAAATATGTTACAAAACATGAAAGAACTGGTGAAAACTAGTATAAATTGGTGATTCTACCCGGTGTGGCATAGAATTGAAAATGAGAACAGATGGGTGATTCTAATTGAAATATGGTATAGAATGGGCGTAGATTGGTTAAAGATACATTATTCTAATCGAAATATTTAAAAAAAAGTGGCATAGATTATCAGAAACGAATACGAAATGTGATTTCTAACCGAAATAAGGTATCAAATGAAATAAAATGGTGAAAACGAGTATAAGTAAGTGTTCTAACTAAAATACAATATAAAATAAGCGTACAATGACGAAAAGGAGTATTAGATTGGTAATTAATTATAACAAAAATATGGTATAAAACATGTGTGGAAATGATAAAACGAGTACAGGTTAGTGACCCTAGCCAAAATATGGTATAAAAAGGCGTAGAACGGTAAAAACGAGAATATGTGTGTGATTCCCATTGAATGAGCATAGATTGGTGAAACCAAGTATAGATGCATAATTCTAACTGAAATACGATAAAAAGTGGCATTGATTGTCGAAAATGAGTACAAAAATGTGATTTCTAAGGTATCGAATGCGCATAAAGTGGTGGAAACGAGTATAAATGCGTGACTATAACTGAAATATGGTATAAAATAATAAAATAAGTATAATATGGGCAATTAATTGTAAGCAAAATATGGTACTAAATAGGTGTGGAATGTTGAAAACGAGTATATATGAGTAATTATAGCAAAAATATGGTGTAAAATGGACGTTGAATGGTGAAAATGAGAATAGATTTGTGATTCTAATTGAAATATGTTGTAGAATGGGAGTAGATTGGTGTAACCGAGTTCAGATGCATGATTCTAACCGAAATATGGTAAGTGACATAGAATGGTAGAAATGAGTACAAAAATGTGATTTATATCCGAAGTAAGGTATCAAATGCTCGTAGAAGGTTGAAAACGTTGTAAATGAGTGATTCTAATTGAAGTATGGTATAGAATGAACTTACAATGATGAAAACCAGAATTGAAACCGAGTAGAAATGTGTAATTCTAACCAAAATACCGTTACAAAAGTGGTGTAGATTAGTGGAAACAAATATATAAATGGGTTTTTTAACAGAAATATGCTATCAGTTACTCGTAGAATTATGAAAACGAGTATAAATGAGTAATTTTAACTGATGTATGGTATAGAATGAGCGTACAATGACGAAAATGAGTATTAGATGGATAATTAAGTATAACCGAAATATGTTATAAAACCTGAATGAATTGGTGAAAACTAGTATAGATTGGTGATTCTAGCCGGTGTGGCATAGAATTGAAAATGAGAATAGATGGGTGATTCTAATTGGAATATGGTGTTGAATGAGCGTAGATTGGTTAAAGATACATTATTCTAATTGAAATATTGTAAAAAAAATTGGCATAGAATGTCAGAAACGAGTACGAAATGTGATTTCTAACCGAAATAAGGTATCAAATGCACATAAAATGGTGAAAACGAGTATAAGTAAGTGTTCTAACAAAAATACAATATAAAATAAGTGTACAATGATTAAAAGGAGTATTAGATAGGTAATTAATTATAACGGAAATATGGTATAAAATATTTGTGGATGGTAAAAACGAGTATAGGTTAGTGACTCTAGCCAAAATATGGTGTAAAAAGGCGTATAATAGTGAAAACGAGAATAGGTGTGTGCCTTTCAATGAGCATAGATTGGTGAACTGAGTATAGATGCGTGATTCAAACTGAAATACGATAAAAAAGTGGCGGTGATTGTCGGAAACGATTACAAAAATGTGATTTCTAACAAGAAATAAGGTATCAAATGCACATAAAATGGTGAAAACGAGTATAAATGAGTGACTATAGTTGAACGGTGAAATGGGCATTGAACGGTGAAAATAAGATGACATTGGTGATTCTAATAGAAATATGTAGAATGGGCGTAGATTGGTGTAACCTAGTTTAGATGCGTGATTCTAACCGAAATACGGCAAATGACATAGACTGGTGGAAATGAGTACTGAAATGTGATTTATATCCGAAATAAGGTACCAAATGCTCGTAGAAGGGTGAAACGAACATAAATGAGTGATTCTAATTGAAGTATGGTATAGAATGAACGTACAATGATGAAAACAAGTATTTAAATGTGTAATTATTAATAACCAAAATATGTATAAAAAGGCATGGAATGGTGAAAACGAGTACTGATGGGTGATTGTAGCTGAAATATGGTGTAAAATAGGCGTAGGATGGTGAAAACGAAAATAGATATGTGATTCTAATCGATTGGTGGAAACTTGTACATAAATGTGATTTCTTACCGAAATAAGGCAGCATATACTCGTAGAATGGTTTAAACTAGTTTCAATGAGTGATTCTAACTGCAATATGGTATATAATAAGCGTACAATGATGAAAATGGGTATTTAATGTGTAATTAATTACAACCAAAATATGGTATAAAATATGTTGCAATGGTGAAACCCAGTATTTGTGAGTGATTCTTGCTGAAATATAGAATAAAATATGCATAGAATGGTGAAAACGAGAATAGATGGGTGATTCTAATTGAAATATGGGATAGAATAGGTGTAGATTGGTGAAACCGAATAGAGATGTGTAATTCTAACCAAAATACAGTTACAAAAGTGGTGAAGATTAGTGGAAACAAGGTTAGAAATGTGATTTTTAACGTAAATAAGATATCAAATACTCGTAGAATTATGAAAACATGTATAAATTAGTGATTCTAAGTGATATATGGTATATTATGATCGTACAATGACAAAAACGAGTATTAGATGGGTAATTAAGTATAACCGAAATTTGTTATAAAACATGAATGAACTGGTGAAAACTAGTATAGATTGGTGATTATTGCCGGTGTGGCATATAATAGTAAAAATGAGAATAGATGGGTAATTCTAATTGAAATATGGTGTAGAATGAGCGTAAATTCAAGAAATCGAGTAAAGATACATTATTCTAATCGAAATAGTGTAAAAAAAAAGTGGCGTAGATTGTCGGAAACGAGTACGAAATATTATTTCTAACTAAAATATGATTTGTAACCGAAATATGATATCAAATACACATAAAATGGTGAAAACGAGTATAAGTAAGTGTTCTAACTAAAATACAATATAAAATTAGCGTACAATGATGAAAACGATTATTAGATTGGTAATTAATTATAACAAAAATATGGTATAAAACATGTGTGGAATGGTAAAAACGAGTATAGGTTAGTGACTCTAGCCAAAATATGGTGTAAAAAGGCCTAGAATGGTGAAAACGAGAATAGGTATGTGACTCCCATTGAATGAGCATAGATTGGTGAAACCGAGTATAGATTCATAATCTAACCGAAATACGATAAAAAAGTGGCGTTGATTGTCGGAAACGAGTATAAAAATGTGATTTCTTATCGAAATAAGGTATCAAATGCGCATAAAATCACTCAAAACAAATCGAAATCCGGATTTTCAAAGGTCCATTTTGAGTAAATATAAATTCTCTACAACATGGAACAATAAATACTTGAAAATAATGAAATTTGGTATATCAAATCCCAAGAAAATCAAGATTTGAGTAAACTTAGATCTACAAGAACTTATCCACCAAAATAAAAAATGCTAAGTACTAAAGAGTCTTAGAAACTTGTATGAAAGACAATGGAACAATAAAAATGAGGTTCCTCCATGAAGCAAGTTACACTTGCCTAAGGTGGGTGGAGAGGTTTAATGGAGGAAGAGGAGTAAATGTAAAAGTAATGAGGAGAGAGAAAGGAATGTTGATATTTATATCAACCCTTTCCATTTCCAACCAAAATTAAAACCAAACCAAAATAAACCAAGCCAAACTAAACTAAGACCAAACCAAGCCAAGCCATGCTAGACAAGTCAAGATACTGGTCGATATTCTATACATGTATACTGAAAATACGTATAACAAAAAATGGAAGTGATACATGTTTCTTGGACTGATGCAGAGAGTCTTCAAAAAGTGGAGTAGCGAGAGTCTTTGACGCGCGGTCGAAGATTCAAAATACAAACGTCGCCTTGGTTAGTTGGCACGTTCCTCTGGATTCACGGCACCTGTGGATAGCGAGGGCCAGTACAATCATATGTACTGGCGAGTGGCTAATTAAACCCAAGCTTTCATTTGTTCAAGCAGTTTTATAAAAACATGTTAGCTATTTTGTTATATTTTATCCATCCTGATTGATTTGCATGTTAACATGTTAAGATGCAAGTATTCGATAGACAATAAAACATAACTTCGATACATCTTACCCATGGCAGAGCGGGCCATTGCAGCATAACTTGCCATGTTTTTTTCCTGTCAAATTTATAACAAGCTTATAATTTATATGCAAGTGTGGGTCACTGGCAATTCAAGCCATCCTGGACGTATATCCTGGTCGAGACGGCGACCCTTTCAGCGCGGGTAGGTAGCCCAGTTGAAAGTCCCGAATGACTCGTGCTAGCATCCAGCACAACTACCTTGTATTCCTCCTTGGCCGAAACGGTCCCGTGGCCTCGGGTTGCCGTTCGAGAAAGCGAAGCCTTGCGCGCAAGTTCTCTATGACCGTGCTTAAGTTAACAAGTTATTCAAGCACGTTTTACGGTATTGTTGGGACTATTATGTAATCGATTTATTTACTTGGTTTTGCAGATCCTGAAATAATTCTATCTCTTTTCTAGAACCTTATCTTTTCTCTTTTTGGGTATAGAACTTGTATTTTTCGAGTAAATCATTCTAATTCGATACAGTTATCTGAGTTCTTGTTTTTGAAATAGAGGGTCGAGGTGAAGGAGGTCAGCCACTCACCTTAATCTTTTGCTTTAGGCGAGGTACTGGTTTGCTGTGCTTAGACGTCGCCTACGCGATCACCTGCAATCGCATAAGCAACTGATTAGAACACTTTGTTATTCAAAGGATTCAATATGAATGCGAAGTTCGAAAATGCAAGCCATAAAAACCATCAAAAACATTCACGAAAATGCATTCACAAAAACCAAAGCCAAAGGCATATCAAGTACGGCATGAAAACCAGAGCAACGGGAGGTCTCCTTGACTCAGCCACAAAGCCAATCCTTGAGGCACAACCCGCTGAATATGGGACTTGATTCTGAAGAAGCCTTTCCATAACGAGAAAAGGATATTAATTCAATTGTTGTCGTTCGACCGATTCAACCAATCCCGATCTATCGGTTTCGACTGAATCGGTAGCGATAATGTTCCTTTCTCGCGTATCCCATGGACGAAAATAGGGCACGATGTAGGGACGGGGTACTATATACACCTTCAAGCACAGGCTACTCGAAGTCACTCTGGTGATGGAGGTGGTGCTTATCATGCAGCTCCACATTCCAACCCTTCAAATCAATCTGCTGCTCGATGGATTACAGAAATTAGGGATTATAAAAATTAGGGATCAAACAACCCTATCCCACATAATGGAAAGAAGTTCTATTTTTGTCTAAATACAAGCCACCAACTATTATGTTACTCGACTACAGTATATCTCCAAGTCAGTATATCAACCACTTTGAGAGGATGACTGATCACCTTCAGCAGAACGATGCTCTACTTACTAGAGTCTTCGTTGGATGCTTAGCGGGTGTTGCATATGACTGGTATCGAAGCTTGTCGGATGGTTGCATAACATCTTTTATAGTAATAAAGCAGATGTTCTTGGAACGATTCTATGAAGGGACCCACGATATGACTATGTTCGCTCTTACCAAAACCTAGCAAAGCCCAATGAGATAGCTGAACGTTTCATCGAATACTTCCGACGAGTGGCCCTGAAAATGCCTCTAGGTACTCTGGATGTATTGACCTTAAATACATGCAAATCAAACTTGTTATCTATTGTCAGCATGTGGACGAGACTGACACAATTTCGAAATTGGGGTTTTTTCATAGTAAGTGCCATAGCAGCTGAAGACAATGCTGAGAAGTCCAAGCAACTAGGCATCCCGATGCCTAATCTCGACAAAGATAAGCACCCCACCACCAACAGCAGTAGTCACCAAAACAATCGCAAAGGCAAGGAAGCCTTAGCTATCAATATAGGTCAGTCAGCACCTACAGCCACAACACCTCCACAGAGGACACAACCGCGACCGAAAGAAGAGTATTCCTTAGACGATGACGACATCATGAGCATATTCGATTGCCAGATAAAAAGCAATAAAATTCAACTACCGGAGATCAAACAGTCAGATAAAGTAGGTAAGACTGACAATCCTAAATATTTTATGTATCATAGGTTTCTAGGATATCCAACAGGGCGTACTTTGTGCTCAAAGAAAATATTCAGGAATTAATCAACGCCAAAGCAATCACGCTCCAAAAGGATGAGAAGACGGTGATAGCCAATGTCGTCTCTCTACAATTCGAAGACTTTGCCCTGCAACTAGTTCTGGACGGTGTTGTCCGAATACCTAAAGCAACTATAGAGATTGTTAACCTCCTACCGGCACGAAATGATGGTTTGGTACCACTGTCAACATCTAGACCTGGTCGACGAATTCGAACATAAGACAATCGTCTCTTCTTCCAAGTCGAAGAGTCAGCCAAATACAAATCCGACAACATGACTTCAAGTGAGCACTCCTCGCTTGATGGTCGTGTTCCCCGGAAGGAGCTACTATCATTCCAGTAGGGTCCATTTCTTCTTCTTCAGAAACTATTTTGCCAACATCAAAAATCAACTACCAGCCTGAATTCCATTGATACAGTCAACAATCTCATGAACTGATGATGAAGATAGGATATGACTTTCAAAAAGTACCAGGTCTGAACAATAAAAAGGGGCCAAGTTCAAGACAACAGGTCTCATGTCGGACTAGGATTCGGGAAAGATCACATAATTCCCCATCAGAAAAAAGCCCTCCAAAACTGAGGCATGAATGAGAACCTGTAATATGGTTTCCCTTTCACCTGCTTCAGAAGAGGAAGTTTTGACTGGTACCAGGTCTGGTAGACTCTACCTCCGAGACTATCTAGTTGGTCAAGAGAACGAAGTTTTTGCTCCACCTCCTGTTCCTGATCCTCTTCCAATGTCGGCTCCACAGCTGATTCCAGTCCTTCTAAACGGACATCAGCTGATAAAGGGAAGCAGCAGGTTTACTTTGACAAGAACCTGAAGAAAACCCACTATAAGGCCTTCAGAAGCTGTATAACTTTGATATACTGGCTCAGCTAGCCAATACTTCGGTAGGACTATCGATCTTTGATCTCCTTCGTCTCTCGAAGGGAACTCAAGAAATTTTAACCAAAGCCCGGATGCAAGCTGATGCTTGTCTTGCATATCTTAAAAATTCAGACGAAGAGCCTGTTGCATGCCCTCAATATCATAGTGTGATGGAAATAATGCCGAACATTACCTTCACCCAAGATGACATGTTGTTAGAGGATAATCGGTACGACCGACCTCTTTACTTCACTGGGTACGTCGACGCGATGAGGGTGGATCGTATCTTTGTCGATCCCGGGTCTACACTTAGCATAATCCCGAAAACTTTACAATATTCTCTAAAGATTTTAGTCCATAGTCCTTCATCTTCTCAGATGCTAACCATCACTCTTGCTTCTCCTACTGAAAAATTGGAGTAAAGGGAGCTCACCTCTTCTGAGCCTCTTGTTATTGACCTTCATCGTAACAAGCCTACTCCTTCTCTTTTTCCTCCTCTTATTATCGACCTGAAAGTATCTCCATCCAAGGTCACAAATGCTGTTGTAACTTTTAAGACTGAATATATCAATAAAACAGTGTATTCTTCACAGTATATTAATATCAATTATTATGCACAACATTATTTAGAAATTTTGGAAAATTTTGAACCTCTCATCTTAGGAAAAATTCAACCTTTTTAAGATGAGATGGTTTACGAACTAGCACAAAATTCATTATTCATAGTTCCACCTCGGAACGATGAGGAGCATGCAATCCTCTTTAGCAGAGAACATAACCAAAGAACTATACTCGACAGTGATGCTGAAAATGACGATCGTGGAAGAATACAACTGCATCATTATAGTCAGCAATCCAAAAACATCATTCGAAAAATAGGTTATAATTTTATGTCTGGACTGAATGAAGGCAAAGGTAGACGTACTCCTAATCGACTACCTGCTCCGAAAGGAAGGTCATCACAATACTATAAGAAGACCAGACATGGGTTAGGCTACATTACGCTGAACACCCTGGATAGATCTGAATCAGACGAAGAGATACAATCTAACTCTTCCGATTCTGCTTGATGGGACTCAGACACCAGCATAGGAGAGGTTCATCAACTGACTCTATCTGTCAATATGGTGACAACTAAATTCCCAGAAGGCGATAACAATGATGACTTTATCGAAACTTATGATGATAAGCCTTAGGCACAAAGGATGGATACTCAATGGGAGCTTTAATTCGAACAACGTGAACCACCTACTGAGGATGAGCTAATCCAAATCGACATCAGAGATGAAGCTTCTCCAAGGCTAATCTTTATCAACAAAAGCCTTTCTGAAGCAGACAAACAAGACTTGATCCAGCTCATTAGAGAATACATTGACGTGTTTGCCTAGAGCTATGAAGATATGCCGGGGCTAGGTCCTCAGATTGCAATCCATAAGCTCAATATTTTGCCAAATGCTAGGCCGATCAAGCAACAACAGCGACGGTTCCGACCTGATATGATGGACGCCATAGAAACGAAAGTCAAGAAGCTCATTGCTTGTGGCTTTGTTAGGGAGGAACAATATCCCGACTGGGTGGCTAATATCGTCCCAGTCATCAAGAATACAGGAAAGGTCCGAGTCTGCATCGACTTTAAAGACCTCAATGCAGCTTATCCTAAGGACAAGTTTCCTCTTCCAATCACTGATGTCATGATCGACAACACCTACAGGTTCGAACGAATGTCTTTCATGGATGGGTTCTTTGGATATAATCAGATCAAGATGAATCCCGAAGATGAAAAGCATACATCCTTTCGCACTCCTCTGGGAGTCTATTGCTATACAGTCATGCCATTTGGTATCAAGAACGCTGGTGCTACCTATCAACGGGCTATAAGTACAATTTTCTATGAACATTTACGAAAAACAGTCGCATACTATGTCGACGATATTGTTGTCAAGAGTTGTTTAAAGGAAGACCACATCCAAGACTTAAAGACTATTTTTGATTGTGTTAGCATCAACTCAAAATGAATCCCATCAAGTCATTTCTAGGAGTCTCTAGTGGTAAATTCCTCGGGTTCGTTATTACCTCTAAGGGTATGCACGTTGAGCTCGAGAAAGTTAAAGCCATTCAAGAGATGCATCCTCCATGCAACCTAAATGTTCTACGAGGATTCCGGGGATGACTTGCGTATATCAGGAGATTTATCTCAAATCTCTCTGGATGCTGCAGACCGTTTACTCAACTAATAAAGAAAGGTCTATCTTTCGTTTGGACTGATAAATGTCAGCAAGCATTCGAGGACATTAAGCAGTACTTGATGAACCTTCCAATCTTGGTTCCTCCAATCACAGGAATATCCTTCTTGATGTACGTTCGAGAAATGGATCACTCTCTCGGTGCCCTCTTAGCCCAGAAGAATAATGAAGGCCATGAGCAAGTAATCTACTGCCTCAGCCGTACAATGATCGATGCTGAACATCGATATAGTCCGGTAGAAAAAGAATGCTTAGCCTTGATGTTTGCCATCCAGAAGACGCGTTATTACATCATGGGCCAGACTATTAAGGTCATCTCCAGAGTCAATCTTCTGCGGGTTCTAATGAAGAAGCCTAGTACACTCAACTCCAGACTCGCTACATGGACGATATTGTTAGCACAATATGATATGGTCTATATATCCCGCAGAAGTCTGTCAAGGGTCATGTCCTAGCTGACTTCTAGGCTGCTCAACCAATTCCTGAAACTTCAAAGATCTACGACAAATTTTCTGATGAAACTCTAGTCCAACATGACTTTAGGAGGAATACTTGTTTGGCGTCTATTCTTTGATGGTGCATCTAGAATCGGACCTAACGGTATCATCATCGTAGGAGTAGGAATTGTCTTCATATCCCCAGAACCTTTAGCCATTCAAAGAGCCTATTCTCTGGACGAGCCATGCTCTAACAATGTTGCTGAGTACAACGCTTTACTTATCAGTCTCCACTTAGCTAAGCAACTGTATATCAACTCCCTTGAAGTATATAAAGACTCTAAACTGATTATTAACTAGGTTAGAGGTACATATGAGGTTCGATACTAAGAACTCATCCCTCGTCAAGAAGCAACAATAAAACTGGCTATTTCATTCAAAAGTTTTTTATTGAACATATATGCTAAGCGTACAATATGAAAGTTGATGCCCTTGCTAACCTAGTAGCAGTGTTAGCTGTCCTTGTGGAAAGGCAACAGTTAATCGTCATTTCTAATCGAGAATTATTCTGTATCGAGAATAATTTGAGTATTGAATTCAACAATACAGTCAAAATTGGTACTACTAGCGAGGACTGGAGAACTCCCTTCATCGACTTTGCAGTACATGACATCCTGCAAAAAGACCCTAAAGAAGCTACGGTAATTCGTCGTCGATCACTCCGATTCTATTACAATCACTCGTCCAGGACACGTTATCGACGATCATTCGATGGTATGCTTCTGCGATGTCTTGCAGGTCATGAGGCAAAACTGATATTACGTAAATCTCACGATGATGTCTGTGGTGCACATCAGCCTGGTCCCAAGCTACAGGATCGTATCAAACGTATGAGATACTATTTGCCTACTATGATGGCGGATGCAATTTAATTTGCAAGGAAATATCGAGCATGTCAGATCCATACAGATTTTATCCACTAACCGTCTAAATTCTTACATCCTACTACAGCATCTTGGCTATTTGAAGCCTGGAGCATGGATGTCCTCAGTCCTATCAACCCACCATCATCTCAAGGACATCGGTTCATCCTAGCTATAACCGATTATTTTTCGAAATGGACAGAAGCTATTCCCTTAACTAAACTCAAGACAAGCAGTGTTATCAACTTCATGAAGTATCACATGATTTATCGATTCAGTGTTCCTCGAAGAATCATCCATGACAATGGACCTCAGTTCATGAGTCAAGCGTTCACTCGATTCGGTAATGATACTCAAATCAACAATATTGCTTCTACAACTTATAATCCCGTAGCCAACGATTTAGCAGAAGCATTCAACAAGGCAATTATCAAGCTTCTCAAGAATTTTGTTTCTGCTAATAAATGCAACTAGAGGGAAAAGCTTAGGGAATGCCTATGGGCATACCGTACTACGGTTCGCACCCCAACTGGCTGTACACTCTTCTCTTTAGTGTATGGATGTGAAACTATTTTACCGTTAGAGATTCAAATTCTATCCCTAAGGATAGCTATCGCCAATGAGTTGACAGTAGAAAATAATGATCGTCTTCGACTTCAAGAGCTTGAAGTGCTCGACGAGAAACGGTTGCTAGCTCAATAGCATATTGAGCTATATCAAGCCCGCATCTCAAAAGCTTTCAACCGCAAAGTCAAAGTACTAACCTTTCAAAAAGGCGAGCTAGCCCTTAATGTCAGACGTCCTATGGCTATGACACACATGAGCAAAGGCAAGTTCGAGCCAAAATGGGAAGGTCCCTATATCATAAGCAAAGTCTTCTCTAACGGGGCTTACCAGCTAACCAGAATGGACGGTCCAATAGCTATAATGCCTATCAACGACAAATTCCTAAAAAAATATCATGTTTGAGAGTATATATTATATTTTATGACAAATGTTGTACATAAAAAAATCTTAGAATTATTATCTTTTATTTATTCTTTAATGAGTAAACCCACAGATAATAAATCCTCAAGAATCTTTAGTGGAGTCTAACGCGGATTTTATGGTACAACCTCAAAAGATTACTCCATAATGTCCATTATAACTTACCATCTCAATATCATCTTTTGAAACCCAGTCATTTTAAGAGATATCTTAATCTTAAGCCCAGTTGGCTTAAGAATAATCAACAGATATATGAATTTACGTCCACATTACCTGTGAATTCCATCATTTGTATCAACGACTTATTACGTCCACATTACCTCTAATAACGTCATGACGAAAGTAATATCACATCAAGTTATATTTTGTCACGTCCATAACCTCCAAATAGATATAATTAGTGATGTCATTTTCAAGAAATACGTCACATCCAGCACCTCTGAATGTATTTCTCTAATACTATCTATTACTTGTGTCTCAAACAGATACATAAAGTAATAGAATTGCAAAATAGTAGCATTTTCATTTCATTTGATCTTGAGAATATAAACTATTACATTGATCAAGATGTGATAAAATAAAATTGTTCACAAAAAGATTATTACATTTATCCTCTAAGAGACTCATTGGGGAGGTGGAGTACTGAGGTCAGAAATCATTTTTTTAAAGCTTCGGCCCGCTCTACCCATGTGGCCATCCCCCTTGCCCTGGCCAAGTCCCTCCTGAACTCTGGAAGCAAAGGCTGCATTGATGTAACATGACGATCCATCTTTGCATTTCAAGCTCGAAGATGATCATCTCTTTTCCTGTTCAAATCATCCAGAGGGCTTGAGGCAAATTGATGTAACTCGAGCACCTCTTCTTGGAACTTTCTAGCTGCTGACACCGATGCACGGGTCCTAACCATTTTAGCTTCTAGCTCTTGAATGCAAGCCCGACCCTCAATTACTTCTTTGTCTTTCTCTGTTGTCTCAGTTTTATAAAGTTGAATAGAGGGAGTGGTCTCAGCAACACTGGACTCTACCTCTCCAGATTGTATCGTGAACGCAACCATAGAATTGTCCAGTATGGCTCATCGTTCCTCATACTCACGAGCAATGGCCCCGCACTCAGCATCCACCAGTCTTTGTATATTTCCTTTTGTCAGGTCTTTGTAAGACTGGATTGGCTTCTTGAGCTCCATCAGGATCTTCACTAAGGTATTTGCTCTTTCAGCGTCGCCTAAGTTGCGTATGGCGTCAATTGGATAGAGAGAAGACAACCTTACAAAATTGTAAGGATGGTTCTTCTTTAGGGCCAAATGAACCAAGGAGCATAGGGAAGTGAAGAAGGCGTCTGTATAAGTACGGATGATGCTGCTCATCACCGTCGATACACCAGGTGTCGCTGCCTCAAAAGAAACTCCTCCTTCAACAGAGACGGGAGGAATGGCAACCTGCACAACATCAGCACCTGGAGATTTTGGTGCAGTCATCCACGATGAGCTTTCCTCCATGGCATGAGTCCCAACGTCCAAGGGAGCCATGGTATAACTGAGGCTGAAGGCAGTAGAGACGAGGCTAATGGGACATCGATGATTGTTCCTACATGATCTATTGCAATTCAAAGTAAAAATCATTATATCATACGAAATTAAATAAAAAGACAATGGTAAATAAAGTCAAAAATTTACCTGGGCCTGTTGGCATATATGGAGTATTCGTAGGCATAATATCTCTTTCTGTAATAAGCCTTTCAAACACAAAAGCAGATATTGCCTGCCTCTGAGCCTCCAGACATCAAATGGCTACTCCCAGCCTCTGAGCCCGCATGGCTACCTCGGGCCCCTCACTCAGCTTGGCCTCCCTAGGCTGCCTTTTTCGCCCTCTATGTTTCAAAAATGTTCTCAACAGCGGCCTGAACCCCCTCAACATCAATATCAGGGTTTTCATCACCCTTAGGACCTTCGGGACCTTCAGCAAGGTCTTCATCACCTTCATTATCATCATCTGGGCTTCCGTCGCCCTCTATTTCAACGTCAGAGTTCTCATCGCCCCGCAGTTCATCGAGACTCTGGTCATCATTACTAGAGCTCTGGTCGCCCTTATCTTCAGTAGGGTGCTCATCACCCTCAATTATAGTCTGGCCGTCTTCTGCCACCAAGTTTTGATCCTTCTGTGTTACTGCTTGATCTGAGCTTAATTCATCCTTTTCAAGGTCGAAGACAGCATCAACAGGGTCCTCCTCGAGCAGTTCATCCCCAAAATCAAAGTCCTGTAAAGCCGCTATCATCTCTTCATCATTTTGAGAAGGTATCTCGTGTGGGAGAGGGGCTACAGGAGTTTAGATTATTAAAGGAGCTGGGACTTTTGGAGCAGCCTTCTGTGGAACTAACACCTCCTTAGGAACTGTGACTCTTGAATCGTCATCAGAGGCTGGTGGCGACATCAAACCAGTTGAAGAAAGCGCCGTGAGTGTCTCGGCAGATAGTGGAATAGAGACCGTAATAATTACTAGTTCTGGAGCAGTAACCGGAGGGACTTCTACTGCTGTAGTTGGAGCTGGTACACTGGTCGGTAGAGGCTCTGGTGATGATGATAGTTCAATACAAATCGCTACAGGATTAACATTTAGTAACTCTTGTTGAACTGATAGACTAAGTATAACACCTTGTGGACAAGATATGCCCCCAGGTGACGTCTGCAATGGCTCCTGAATAGGAGATTGCCTTGACAAAGAAGGGACAGTAGAAGTTGCAGTCTTCGCCTTCCCACCTCTTGATACCACCAATTTCTTTTTAGCACTATGCTTGACCAACCATGGAGAGGAAACGACATCAACAGGTTGATCTCCAGCACTAACCCGCTCTCTACTTGTCTCCTCAATCCCACTCTCCTTATGAGCTGGGGATGGGGTTGTTCCTCTGAAAGAAGATGTTCCTACACGTGAAAGCCCCGCCTCCACCTGTCGTATCTGAGCCCTTGTTTTCGCTACGGGCTTCTAAGCAACAGTCGCTTCTTTCTTCTTCTTTTTTCCCCCTTAGCAGGAGAAGAAAGTTCTTCATGAGCTGACTGAGAGGATGAAGTCCCAGTCTTCTATTTCTTACCACCTTCCTTTACGGGGGATTTTTTCTATTCACTTCTTTAGAGTGACGCGGGAGTGCACCCTGCACTTCTTCGTAGAAACTGATAGCTGCAACCTCTAGAGGATCGTCAGCAGGAATGTCCACCTCGGCTTTTGTAAATTCTATAGTAGCTTTAGTCCCTTATCGTGACCTTCCAACACCAACAAAACTATCGAACAAGGAATAACCTTCGAAGAAGGTATTGGCTGAGGTATAAAAATTAGGTAGTTATTAAACATATGCTGGCCCGCTTCAAAAGTGGCAGAGGGCATGGTAAATTCATCTTTAGTGCCCCTCACACTATAGTACCTCCATCCTTGAGCACTATCGATCAGATGCCTGAAAGCTTTAAGGCAGGTAGTGGCATTCCCAACGTACATCTGGTCGTAGCCGAACTGACGAGCAAATCGGCTAGGTAGGTATGGTTCCAGATAGCATTCATTATCAAACTGATACACCAGATGTGAGGGTCTGATCATTTTCAACCAAGTGAAGACCGTTGGAGATACACGAGTACCAATAGGCTCTAGATCTATGAGAGGAGCCGGGAAGGTCTCGTACCCATGAGGAGGAGCGCCACAGAAGAACCTCCACTTAGAGCCTATGTTCAGTGCGAGGAGGAGCGCCACTGAAGAACCTTCATGGGCCACCAAAAGAACGTGTCACGACCCGCTCCCGAATAATCGGATACGAGTCGGACAAGCCCAGCCTTCATCGATGGCACGACGAAGTAAGCTGTACAATACAAAGAAAAACTTTAAGACACAATAATATAAAATCATCCGCAGCATCTATAAACGTCGCAAAAATTTGATAAAATAATAAATGTACAATGATGAAATCCACATACAATATCCATAAATGAATCTAACAATCTAAGCAATAACTAGGCTAGCTCCTGCAACTCCAATGATGTCACCATGCTCAATGTGGCCTTAAGCTCACCTACAACGTATCCTGTCAGAAAAAGAGAAAAGCAAAACCCCGACAAAAAACAGTCTACAATGTAATCTGAAATACACAGGATAACAATATGGACTATAATATGAAATAAGGGTACAAGAACTGTAATATGAAACTAAAGTACAAGAACGGGTACAATGAACAAGACAATCACTATGAACAAGACAATGAACATGACAATCAATGCACATGTGAAAATTTTAAAATATTAAACTAATGTGTGACCGGTTGGGGACCACAATCCACAATATCATAATATCTCTACAAGGTTCGACTTAATCGTACATGAGGTGTACGATTAGGCTATTCATAATACCTAGTTCGGTGTGGTTACACACTAGTTAATATTTCCCCAATCCCTGGAAGAATAATGAGACACAATACAATGAACAAGGCACAATACAATCGGGTGAATCACGTGTCCGATATGAGAACATGAAAGTATGACAAAATAATAAAGTAAAAGCTCAAGTGAGTGTACTTGTCTTGCTTTGGAAGAACGAGAGTAGTAGAGCATAAATCTGTAGGTTCACCTAGATATAGTTTTATTGCTATAGTTAGTATGATTAGTAAATAGTTAGTAAATTGTCATTATTTAACTCCTACAATCGAAAAGAAAGTCCACTTTCCATCAAGACGTGGCATATCGATCGGTAAAATCTCCTCCCATAGCACCGAGAGCTGGATCCATCAGACAAAGATGGTGTAAGATTAACCGGCCAAATAGATAGGTATACGGCATCTCGGTGCGAGGTAAGTCTTCTCGAGTGTCGGGCTTTTCCATCATGGTGGTTGTGAATGCACGAAGACCTGTATTTAACTGACAAGTCATCGTGGAAAGGATATCCATCTTATATCCGAACACTAAATGCACTACAGTGAATAGAAAGGAAGCCCACCAAAGTAGCCTCCGGAAACATGGTTATACCACCTTGTCTTTTGTAAGTCTTCATAGGGGTGCCAGCAGCAAAGCCATGCCAATCTTCTTCCAGCTTATTATCGACATATCCTGATTCTTTAATTAGTCTTTCAATTCGGTCGATGTTTAGCGGTTCAAAGAAACGGGGCTCATATTCTAAATGCTCTTGCGCCTTATTCTCCACGACATGACCTAGGAAGAGATACACCAGCCACTTGGACGTCACGTCTTAATTGCCCTGCTCTTATACAAGAGGGTACAAATCATAAAATGACATAGTAGCTCCTCGAAGGCTGTCACCATCCGAAGGTTCTCTTTGGTCGGAGCCTTTAGTTCTTCAATTGGTACATACTCCTCGTAGGGGTTCTCATCCATTAGCAGATGTGATAAAAATGCATCACGTGTAAGACGAGGCCTATTTTCCCATGAAGAGTCATGAAGGTACCCGTCCTATTGTTGTACCTCTCCACCAAGGCTAAGAACATGTTAGAATTGGTTTGGATACCACATGAGGTGGTCAAGACTACATCATAAAGTTCCAACTCAACCAGCTTGTCCTTGAAGTTGTTCAGAGCCCACACTGAAAGACAGTTCCAGCACTTAATGTCTGGATGCATCAAACCCGTCAGCCACATGTTTGGGACTGGGTATGTTCCTCCAGCTGTAGAAAAAATATTGGCAAAGAATGGTATTCTGACCGGAATCATCAAAGACGAATCTTCGGACAGCACGCAACTTGGTTTCAAGCCTCTCAAATACGTGCTGTGTCCCCAGAGGAACTGAAGAATATGTCCCTCCTCTGGGTCCCAAATCTGTGATATATCTTTCCAACCCTAGCCTGTTGGAATGGAGTTAAATCCTATGACATTTGCCGAGGGTAGCTGGCATAGGCGTAGCGGGAAAGAGACAAGTTTATTGCCATATCTGTGAGATATGCCAATCTCTCTCCACTCTGGTAGACTCATTTTTCTCGTTTCATCTTGGGCTGAGAGACTTTTTTAATGGCTTCCCCAAATAAGAAGACTGATTTATTGTGGGGAGCCTGATCCATTAAGAAGGGTTCACCGTTCATTAGGCATAGTAGAGTCCTTTCATCTTGGGACTCTAGCAAAGCTCTCCTGGTTGTAGCATGGTCGTACTATGGGAAGTTGACATGAGAAAGATCTTCTTCGTATTCCGATACCCAGAAAGCCGAAGCCAGTATCTCCGCATGAGGGTCTTCCCTGAGATCAACTGCAAAAAAGAGAAGAAACAAGAGTTAAAATCATGAAAGAGTGTTCTTATAAATTAAGAAAATCTAAGTGATTTTTAGCCCTACGTAAATCGTAAATGTCACAATACACAGTATAACAGTCTCTAAACGGCGCATATAGTATGAAAGTTCTCTAAACGGTGCATGCAGCATGACAGTTCTAAATTGCACATGCAGTATGACAGTTCTCAAATTGTGCGTACAACATGGCAGTTCTTAATTTGTGCATGTGTTATGATAGTTCTTATTTTGCGCATGCATAAGACAATGCACTATTAACAAGATTTTGACACATAACGTATCGCACTTTGATTGAAAAAAGTGTACACGATATGTTTTTGGCCAACACTCTGAGAGAGGTGGCACATTTTAGAAATTGTGCAGCGCCAACCAACACTCTGAAAGAGGCAATCGACGCTGGCTTTTAGTTCATGCTACCATTAAATGGCGTTGAGTGTACTGTTTGTCTTCCCTAACCAAACATTCACCTTCGAGAGCAGGGTTGGTCTCCACGGCTCTTGTCGACGGAGGTGCGTGTCATGGCGCCCTCAACGGCGACGCGCGTGACGAATCTCTGGCGACTCCTTTGCCTTTGTTAGCGGCGGATCTCCTTGGTGCCATTGCCGATGATTGAAGAACTTGGAAGAACGAAAGAGAGAAGATGAGAACTCGAGAGAGAAAAATTTTAAGTAAAGGACTATCTCTCTCTCTCTCTCCTCTCAATAAGCTATTTACAACCTAAGCCTACATGTAACGGCCATGCAAATTGTGCACGTAACAGTGGGTCGGTTGAGATTATGCACGCGCAAAAAATCTTCTGAAATGCTTCTTATTCATAGTATTTCAAATTTCAAAAGTTTTGAAATTTGAAAACTTTGAAGGGGGACTTGTAGAAGCTTCAAAAATAGTAAAGAATGCATTGCGCCATTCACAAATAGCGTCAGGCCGTATCCATCAAATAGTGTCCAACATCAAATAGCGCTCAGTAACAAATGGCGCATCTCATCAAATGGCATCTGACTGCCACGTGTAAGCTTCCTCAAGAAGCTAAGTCGTCAGTCATAATGACTGACAACACAAAAGTCGAGAAACATCCCTTCGAATCCTGAGCACACGACGCTCGAGGAGGATTATGTCAGAATGATCATAATAAGCTTTATCAGTTACTCTGCACCATTTATCATTGGCGCAAAGTGGCTAACTCCTTCCAGAATCAATATTTAAGCGTATTTCATCAATTGGCGCTGCTCAACACCATGCGCCATTCATCAACTGGCGCCAAACATTCAACTATCATCTAAAAGAAGTTAAGATGACGTGGCATGCATACCACTAATATTGAAGAACGTACACACAATACTGCCCACGATCAAGTATATTTCTCTCACAGAATGCCATGCGTCTCATGCAGTTAAGCTAACCGTTCGGGCAAATAGGTGAAACAGAACATGGTGCGCCAAACAATATCGTGCGCCAATTATTGTAACTACCTAACAATTATCATAAAACCCAATAAATAGAGTTCAAAATCACTCTTCAAGGCTTCACTAATGATCATAATCTTCTAAAAATTTGCTGTAGCACATTCCAGAGCATTTCTTCTCCGACATCGCATCGTCCAAGGAATAAAGTAATCGTTTTTTGATCAGATTCTTAAAGTTGTACGTCTCCAGAATCAAATTGTACTTTATAATTTTCTTTTCTTATCTTATAGTAGACTTTTCTTGGAAAATATTTGTTTTTACAAACAGCCATAATATGAACTGAATAAATATAAACATGAAATGAATAGCTCAGATCACAACCTGGTCCAGTATCGTACCATCGAAGTAGCGAATCACCCTTACAACCAGACAAGGATAAGGAATGGCAAACCATTCCGCGACAAGACACTATCTTATGCCATAATATAAACTGAATGAATAACCTGAACCATCACATGGTCCACTATCTTATCGTCGAAACAATGAACCACACCCACAACAAACAAGGAAAAGGTATGGCCTACTATTTTGTGACAAGACATTGTCCCATGCTATGTTTTGGGATAAGTACAACATCTCACTGTACTATATAAATGCATGTTGAAGATGACTTTGGGCGTATGGATAGGTGATAAGTATATAACACCGAATCATAGACCGGTGTCGGATCATGAGCCGATGCTATGAACTATGAGATACGAAAAAAATAGGCAACTATGAATCTATGAGATTCACGACTTTGTAGTCTCCTCCAGATATTACACAGTCTAAAGGAGCTATCTCATATGCCTATAAGTAGTCTTCCCTGCCCATGAATGGTACAAGTTGTTTCCATGACTCGAACAACCCATATCTCAATGCGAATGGCCAAACTAGACACAATCTAAATTTTACATGCAGCGACACACGAACCGCTCGTACCAATAGCTAGCCGAAGTGCCAACATAATGAAACCTCACTCATAATGTCGTGTAATGCTACGTGTCATGGCATAGAAGTTACAAAGCCTTTAGGAAACGTCTTCTACACAACTGTCACACACACACCCCTATCATATTTATACCATGATCGATATCGCCCAAGTCATACTCGGAGTACATCACTATAACTACTACCAACAGAAAAGAAGAACAAACATAATTATTTAAAGAGAACAATTGATGGCAAGGTATCTTGTCTGGAACATCGGAATCAAAGTAAATCACGGTCTGTCTCTAACTGTAGTCGAATGATCATGAACTCCTAAAAGATAAATAAACTAAAATAAATACTAATTCCAAGATAACATATCTACCATAAATATACATACTATTTATAGAGTCCATTGCATTTACTAGCTAACTAGTTTACAACTACATATATACGCTCTCTGCATGAAGTATCATGCCAACATACAAATAATACTTAATAATATAAAAATATTCATTTTAAATTATGAAATAATAATATAAATATTTTTGGAAAATTATCTAAATTTAATACAACAAATATATATATATATATATATATATATATACATATTTATGAAACAAGTAAATATATACATATTAGAGCTATTCTATATACACATATGATCATGCTATTAAATAAAAGTAGTATTTGTATGGACTAGAAATAGTAATTATAAATTCTGAAATATTTCTTAAAGATATTTAATAATAATTTTAATTGTAATATTTATAGAAAAATATATACTTTGACTAAATATATCAACTTATTGGCTTGATAGGCCAACTTGTCAATTAAATAGAAACCAAATAAATACAAAACTAATTTATGTAAATTCTAAAATAAATCTAAGTATATTGAGAAATAAAATGAATTTATGTCAAAATTAGACAACAAGGATCACCTACTTTATATAGGTACAACTAGTCAAGAACCGTAAATAACACTTAACCATATATACTATAAATGCTACTATATATGGCACCATATTATTTTAGGAAAATAATATTTAAATCCCCAAAATATATATTTTTATTTCTAGAAAAATAAACATTAATTTCTGAATATATTTTTTATATAAATATTTTAGGAAAAACAAGTCCAACACAAACTAGTTCAAAAATTACACAACTATGCCATACAGGGTTCCGATCTGGAAAGCGAATCGACATAAAAATATATATTCTGAAAATAATAAAAATAAATTAGAGAAAATATGATTTTCCATCTCAATTAATAATATTTAAATAATATTAAACTCTTATGAAATTTAGAGATCAAGTAGTCGGGTTACTGTGGACTTTTCGGTGTCCAAAAAACTAGTATCATGGAAACGATGCCATAAACACATGAAATACTTGCAAATATGAACAAAAAACATTACTAGATAATTAGGAGTGATATTAGAGACATTACCAATAATTTACTCGATATCAAACGGGTTCAAAAGTCGTCGAAAAGATCCTTGGATCGAAATTGGTCAAATATGGACCAACAATAGTACAACGGACTCCACGGCCAAGCCGAATAGAATGGTTGTTTGTTAGCAATTCGACATCAAATTGGACACATAGGGCTATCTATTAGTTTTGGTTTCAGAAGAAATAGATGAGAAAAAGTAGATGAAACCCATCGGAGAAGATGACCAACCTGCTAGTTCGCACAGAATTGTGGTGCTAAAGTTGGCTGACTTGTAGTACTATTTTGGTGTACCAAAAGTGGTTATGGATGTGCGAGGGTTTGATAAAATTATAGAGGGTCACGTTAGCTTTACAATGAATATTCGTGGAGCATCACGAGAGGCCGGAAAGGGGTTGAAAATGTCGTTACGCCACAAGGTGTCTCCGACGGCCAAGACTGAATGCAGTTTCGGGATTTACAAGGGGGTGAGTAGGGGTAGCTATTTTTAGGAGTTTAATATAAAAGGTTTTGGCCTCATATAACTTAGGATTAATATGGAGGAGGTTTGGATTAATTTGGTAGATATTTGGTCAACAAATCAACTAATATGGCAAGGTGGGTTAGTGGATTTCCATATTTGGAAATGTGGATGATTGAGTCAAAGATACATGGGTTTAATGCATGTGGACTGCTATTAAATGTGCAAAAATCAATTAAATATATCTCTAATTGATTTTGGCAACTCTAGATAGGCTCCACTAAGATGGGTATGCTAGGTTTTTGTCTAAACAATTATTCGAATTGAATTGAACACTAAAAAAGGCTATAAATGGGTCTCATGTGCCATTTGAAAATAAGTAGCACATGTGAATTAAATTGAGAGGAACATCGTTGGCATGTATGTAGTTGGCTCAAAATAGGTCAAAATTATATTTTGCATTATTTTGGTTGTATCGTTGTCGAGTTCCGATATTAAGTTGGATGTCAGGTCAAGGTTTACGGTAGATAGCAAATTGGTCTAAGTTGACCAGAAAGTTGTGCGACGAAAATGGAATACAAGGGAACATGTTTGAGTGATAGTCATGGAGTGCCAAGTGTTTGCTACAAGTGTCACAAAAATATTTAATGTTAACTACACAAGCTTTTATAGCAATATTTATGAAATGGATAAATATAGTGTAGAGCACTTGCCTTGGGTGGTTGAAGTCGACGTAAATGACACGAACATAACAACACATAAATAATCAAAAGCTAGTTCATAATAAATTCCGAAATATGATTATGCCGAAAGTAACGACATTTTCGAGATGATCATAACGAATAGAATTTCGAGATGATCAAAGAGAATTCCGAGATTGCCCCAAGTATAAAGTATTCCAAAATTGTCGTTATGTATGTAACATAATTATGATAGAAGTCCACAAAAAAAGGAAACGTTTGATTAGTCATGATCAATCTAAGTCGCGAAGGAAATTGATCAAGGAATTGACACGCACTAGAATACTTTAGCCATATACTATTAGTAATATCTATATAATATTTAGAGAGCTATATAAATCTCAAGTAAATCAAAATATCATATTAGGCTTGTAAATCCATGCCTAAATTAATGAAGAATTTATTTAAATTCAATTAGTCAATTGATTAGACTACTTGAATATTAAAATAAAGAGTAAAACTCAAAAATAATTGCTACTTCCAATTGATTAGACTATTTGCCACAATTTGTATTTTTAGGGCTAAAGGTCCAATGAAGGGCTCAAAGCCCATTTTACACTATATTTAAACAATGTCAGGCAATGTCACCCTCATTTCCCGTATTTTCCGTATTTCGTATTTATACTCGTATATGGATTTTGGCTTGTATTTTTATTTTTTCTTAACTTGTGGAATTTCGGTGTTTCTCGTATTTCGGGTTTTGACATGGCTCGGTTTTAATTGGGATGGTTTGGTTTGGTTTGGTTTGGTTTATTATGTATTGGAACACCTTAGCCTATGCTCCACCCTCAACATACCACATCCCACCCTCTTTAAAACTCCACCAACTTTTTCTCTCTCCTCATAAACCTCTATTAATTTCTTCTTCTCCTTCCTCTACACAACACTCTTCTCCTTCCTCTACACAACACCAACCCTTAGGCAAGTGCACCTTGCCATCACATGAGAACCCTATTTTACTTGTCCATTTGATAGATTAGGACATGGTGATCAACATTGGAACTTCGTATTTTGTGGTTTAGAGTCTCTATTGTTCTAGATCTAATTTTTTCCCTATTTTCGGTTTTCCATGTGGAAGAGAGTTCAATTCCACCCTGGTTGGAGCTTTGGAAATCCGGATTTGGAGTTCGGATGGCCAAGTTGTGATGCTTTAAAGTTTTGGGAGCCATGGGAGCTTCTTCTCAGCCATGGAGAAGAAGATCCTTTTCCCTGCGTGCGTGTTTTTATGCGTACGCAGCTCTCCTGCGTGTGTGACTTTTTGCGTACGCAGCTCTCCTGCGTACGTGTTTTTACGCGTACGCAGCTCTCCTGCGTGCGTGTTTTTACGCGTACGCAGCTCTCTTGCGTGCGTGCCTTTTGTGCGTACGCAGCTCTCCTGCGAGCGTGACTTTTTGCGTACGCAGTTCTCCTGCGTGTGCGCTTTTGTGCGTACGCTGTGCGTGCCCTTGTGCGTATGCTGCACCCTGAACCCCTTGCTTAACCCATTGGCTCTTGGAGTTTTGGTCTTATTTCTTTAAGCTTGGCTCTTCTATAGCCCTGTATATTAATATTTTAATAGATATTTTACACCCATTTTATATCCTTACGCTTTTGTCATGAACTTGATTTTACTTAATATGTTTGGAATGACTATTGTACATGGCATGGTATGACAAGGAACTAGCATAACATGTCAGTGACCCGTAGTGGTGCACTCTTGACATGACCAACCTGACATGATAGTGGCCCGTCGTGGCGCACTCCCGACAAGTACCCTGACAAGATTTATCTTAATGCTGTTACGACGGCTAATTAACTTGACTTGCCTTGACACCGTGGGTAGTTCTTTCTTGCTTGCTTGTTAAATCCACTTGTCCTGTCTTGCATCATGTCTAGGATGGGACTCCTGAGTACCACGGTCAGGAGTACCTACTAAAATGGATTATGTTTAATAACTAGAATAACACAATAGTCATGAAGAGATGACACAGCTACAGGCAATCCCGTTACCTGGGCGCTCTTGGGATCTGTAGCCTGCCGTCGAGTAGGGCACATTTCCAGCACACCGTCGCGTGTTGCACCCTCTAAGTCACCTAAGGGTACATTTGTCTCCCCGGCGATGTACCCACCTGAATTCAACCCCTAATTTTCGACCTGGGTAACCTGGATGGTCTGCAGGGCTTATGGCTGTGGAACAATCTCACTGCATCTTGTTAGTAATTAGGCCTGTAATAACCCTAGTTAGTTAAAGTAGTAAGCCGTAGCGTCTCTTGGCCGTGATTGATTGAATGAGGTATAACCAGTTTAGCCATGTCTTGATCCAGTACAAGATTGCTCCCTGCCTTGAATTCTTGCATTATTATCTTGCCGATAAATGGTGGGAAACCAAGTTCTGTTCAGACGAAGGGTTACGGCCCCGGTCCTTGTTTGGTTTACGGGTTGTAACCTGGCTATCGGAATAGTTCCATGGTTATCTCGTCGTATATCACCCTGCCATGTTTTCGTAAGTTTTAATTTTAATATTAGATTTTCTTGTGCTGATTGCTGGCTTTTGTTCTTATTTCGTGGCCCCCTTGTGGCACTTGCTCTTTCTGGGGTTGACCCAGCTAGTTTTGTGTGGCCAGATTTTGGAGCAGCTCCCGAGGATCTACCAAGCTTCTAGCCCAATGGTGGCGACTAGAAGGAACCCGGGCTACGAGTGGATTTTCTATTTTGTTTCGCTCACTCTACTGTAAAATTATTCTTTTGAGGCGTTTAGCCGACGAGCACCTGTTAGATCGATGCACTTTTACTTACTGTCTGCCTACGGGCTGTAAACATGATTAACAAATCCTATGGTTGATCATGTATGACTAAACTCTTGCTAATCCTAACATTTTGTAACGACTAGCTTCATGATTAGCTGAATATGTAATAATTGGGATGCCTTATTATTGTATATTTAATGATCATACATCTTGCGACCTTACTTGCTTGTGATTGAGACATTAGGCTTGTTCATGACCATAAGAGACTGTTAGCTTGTAGTAAACCCTCATATATCTAGACAGCCGTGACCGTATATCGAGGTAGTTTCCATTTCAATATACGTAGCTGGCTATGTCTGCCCCCGCTCTCCAGTATTCTGGTTCTGGGGCGTGACATGGTTTAAGTGGTGGCCCATGCAGGTCTTGTCAATCAAGAAATGTGAGGGTTTACCGAATAGATGTCTCAATCAGTATTCGTCCTTGATCTCCATCCGTATTTTCAAATCCCTGAAATTCTTACCCTGATTACATGCTTGTATCGTTGCTCTGTCCTGGTCCTTTCTTATTGTTTTCCTGTGCCGTCTTCCTCAGCGGCACTGTACCTGACCCTGCCGATCAGCAAGGAGAAGCACCTCCCGTGGACCAGCAGCAACCCGGAGATCAAGCCCAGCATTCCGTGGTAGCCTCCAGAGTTGTGCCTACTGGAGGAGAGTCACCAGTTCGGCCCGTCCAGCCCGCAGAGCCAGATGATGGTACCTTAGTAGGCCTCATCAGAACTTTGATAGCTTCCTAGGATCGTCGAAGCGACGCCCTGCACCAGACAGTTCAAGATGTTTTGACCCGAGGCGGACATCCAGGGAACCAGGCGGCGAACAGCTTCAAGCGATTGAACCCTCCTTTCTTCGACGGCATCGAGGATATGATTGCCGCGGATGCATGGCTTCAGGATATCGAGGTGATTCTGGAAGCAGCTAGGACACCCGAGAATGAGAAGGTAGCGGTGGTACGCCTGCAGTTGTTGGACTTGGCTCGCAGTTGGTGGGCAGCGCAAGCCATGGGATTAGTGGCACCCATTGCTTGGGCAGTGTTTAGAGAGAGATTCCAAACGAAGTATTTCGATGCTGTGGCTCGGTACGACCTACAGACCAGATTTACCAACTTGAAGCAAGGAGGCAGAACAGTCGACAGTTATGCATCGGAGTTTTCTAGACTCAGTAGGTTTGCCCCCACCTTGGTGGCGACCGAGTTTGATAGGGCCCAGCGGTTCCAGCAGGGACTATATTTGGAGATCTTGTTGGCGGTTGAGCAGTTCGAGCACCAGACGTTCGATGCAGTATTGAGAGCAGCTAGGAGGCATGAGTACACCTCCCAGAGGATCGTGGATAGGACCGAAGATAGAAAGCGGTCCCACAGTCAGATGCACCAATCATCAGCTCCAGCCCCGGCAGCTAGAGGATTGACCATTGGAACTCCGAGGCGGACGGCCTCAGTAACGTCGGTTCAGTATTCGACCCCGATGTACCCGCAGCAGCAGAAGCAGAAGCAGACTTCCGCGATGGAATGTTCTCATTGCGGGAAGCCAGGGCATGTGGTGGTAGACTGTCGCACGGTACAGGGATTGTGCCTGGCGTGTGGAGCAGCAGATCATAGGATAGGGGCTTGCCCGAATAGGGGTGGTTCATCAGCATCCAACCCTTCTAGCTCTTCGGTGAGAGGACCGGCCCCAGTACAAGTTCAGCAGCAGCAGTATCAGTCTTCGAGGCCCTTGCCGCCTCAGTCTCAGGCATTCCAGCAACAACACCCCCAGCAGTATGCACAAGCCCAAGCTCAGACCCAGAATAGGCAGAAAGGTTTCCAGCAGAGGGGACCAGCAGCCAGAGGACAAGGTCAGGCCATGATGATGGCTATAGAAGAAGAAGTTACACCAGGTGAGGTTGTGGCAGGTACTATTCTCGTCAACTCCTCTCTAGCATCTGTATTATTTGATTCTGGTGCATCGTATTCATTTATGTCTGCACGATTCGCGACACGAATAGGATTGGAACCCGAGTCATTATCAGTGAGGCTCAATATTCTTACTGGTAATGGCCTTGTGGGAGTAGATCGAGTGTTTTCTTCGTGTCGGATCGTAGTTAGCGGTAGGGAGTTCCCCGCTAGATTTATAGAGTTTCCTATGGCAGACTATGATGTAGTCCTAGGCATGGATTAGTTGAGGAACCAATATGCTAGGATAGACTGCCATATTGGCAGAGTTGTCTTTAGTATCCTCGGCGAGCCAGAGTTTTCGTTTTCTAGAGGCACAGTGGAGCCGTCTTCCCCAGCATTGCGGATGGCAGTAGCAGCAGTGCAGTTACCCCGGATAGTTGAAGAGTTTCCAGATGTCTTTCCAGAGGAGCTTCCAGGGATGCCGCCGGAACGGAAGATTGAGTTCACTATAGACTTGATTCCTGGGACATCACCAGTATCAGAACGAGTCTACAGGATGGCGCCTTCAGAGTTGGAGATTTTATACAAGATGATTGAAGAACTGAGGACCAAGGGATTCATCCGTGTGAGTGGATCGCCTTGGGGAGCCCCGATGCTTCTTGTGAAAAAGAAGGATGGTACGTCTAGGCTATGTGTTGATTATCGTACCTTGAATTCGGTGACAATCAAGAACAGATACCCTCTTCCGAGGATAGATGACTTGTTTGATCAGTTCAGAGGGGCTTCAGTGTTCTCGAAGATCGATTTGCGGTCGGGATACCACCAGATCAGAGTCAGAGAGCAGGACATCCCGAAGACATCATTCAGATCGAGGTATGGACATTGGAAGTTCCTTGTTATGCCCTTTGGAGCGACCAATGTGCCGGCCGTATTCATGGACCTCATGAATCGCATTTTTATGCCTTACTTGGATCAATTTGTGATCGTGTTCCTAGATGACATCCTGGTCTACAGCAAGAGTGAAGCAGAGCATGAGCAACATCTCAGAGTCGTCCTCCAGACGCTTAAGGAGCATCAGTTGTACGCCAAGTTCAGTAAATATGAGTTCTGGCTCGATCGCATAACATACTTGGGTCACATCATTACCCGAGGAGGAGTGGAAGTGGATCCCCAGAAGATTGTGGCTATCGAGTCATGGCCGGTACCCAGCTCAGTGGCAGAGGTTCGCAGCTTCCTTGGATTGGCCAGCTACTACCGGCAGTTCGTTTCAGATTTCGCAAGGATTTCAGCGCCGATGACCCAGTTGACCCGCAAGGATGTGCCGTTTGTTTGGACAGCAGAGTGTCATGAATCATTTGAGAAGTTGAAGCGAGGTTTGATAACGGCTCCCATTCTCACCTTTCCAGATGGGACCGGAGGATTCACAGTTTATTTTGACGCTTCAGGCAGAGGATTGGGGTGTGTCTTGATGCAGCATGGGAAGGTAATATCTTATGCGTCATGTCAACTACGTGATCATGAGAAGAATTACCCGACCTACGACTTGGAATTGGCGGCGGTAGTGTTTGCTTTGAAGTTGTGGAGACACTACTTGTACGGAGATAGAGTGGAGATCTTTACTGATCATAAGAGCCTGAAGTATGTTTTCACCCAGAAGGACCTTAATATGCGGCAGAGAAGATGGCTCGAGCTACTAGTGGACTATGATGTGGATTTGCAGTATCATCCCAGGAAGGCTAACGTTGTAGCAGATGCATTGAGCAGGAGAGCAAGAGTTTATCTCCTGACGGCACAACCAGAATTATTGGCAGATCTTCAGAAGATGGGAATTGAAGTGGTTCTTCCAACCAGCGTGGCATTGATGGCCAGCCTGCAGGTTCAGTCCAGCATAGTTGAGAGAATCCGGGTGGCACAGTTAACAGATTCCAAGATCCAGCGACTCAGAGCAGAGTGTGAAGCAGGAAGAAGGCCAGAGTTATGTATCCATGAAGACGGTACACTTCGACACGGCACTCGTCTTTGTGTGCCCAGTGGAGATATCAGACGGGAAGTCATGGCAGAAACCCACAGTTTTCAATATTCTATTCATCCGGGTGGTACAAAGATGTACCGTGATATTCGTCAGCATTTCTGGTGGAATGGCATAAAGAGGGAGATAGCCCGATTTGTCTCTCGGTGTTTGGTTTACCAACAGGTTAAAGCTGAACATCAGAGGCCCGCTGGACTTCTTCAACCCTTACCGATCCCAGAATGGAAATGAGAACATCTAACCATGGATTTCGTGACCGGATTGCCCAGATCTCCGGCCGACAGAGATGCTATTTGGGTAATTGTGGACAGGCTTACCAAGGTGGCACACTTTCTCCTATTCAAAGTTGGACAGTCGACGGCGCAGTTAGCAGAGATATATCTCAGGCAGATCGTCAGGCTTCACGGTGTGCCAGTCAGCATCACCTCGGACAGGGATTCAAGATTCATATCACACTTTTGGCGCAGCTTGCAGAAGAGTTTGGGGACTCGCCTTCAATTCAGTTCAGCATATCACCCGCAGACGGATGGTCAATCAGAGCGCACAATCCAGACTCTTGAAGATATGTTGAGATCCTGTACCCTTGACTTCGTTGGTTCATAGGAGAATCATCTGTACCTGGTGGAATTCTCGTACAACAACAGTTATCAGGCCAGTATCCAGGTGGCACCCTTCGAGGCTCTTTATGGCAGGAAGTGCAGATCTCCGCTAGCATGAAACGATGTCGGGGAGAGGCAGATGCTCGGACCCCCAGGACCGCCAGCGCCATTGGGCCGATGCTCATCGGCATCCCTTAGAATTTGCTGTCGGCGACCATGTATTCCTTAGGATCTCGCCTAACCGCGGCGTCATTCGCTTCGGCGTGCGGGAAAAGCTTAGTCCTAGGTATATAGGGCCGTTCGATATTCTAGAGCGAGTAGGAGATGTATCCTATCGTCTCGCTCTTCCGCCGTCGCTAAGTGAGGTGCATGATGTATTCCATCTGTCCCAATTACGATGGTATATTCCGAACCCGAGCCACGTCCTAGACCATTCGGAATTGGTTGTTGGTACCAACTTTTCGTATAAGGAGAGGCCCGTGTCTATATTGGACCGGAGGGAAAAGATACTCAAGAACAAGACTATTAAATTAGTCCGTGTTGCTTGGGGTCATCACTCTCTAGGTGAGTCAACGTGGGAGCGTGAGGACGACATCCGATCGCGATATCCCTATCTGTTTGACTCGTGAGGTATAATGTCTTTCTTGTGTCTTACGTTTTCCCTTCCTTGCTTGCATTGTATGATTGTATGATTGAACTGCTCAGTGTAGCTTGCCTGTGCTTAGTATAGCTTGTCGTGACAATCTCTAGCTCCTTGATTAAATTTCGAGGACGGAATTCTTTTAAGGTGGGTAGAGTTGTCACCCTCATTTCCCGTATTTCTCGTATTTCGTATTTATACTCGTATATGGATTTTGGCTTGTATTTTTATTTTTTCTTAACTTGTGGAATTTCGGTGTTTCTCGTATTTCGGGTTTTGACATGGCTCGATTTTAATTGGGATGGTTTGGTTTGGTTTGGTTTATTATGTATTGGAACACCTTAGCCTATGCTCCACCCTCAACACACCACATCCCACCCTCTTTAAAACTCCACCAACTTTTTCTCTCTCCTCATAAACCTCCATTAATTTCTTCTTCTCCTTCCTCTACACAACACTCTTCTCCTTCCTCTACACAACACCAACCCTTAGGCAAGTGCACCTTGCCACCACATAAGAACCCTATTTTACTTGTCCATTTGATAGATTAGGACATGGTGATCAATATTAGAACTTGGTATTTTGTGGTTTGGAGTCTCCATTCTTTTAGATCTAATTTTTTCCCTATTTTCGGTTTTGCATGGTTTTGATCTATTTAGGTTGGATTTTTATAGGTTTTGATGTTTCCATGTGGAAGAGAGTTCAATTCCACCCTGGTTGGAGCTTTGGAAATCCGAATTTGGAGTTCGGATGGCCAAGTTTGTAGAAGCATGGAATTTCACAACCAGAAAGCCCATGCGCCAGACACTACATGCGCCAGAACTCAGACGAAGAACTTCACAGCAAAGTCAATAAGTATAGACATTTGAAGAAGGACTTTTTATTTATATATAAAAGTCTATTACATGTCTAGAAAAGGTTGTACAAAGGAGAATTTCTACAAAGGAAAGAGCCTAAGTCTACAGCCAGTGGCCACCATGCGCCTTCAGATAAGCGCAGCGGCCACCATGCGTCTCCAGATAGGCGCAGCATCACTATGCGCCACCAGTGAGGCGCAGCAGATATCATGCGCCTCCATCCAGGCGCATCCCATCATCTCTTCAGCAGCTCAGTTATGTGCATCCCTTCAGCCAAATTCTTCCAGCCAGGCTCACCTGGCCGAGCAGAGCCCAGTTATGTGCCGCTCTTCCAACCAGGCTCGCCCGATAAATGCTTCGACACAAAGCATTTAACCCTTTGGCTGGAACCAAGGAAGAGAAGAGCACCGCAAATGCTGTGGCCAGGGGAGGCTTCGAAAGAGCCTCCAAAGCCGAAGGAAGACCGTGATCGAAACCACGGCTAAAGGAGCAGCTTTCGACACGATCAAAGTGGGGAAACCCCACTTTGCAGGAAGAGAGAGCCTTGTACCGCCATTCCGATCTACGGCTCTTCCGGAATAACGGAGACGAGGCTCGAGCATCCCTATCTTTGGATGCAACAGGCACCTTCCGCCTGCCTCAGAAGCCCTCGACTCCGTCTTTTGGATGTAACAGTCACCTTCAAGTGCATCAAAGACAACACAGCGTCTCATCTTCACCCTCGGGAGCACTTCGTCAGCAGAATGCACCCGTATGTTCAAGTTCATATTGGAAGTACGTGAGGGAATGAGAAGCAAATCTTCTCTCCATGCCACTATTTATAGGCCGGGCAGATCAAACCCACGCGCCAAGTGGATGGCCCTCCGAATTTCGTGCAATGAATTTACATTAAATGGATGAACCGGACGCCTCGAATTCAGCCAAACGGCTATTTATAGCACTCGAAGAGCGAGACAGCCGCATCATTAAAAGACATGTCCGATGCGCCAGCCAGACAGCGCATCACACGGACGCGCCCTTCGGTATCAGGCGCATCACACAGACACGCCCTACAGTACTCGGCGCATTATAGAGGGTGCGTCCCCACACATCTCCATACCGAGTGGAACGCCAACCGACGCGCCCACTCAGCTGTCCATCGAACGTCACCAACATTAAATACTAAACTGACAGAGTTGGCAGCACGCCTCCCAAAGTCTGAACAGTTGACAGCTTTATTCAGAAAACGAAGCATCGACAACGTCAGTATCATCATGACTTCCGACGGCTACTGCCACATGGCCACCCGCATGCGCCTCTACGGCCATGCGTCCACACCCGCATGCGCCTCTACGGCCATGCGTCCAAACCAGCATGCGCCTCAAAAGCCATGCGCCTCAGACCCTTCACTGATCCCTAAAGACAGAAGAAGAGTCTCCGGTTGAAGTTTTGCATGCGCCTCAAAAGCCATGCGCCCCAGACTGATCTCTGATCCCAAAAGACAGAAGGAAAGTCGCCTGCATGCGCCTCAAAAGCCATGCGCCCCAAATGGTTTGTAACTCCTAAAGGTTATGAGCCGCAGCCTCCTCCTGCGCCCAATCCAAGGCACAGCCCACCAGATCACTCCTCTCCACCAAATCCGAGATCTTCAAACCATGAGTCGACGACACGTGTCTTTTGACTCAACTCGTCCAAGATTTCAGCAACGAAAAGATCTTCTCTTCTGCTACGTGCCGGCTCACAACAGCAGTATAAAGAGTTCTCCCCCTCGATCAGGGCGCAGCATCCATGCGCCTCCATCAGCAACCTCCACGTGGTGTCCCCACACCGGCGCATCCTACATGCGCGCATGAGCAGCCAGCCTGCAAAACTATAAATAGAAGGATCATCCCCTTCACACACACTCAGAGACTCAAAACACAAGACTCACAGAGAATCCACAACAGAGAATCACCGGAGAGGCAGTTCTAGACACTCAACGTCTTCCTCCTCTCAGCAAGCTCCAGCACCCAGAGCAATCAACACCTTCAGAGAACCGATAACCGCCGTCAGCCGGTCAACGGAGTCAACACATTACCACTCGCTCCATTGGCACTAAGGACCCAGCTTAAACAAAAGTGTACTCCTAGGACTACATCTAAGTCCTATATTGTATCACTGTTCTGTTTGTATTAAGATTTCAATCAAAACAATTTTAATGGCAAACAAGCTGGCGACTCTGCTGGGAACCTCTTTATCCTCTACCGAGAAAGTCGTGTCACAGGCCGACGACGTGAAGGTGGGCTCCTCCCACAAGACGCTGGTAGTGCGCCTCAATCAACAGGCGTACGAGGAGTTCATTTCTGAAGGAAGTGCGAGTCCTTCGAAGCGGCTGTCGAAGCCGAAGAAGACCCGCGCAGTCTGGGTGCGCAAAGTCGACGCCTCGGGCACCACCGTTGAAGGGGATGCGCCCGTCCAGCCTTCCCTTCCTGCTTACGTCCTCAGCAGTCAAGGTGCGCCCGCTGATGCAGCGTATCTCTCGGGGAAGCGTGCGGCTGACCACGTTTCCCAGCCATCTTCCTCTCTGGCGAGGAAGATACGTCGACGGAGCAGGGGCGCAGCCAATGCCCCGCGCATTATTTCTGATGCGCCACAAAGAGCCTCTGTCTTTGACAGACTCACTCGCTGTAACGGCGAGGAGAATTTGGATGCTGAGTACTATGCGCCCCAGCGGGCTGGTACGAAGAAATCCAAGGCGGCACGGGCCATGCGCCACAAACGTGCTATGCCAGCAGCCGGCCAGAGGCACGCGCTTACAATCACGCGCGCTGCCGATGGCAAGCTGTACAAGGTTGACTCAGGTGCTCCTGCACTGACAACGAGTCGACCTTCAAAGTCCTCATCTCGCTTGGGCGCATTCACTGCGTGCACAACCAAGCCGAGAGAGGCAAACTCTGTGGTCTTGAACTCCCGCGCCTCCTCTGGTTGTGCGTTCGAGGTCCGTTCAAGTCACTTCAAATGCTGTGGTTACCCCACTACTGATCGTGATGCCTGCTTGGTATTAGATCAGGGGGCGCAGCACTCACCCGACCACCCCGACGCTTGGCCCTGCCATGCGCCTGAGAGGGGTGTGAGGGTAGCACTCTCCTCCAACGACTTGCGCAACGTGATCACTCACAAGCGCCGGTCAGGAGAGTTGACCAACAAGCACGATGCGCCTCTCACGGGGCACACTTGTGCAGTGGTCACCATCAACTGCTGTTGCAAGACGGCAGTACCGCCAAAGCAGTCGGTCTTCCAACGGCTACAATCATCGACACCCCTCCGACATCGCCTTGGGACGAAGGTGTCAGCAGAAGAGGAACTAAAGATTGCGTCATGCAACGTGATCTCCAATTCCTCATCTGTCCGGAAGACGACTGCCAATTCCTCGTCTTCATCCAAAAGCCAGCCGAGGAAAACCAAGGCAGCTGTCACGACCTCTGGAGTGTTCGAAGGCACTCGGTCGAGGAAGAAGTCCTTGGAGGAAGCTGGGGGTAGCCAGACCCTTGTCGAGCCTCCTTCCGAAGACGAAGATGTCCAAAGCACAGCTGCGGCGGATCTTCATCAAGGCGAAGATGGCCTCCCTGAAGCCCCTCAAAATAACGATGTCCTCCAGGACACCGCCGGGGGTAGTGCTGAAAACGAAGAGGCCCTTCAAGACAGAGCTGAGGGCAGTCAGGCCCTTGCAGATGCGTCTGTCGAAGACGAACTCCAGAATGTGGCTGGGGGTGGCCAAACACTAGGAGAAGTAACTCCCCCACATGAGAGCGAGGCTGAGAGCGAAGCCTCAACTAATCCATCCACTTCCGGCCGTGTCATGACAGTATACATGACCGGGGGTGATCTTGAGGCTGATGCGCCGCCACAGGACATTGTCCAGCGCATAGACTCGCTAGAGGGAGGACTCAAAACCCTCTCTGCCTCAATGCAAGCACTGACTCAAGCAGTGTTTGAGATGCGGTCGGCCTTGATCAGGACACCTTCAAATGGTCCCGACCCAGGAGCCAATGGAGAGTCGAGTGTGCCCCTCCAGCGGACACCCTCAGACACAGAAGCACCCCGGACATCGGAGCCCTCAAACGCTCCACTCCAGGTAGTACCTCCTTCCCCGACTCCTAGCTCCACGGAGGACGTGGTCGAAATGATCAAAGATCTGCGGGAGCGCTTCGAGTCCAAGAACAGGCAGGAGGAGCGCCAGAAGATGGGCATTCCCCAGCCTTATCCCCTTGAGTGGAACAAGGTGGTTTATCCCCCAAAGTATAAACCACAAACACTCATGCCGTATGACGGGAAGGACTCTCCACGACGGTACCTGACGTACTTCCAGTCGCAGACAGGGCATCTTCCGAAGGAGGACGCGCTCCTCACCAGCATCTTTGTTGGGGCCCTGAAAGGGGTGGCGTATGACTGGTACTGCAGCCTCCCCGATAATTCCATATCGTCCTTCGACGACCTGACACGCCTCTTCCTCGACCGCTTCTACGACGGTGGGAAGGACATGACGATGGCGTCTCTCATTGAGATACGCCAGAAGGACAAGGAAACGGTTCGGGCATTCATCGAACGCTTCCGTCAGGCCTGCTTCAGGCTACCTCCAGGCATGCCAGAACATGCGCTTCTCTCCGCTTGCAGTATGAACATGCTGCCTGCAGTAAAGCTCTGGCTTAACTCTACTCCCCCTCCCGACTGGAGCTCCCTAATCATTGAAGCTGAAGCTGCAGAGAAGAAGGCGGCCAATGCACGTCTTCTGGGTGTTAGCTTCCCCGCCTTTGACGATAAGGGGAAAAAGTCCGCAACCAACAACTCCGGACGAGAAACAAAGGGGAAACAGGCATTGACTGTTAATGCCTCGAAGGGCGCATCTGCGCCTACTCAAAAGCCTCCACTGGCACCGAGACCCAAGGAGGTGTATTCATTCAATGATGACGACACCCTGCAACTCTTTGAGATACTGAAGCAGGGTGACAAAATCAAGCTTCCGGACCCGAAGCGGCCCGATGAAGTCGGGAAAGTGGACAACCCGAGGTACTGTCACTACCATCGGTTTGTCGGACACCCGACTAAGGACTGCTATGTCCTCAAAAATTACATCCAGTGCATGATCAATGCGGATGTAATCTCCGTCGACTACGAAGAGAAGACGGTGTCAGCTAATATGGTGTCACTTCAGTTTGGCACCTTGTCGCCGACTACCACACAAGATGGCGTCGTCCCCATCCCTAAGGCGACAATGGACGTGGTGAATTTGCCACCCTTCCGTGACAATGTGAGTGGACTTGTCCCACTCACCACATCTCGAGGAGAGGTCCTCTGGGTTCACCCCGACCTCGTCTCCGAGGTAACTCAACCGGAGGTACGTCCTACCTCCAAAGCAAAAGGCAGGAAGATCAAGTCTTGCCGTACGGTCTCTTCTTCAACGGAAGAGGCACTTCCTGTGCAGACATGTGCACAACAGAACTCCCAGCCCGGTGAAGCTGCCGCCGAAGTGGTGCCTCCTGGCACCATCTATGAGGAGGGTCCATCCAAGCCCTCAGCAGCCAATAAACAAAAGCAAGTGGAGGCCCGTTTCGACAGACCTCTGCGGAAAGGAAATGCTTCGGGGCTAGCCAAGCCCCACAATTTTGACATTCTGGCACAACTGGCCAGTACTCCTGCACGCCTGTCTTTGTTCGAGCTCCTGCGTCTCTCCAAGGACTCCCGAGAAGCTCTCTGCGAAGCTCTGAAGGATGCCGAATCCTTTCTCAGTCAGGTCAAGCAGCCTGAAGACCTCCCAACTACTTGTGCACACTGTCATTGTGCGGATGAAGTTATCCCAAACATAACTTTCACCCAACAAGACATGCTGCTCAAGCATCACCGACATAACCGACCGTTGTATTACACAGGGTACATCGGTTCGGTAAAGGTGAGCAGGATTCAAATCGATCCGGGGTCTTCCCTAAGCATCATTCCAAAGGCGCTGCTATCAAAGCTGGGGATCCCAATGTACCGGCTGGCGCCCTCCAATACGACCATCAGCGGCTTCAACGCCAGCAAGAGCGATCCACTGGGCAAGATCCGGCTGAAGTGTCACATCGGCAGCCTTAAAACTGAGGTAACTTGTTATGTGGTGGATGCCGAGGTCAACTACAACATCTTACTCGGACGACCATGGTTACATGAGTACATGGTGGTGCCCTCCACGCTCCACCAATGCATGAAATATGTATCCACCAACGGCGTCATCCGAACGGAGTTTGCAGATATCGATCCCTTCAAAGGGATTGAGGCCTATTTCACCGATTCCGACTTGTACAAGCCACTTGACGAGGAGGAAGCCAACGATGTCGATGATGAAGCAGAGACGGCAACAGAGCCGGATTTGGAGCCCGAAGTGACTCCTGACGCCCCCTTAAAAATCCGTCTGAAAGGGAGACCACCCCAGAAGGCGCCTCCAATGAGCATCAAGCTATCAGGAAAAGCGCCAGCTCGCGAAGCTCCCCTGAAGATACGCCTCAAGGGGAAGCCACCATAAACAGCGGCTCCCCTGGTGGTAAAATTATAAGGAAAGGCGCCACTCATCGAAGGCACAACCGAGGCACCCCTCAAGGTGCGTCTTAAAGGCAAGCCGCCGCAGTCATCCAAGATGCCGGAGAGGGCTCACATAACCCTCTCAGACCCCAAAGTCAGAGCGGTGGAGGACTCTCCTGATCAGGCCCCAGTGCTTACAGACGAGGAGCTTGGCGAATATATCTCTGCTGATGTAGACGCACCCTCCTTCGACAATGTCATCCCACGGGATAAAATCTCGTACTTTATCAATAATAGAGTGTCTTTCAATTATTCTTGTCTTCCACACTGGAATGCCATGTATACATTAGACAACGCTCTACGGTCGTTGCAAACACAAGTAACGACCGTCTAGCATAATCAAATAGTCCCGTCTCAAGGAGTCTTCATAGTCCCTCCACGAAGCCGAGACGAAGGCACCATCATCTCGGGCAAAATCGAGCGTCGTCGGGACCTCCCGTCAATCGAGCTCGAACCTGATACCGGCAGAGTACAAGTCTATCGGTACACAGATGCGGCTAAGCACATCATCCAAAAGATGGGCTACGACCTGAAAAGCAATAAAGGCCTAAACTACGGCAAGGGTCGGCATCTCTCTGTCCGGCTTTCGATGCCCAATGGAAAGCCATAGGATTACTATAATCGGACTCGACGGGGGTTAGGCTATGTCACGCCGCCATCAACTCCAGAGAGTTCAGACGCAGAAGACATAGAACATTCCCACTCGTCAGAAGCATCGACGTGGGATTCCGATACCAGTATCGGATCAGTCTTCAGGAAAGTGCTGTCAGCTAACATGACATCGGCGCAACCTCAGAAGGATGAAGGCGAGGACCAACCGCCGGAACCCTTCGAAGAAGAACCCTGGGCTCAACGTCTAGGAGAACAATGGGAGTCTCGTTTTGAGTTACGAGAACCTCCCACCGAAGACGAAGTCGAGCAGATCGACCTCGGGGATGGGTCTTCTTCTAAACCCATCTTTATCAGCAAAAGCTTGGAAGGAGAAGACCGAGAATCTTTAGTCCAACTGGCTAAGGAGTATATCGACGTCTTCGCCTGGAGCTACGAAGACATGCCGGGTCTCGATCCACAGATCGCGATGCATAGGTTGAACATCTTACCATATGCCAAACCTATCAAACAACAACAGCGACGCTTCCGCCCGGACATCATGAACGCCATCGATCAGGAGGTGGACAAACTCTTGACCAGTGGCTTCATCCGTGAGGAACAACACCCGGACTGGATAGCCAACGTCGTCCCTGTCACCAAGAAGAACGGGAAGATACGAGTCTGTATCGACTTCAGGGATCTCAACTCTGCTTGCCTGAAGGATGAATTCCCGCTCCCAATCACCGATGTAATGATCGACAACACATGTGGCTTTGAACGCATGTCCTTCATGGACGGGTATTCAGGCTACAATCAAATCAAGATGTTCCCCGATGACGCAAAACACACGTCATTCAGGACTGCAAAGGGTATTTTCTGCTACACAGTAATGCCCTTCGGCTTGAAGAACGCCGGTGCAACGTACCAGCGAGCTATGAGCACCATCTTTCGTCAACATCTTCGCAAGACAGTTGAGTGCTATGTTGACGACATTGCAGTCAAGAGCCGCCTCAAAAGAGATCACCTACAGGACCTAAAGACGGTCTTCGATCTCATACGGGCACATCAACTCAAAATGAACCCCGCTAAATCCTTCCTGGAGGTTTCTAGCGGCAAATTCTTGGGCTTTGTCATCACGGCAAAAGGCATTCATGTCGATCCCGAGAAGACTAAAGCCATCCTTAACATGGACCCTCCGAAGAACCTTCGAGAACTTCGGGGCTTACAGGGACGTTTGGCATACATCCGGAGGTTCATAGCAAACCTCTCCGGTAAATGTCAACCCTTTACTCAGCTCATGAAGAAGGGAGTCTCTTATGTCTGGACAGAGGAGTGCCAAAAGGCTTTCGACGACATCAAGGCTTACTTAACAAGCCCGCCAGTCCTAGTGGCACCTGTCGCTGGCAAACCATTCCTCCTCTACGTCCGTGCCATGGATCATTCCCTCGGCGCTTTGCTGGCTCAAAACAGCGATGCAGGCTACGAGCAAGCAATCTACTACCTCAGTCGAACACTCATCGGGGCCGAACACCGGTACAACCCCGTTGAAAAGGAGTGCTTGGCTTTGGTGTTTGCCATTCAGAAGACTCGTCATTACGTCTCGGGCCAGACAATTCACGTCATCTCCCGAGTCAATCCGCTCAGAGTTCTCATGACGAAGCCAGGGTCATTAAACTCCCGGCTGGCTACATGGGCGATCCTACTAACGCCATACAACATGGTGTTTGTCCCGCAGAAGGCGGTCAAGGGTCAGGCTCTGGCTGACTTTTTAGCTGCACACCCCATCCCAGAATCTTCAAAACTCTATGAAGACATCCCGGATGAAGTCCAAGAATCAAACGTCACTGAAGGAAGCCCCGTCTGGCGGATGTTCTTCGATGGCGCTTCAAGAACGGGCCCCAACGGCCAAATCATCGCGGAAGTGGGGGTAGTCTTGGTCTCCCCCGATCAGCTGGTCATCCAGCGCGCATACTCCCTTTCGAAGCCGTGCTCCAACAATGTTGCTGAGTACAACGCACTCGTCATGGGACTCCAGCTAGCACAACAGCTGGGGGTAGATCATCTGGAAGCCTACGGCGACTCGAAACTCGTCGTAAACCAGATTCGGGGGCAATACGAGGTTCGCCATGAAGATTTGATCCCTTACCATGAAGTTGCATTGAACATCATTTCAACCTTCACTGGGTTCTTCATCGTACATGTACCCCGCCTACAAAACTTGGAGGCTGACGCTCTGGCTGGCCTCGCAGCCTCATTGGCCGCACCCCTTGGGACTCAACACTATGTCACGGTAACTGGCCGAGACTTGATTTGTCCCAGAAACAACCTATGTTTGCAAATGGCTCACGCCATGCCGACAAATACTGGGGTTAATGTCCGAGACTGGAGGTTCCCGTTCATCGACTTCGCCGTCTACGGAATCCTTCTAGAGGACCCGAAGGAAGCCGTCTCAGTCAGGAGACGCTCTCTTCGATTCTACTACGATACAGCCACTAAAATACTGTACCGACGCTCCTTCGACGGGCTTCTCCTTCGATGCCTGTCTAACGAAGAAGCGGCCGAAGCTCTTCGATAAGCTCATGACGGAACTTGCGGAGCTCACCAACCAGGTCCTAAGTTGCAAGATCGACTGCGACGTATGGGCTACTACTGGCCAACCATGGTTGCCGACGCAGTGGAATATGCTAAGAAGTGCCATGCATGCCAACTTCATGTAGACTTCATACATACACCATCTGAACCTCTACATCCTACAGTCGCCTCCTGGCCATTCGAAGCCTGGGGCATGGACATTGTAGGGCCAATCACCCCTCCTTCATCGAGAGGACACCGCTTCATCATGGCCATCACCGATTACTTCTCTAAATGGGCGGAAGCAGTCCCACTAGCAGAAGTAAAAAGCTCCAGGGTGGTCAGCTTTATCAAACACCATGTCATTTACCGTTTCGGGGTACCCCGGCGAATCATCCATGACAATGGTCCTCAGTTTATCAGCCACATTTTTAGCAGGTTCTGTGACAAGAATCGCATTCAAAACGTGGCCTCAACCGCCTACAATCCGGCAGCAAACGGATTGGCCGAGGCATTCAACAAAACTATCGTCAGGCTACTCAAAAAAGTCGTGTCATCCAACAAACGCGACGGGGATGAAAAGCTTGGCGAATGCCTTTGGGCCTACCGCACAACGGTACGGACCCCAACAGGCAACACTCCATTCTTCCTGGTCTACGGGAGTGAAGCAGTACTGCCTCTCGAGATACAGATACCTTCGCTCCGCGTGGCAATCACAAACGATCTCACAGAAGAAGACAATCAACGTCGTCGTCTGCGGGAATGGAGGCACTTGACGAAAAGCGTCTCCTAGCTCAACAACGTATCGAACTTTACCAAGCCCGTATATCACAGGCTTTCAACAAGAAGGTCAAGCAAAGAACTTTCCAAGTTGGCGACCTGGTTTTAGCAGTCAGAAGGCCAATGGTGTTAACTCATAAGACACCAGGGAAGTTCGAGCCCAAATGGGAAGGACCCTTCATCATTGAGACGGTATACTCAAACGGTGCTTACCGGCTCGCCAAACCCAATGGGGACTTGTTCATGATGCCCATCAACGGCAAGTTCATAAAGAAGTACTATTCTTGACATCCTCCAAGACATGTATTTCCCCAAACAACCTCTTCTCACAAAATCAATCGCTTCCGGAACCCAGCTGTTCCGTGGCATCCTTTCGTAGAAAGATAACCACGTCCACATTACCTCTGAGTTGTCTCTCTACATCCTACAAAGCGGAACCTTACACTTCGTGAGCTTACGCTATCCTTCATGTTTACCACGTCCACATTACCTCTGAGTAAACATCCCATACAAATAACTCCTATGTTGTCGTACATTGATCGCAGAACTTCTACGTCCACATTACCTCTGAGTTGTTCAGCGTATCCCCCAGGATCATTCCTACCACGTCCATAAACACCTCTGAGTAGGAAGATTCTATCATTCGAACCTAATGATTGCCATGTCCACATTACCTCTGAGCAAACATGTTGGTTCCTTTATACTTATTATCTGTACCTAAAAACTAAGGTGCGCAAAAGATAATAGGTCCACATAAATCATCAAGTTCATGAGATTAAAAATGAACACATCACAAAGAGATAGTGTATTTCTTTATTTTTCAAAAAAAAAAGAGTACAGAAATACGCTATTTTCCCAGCAAGAATTGAAAAAACACATAAAAAGAAGAGAAGCTACAATCCCCGATCCTCCCCAGGGTGGGATGAGAGTTCTCTGACTCGACGTCTCAGGTCGGCAGTACGAGTTTCCACAGTCGCCTGGACTCGCAGCTCGGCTTCTTGACGCATTAACCCGACAGCCTCAGCAGAAGTTTTACTCTCATACTTCTCATCAAGCTGTCGTCGCTGCTGAGCCAAAGCAAGGGTCCGCTGAGTAAGAGTCGCTTCCTCCTGCTTGAATGCCACGTGTTCAGCCAGGACACGATCAGCTTCTAGTTGAAGTTGGGCCCGCTGGTCTTCAAGACGGCGCATCTGAGCATCAACCTCTGCGATGTTAGCATCCACCGCAGCCCGCTTTTCCGTCGTCTTCTCCATAGATTGAGACAACTGCTCCGCTGCAGCCTCAGTCCCAGCCACTTCACGCTCCCAACTGCTCACATCGGCTCGATGGGAAGCCTCGATTTCAGCAATCAACTTCCCTATCTCTGTATCTATCAAGACAGAGAGGTCATTTCGTTGGATGTGCTGCAGTTCCGTGAGCCGCTCGTCCAGCTCAATCACCGAAACCTCCAGAATTTCGGCCATATGGTCATGGCCTTGGTGAATACGGATCAGCTCGATACAAGGCATTGCCAAAGCTTTTGCTGTCGCAAAGCTCCCCTTGCCATCCATCACTGCAGATACTCCTTTCTCCAGCATTTTGTACACTCCCTCGACGAGGAACTTCACATACTCGTCGGCATCCGCCAGCACCTACGGCGTCATAGCAGGAGTTGGGGGAGCTACTACAGTTTGCGGACCGGAGGAGGATCCGCCAACCTCGATCTGAGAGGTTTGAACCTCGGCTGCAATAGGCTCTTCATCAACAGGGGCCAGACTGCTAGCCCGAGGTGCCGAAGGAACAGAAGGAGCCGGCACATGCGTCGTGATAGTACCCTAAGTGGAAGGAGCAACAGAGGGTTCCACACCCTTACCCTTCTCAAGCCCGGAGACATCACCGACGTCAACGGCCACCTCTTCTACCTCCGACATTCTATCAGCATCAGCCACCTCCCCCGGCAAAACGGGGAGGTCAACATTTATCTCCTGGCCAGCCCCAGGAGACAAGACCGGCAGAAGAGTCTCATTCTTCTCAAGTCCCTCTACAGGGACAGAATCTGTCGCTACCCGCCGGATCGGTAGCCATCTCTATGTCCATGGTTGAAGCCAAGGAAGGATTCGGCAATGATTCAGCCGACCTCCCTTCATCATGACAAGGAGGGGAATCAACCCTCTCCTCTATCCTCACCGCTTCTGCTGTCCCCGCAACAGACTCCTGCAGCTCCGGAGCGATGTCATCGAAAGATGATGAACTCCATTCCTCTTCATCACCTGGAAGCTGCGCACTTGCTAAACCTTCGATATGTGAAGCCTCCGCTGTGGCCTTCGTCACCTCGGAAGCTGCTGCACCCTCAGGGTCCCTCCTGACATAACCCGGGGATACTGGAACCTCCACGATGACAGTATCCTCCGGATCTTCCTCCATGAGAGACATCATTGTCGACGGGATACGCACTCCAGGCGAGCTCGCCATCTCTTCTTGCCTACTCCCACCCGACTTTGGGGTACGAGGTTTTCTTTTTAGCGGCTCCTACAAAAGAAGATCAGGCCTCGTCAGTGGCGGAACCAAAATCAGATTTAGTAGGATGTCCTTACCTCTTCGGACGCCGAATCCGATGACACCGTCGGTAACGATGCCTTCTTCTGCTTCTTCGACACAAGAGATTCAGCCCCTGTATCTGCACATCGTTTCGATCGATCGCCAGAAGGTTCTGCTTGTGATGCGGAGGGGGCACTCCGTTGACCCACCCCTGACGGACGATACGGCCGGGCCTTCACTGGCGTATCCCCAGTCGCTGCTAACTGGGTGCCTGCGATAAGGCTGGTCTCCCTGTCATATCCGGAGGGCGGGGCAGCCATAACACAGTAAAATTTGGCGGCCGAGTAAAGAATGGGCGGCCGCGGATCGGGGACGGGCAACGTAAAACGAGCTCCAGTACATCCGGCATTATAGTAATGCCAAGCTCGTGCACCATCCAACAAACTTCCAACATACCCCAGGGTATTACTGGGGTTATCCAACATCATCTGAGCATAACCAAATTGCCGCGCAAAACGGCTCGGCAAGTATGGTTCCAGGTAGCACTGATTCCTGTTACGGTACACCAGATGGGACGGCCGGATACTTTGCAACCAGCGGAATCCCCATTGAGGCAGAGTGGTGGTACCTTCGCCCAGGTCCCTTAAATCTTCGTTGGCCTCAAAACCCAAATAGATGGGACCAACTTTGGTGATCTCCCAACCCTGAAGACGGGATAAAACCTTTCTACAAATCGGGACACCGGTATACGACCAGCTTCTCCGATGGAAACGACGAAGGAATGCATCTCCAGCCTTATAATCTCCTTCCGAGCCTGGGCTCATCACACTGGGATGATGCAAAATCAGCCATCCCATCAAATAGTGAAACGGCAGTTCAGCGCGCGGGAAGTTATTGTTTCTGTCTCTGTCATGAATCACATTTCCAGCAAACTCTCTCAAACCTCGCTGCAGGTTACATACCATTGCGGGGAGAAGAGCCAAACGCCGGCCGAAAACCAGCTTCACAGCTGGCAGGATTAAGTTTCGGGTCATCCTCTCTACGGTACCGGATCCGCCCGCGAACACGCAATCCCGGAGCCATATCATCAGGTAGGATGCCAACACCGCCTTGGGTGACATCCGATAAGCAAGATGCTAGAAGCAGCTGTAGGAGCGTGCATCTGACTGCTGGTCCTCATTTCCTCGGGGATTTTTCTCCCCTAACCTGCTCATTTCGGACAACACTTCGCTACGAGAGAGCGCCGGTGGGGTGGAAAATTGTGAGGGATCCTCCTTGTCTTGTCTAAAGACATGATCTCTCCAAGCGGTCACATGAGGCTGCGTCCCGTTCCTATCCCGTCTCTGCATATAGTAATGATGACTCGCCACTTCCTTGAAGACGGCCGTCATCTCCTCAGCCCTGTCCCCCAGGACTTGAAGTTCCTCGTTGGTGGGAAAGTACTCTTCATAGGGTTCCGACCCCCAAGGGAGTTTTGACACCTCGTACATCTCATGAAGTGCGAACCCTAATTCCCCCACCGGAGTAAAGAAGGTCCCGGTATGGATATCAAACATCTCCAGGAGTGCGAGGAACATGTGCCTATTAAGGTCAACACCTGCCTGGGTAGCACGGATCGCGGCAGTCAACCCGATCTCTCGGAGCTCAGTCCGAAACCGCGACAAGATCCAGAGCGTCAGTTTATCCCATTTGGAGACGTAATGGCACCAACCCTCCACCCGAAACTCTCCTGTCGGGTAGGAACGTTCCATCAAAAACATACGATGTGTAAAAGTCGAAGCACTATAAGCAAATGTATCAATGGGTACATCACTGAAGAGGCTCCCAGGACGTAAAGTCCGCCAAGTGTAAGAAGACCCAGACCGTACAATGGTCAAAGCATCCCTTTAGTCGGAAGTAGAATCAATTTGGATGACACCAGTCATCGCTCCCCCCTGAGAAGGGGTAAGCTCCCAAGACATTCTCCTCTGGGAAACAAGGCGACAGAAGGACGTTAAAGGCCACTGACGTTCAAGTTGCTTAACAGTCATATGCACTCCATTCGCAGTAAAGAACCAGTCCTCCTTGACCTTCAGTACTGACGAATCAGTAGAAGTGAGACGGTCTCCAAACAGGAACTCAGGCTTCAGGAAGGTCACTTTATCAGATGTGGAGGGTTTAATGACTCCACGCTCCATCATCCGTTTGAGGAACCAATACTGCTGTTCACGGATTAGGGTCATTCTCTCAGGAGGCTGATCCAGCATAAGAGCATCTTGAGCAGGGTTTATCACTTCCTCGTTATGCTCTACTCCCATTTGGTTGAAGGCAGCCTCCAAGAAAACTTCACTCAAAGGCGGGATTGCCATCGACACTAGTAAAAAATCAGAAAAAAGTCAGAAGAGAACACATAAATGTGTCTAAAGGAGAAAACTGCGGCGCATCATCAGGGTTTGAACCCATGCGCATCAAAAGTATGGCCTCGGCGCATCACCAGGGTTTGAACCCATGCGCGTCAGCAGTATAGCCTCGGCGCATCACCAGGGTTTAAACCTATGCGCGTCGACAGGCAAAGACCGTGGCACATCATTAAAGACTCAAGGCCTATGTGCGTTGGCGTACGGACAATGAGACGTACCAACCACCTCCGGCCGAACTTCGACAGGCCGACGAGGAACGATAGCCGCCGCAACTTTCGCGGGCTCCTTCGCTTTCTCCTTCCCCTTGCCGGCAGCGCCGCGAGGAGTCTTGGGAGCCATTCTCTCGAAGAAGGAGAAGTTAGGGTTTTTGAAGAAGAAACTCTAAAGAAGCAGAGGCACAGAGAAGAAGAACCCTTTTCTCTCTCCAACTCTTACCTATTTATAGGGCTTGGTCGCACGCGTGAACAGATGACGTATGATCTCAGCCGTCGCCTCGGGTTCTATGCAAGGATAGCAGCAAATAAAACCAAAAGATCATCATTAATCTTTTCGGTTACCGAGGCACCATCATCATCAACTGAGAAGAGCATGCGCCCGAACAGGCATGTGCCCAGAAATCATGCGCCCTGACCTCCATGCTTCTTATTCAAAGTATTCTAAAACTTATTCAAAAGTTTTGAAAACTTTGAAGGGGGTCTTGTAGAAGCATGGAATTTCACAACCAGAAAGCCCATGCGCCAGACACTACATGCGCCAGAACTCAGACGAAGAACTTCACAGCAAAGTCAATAAGTATAGACATTTGAAGAAGGACTTTTTATTTATATATAAAAGTCTATTACATGTCTAGAAAAGGTTGTACAAAGGAGAATTTCTACAAAGGAAAGAGCCTAAGTCTACAGCCAGCGGCCACCATGCGCCTTCAGATAAGCGCAGCGGCCACCATGCGTCTCCAGATAGGTGCAGCATCACTATGCGCCACCAGTGAGGCGCAGCAGATATCATGCGCCTCTATCCAGGAACATCCCATCATCTCTTCAGCAGCTCAGTTATGTGCATCCCTTCAGCCAAATTCTTCCAGCCAGGCTCACCTGGCCGAGCAGAGCCCAGTTATGTGCCGCTCTTCCAACCAGGCTCGCCCGATAAATGCTTCGACACAAAGCATTTAACCCTCTGGCTGAAACCAAGGAAGAGAAGAGCACCGCAAATGCTGTGGCCAGGGGAGGCTTCGAAAGAGCCTCCAAAGCCGAAGGAAGACCGTGATCGAAACCACGGCTAAAGGAGCAGCTTTCGACACGATCAAAGTGGGGAAACCCCACTTTGCAGGAAGAGAGAGCCTTGCACCGCCATTCCGATCTACGGCTCTTCCGGAATAACGGAGACGAGGCTCGAGCATCCCTATCTTTGGATGCAACAGGCACCTTCCGCCTGCCTCAGAAGCCCTCGACTCCGTCTTTTGGATGTAACAGTCACCTTTAAGTGCATCAAAGACAACACAGCGTCTCATCTTCACCCTCGGGAGCACTTCGTCAGCAGAATGCACCCGTATGTTCAAGTTCATATTGGAAGTACGTGAGGGAATGAGAAGCAAATCTTCTCTCCATGCCACTATTTATAGGCCGGGCAGATCAAACCCACGTGCCAAGTGGATGGCCCTCCGAATTCCGTGCAATGAATTTACATTAAATGGATGAACCGGACGCCTCGAATTCAGCCAAACGGCTATTTATAGCACTCGAAGAGCGAGACAGCCGCATCATTAAAAGACATGTCTGATACGCCAGCCAGACAGCGCATCACACGGACGCACCCTTCGGCATCAGGCGCATCAGACAAATGCGCCCTACAGTACTCGGCGCATTATAGAGGGTGCACCCCCACACATCTTCATACCGAGTGGAATGCCAACCGACGCGCCCACTCAGCTGCCATCGAATGTCACCAACATTAAATGCTGAACTGACAGAGTTGGCAGCACGCCTCCCAAAGTATGAACAGTTGACAGCTTTATTCAAAAAATGAAGCGTCGGCAACGTCAGCATCATCATGACTTCCGACGGCTACTGCCACGTGGCCACCCGCATGCGCCTCTACGGCCATGCGTCCACACCCGCATGCGCCTCTACGGCCATGCGTCCAAACCAGCATGCGCCTCAAAAGCCATGTGCCTCAGACCCTTCACTGATCCCTAAAGACAGAAGAAGAGTCTCCGGTTGAAGTTTTGCATGCGCCTCAAAAGCCATGCGCCCCAGACTGATCTCTGATCCCAAAAGACAGAAGGAAAGTCGCCTGCATGCGCCTCAAAAGCCATGCGCCCCAAATGGTTTGTAACTCCTAAAGGTTATGAGCCGCAGCCTCCTCCTGCGCCCAATCCAAGGCGCAGCCCACCAGATCACTCCTCTCTACCAAATCCGAGATCTTCGAACCATGAGTCGACGACACGTGTCTTTTGACTCAACTCGTCCAAGATTTCAGCAACGGAAAGATCTTCTCTTCTGCTACGTGCCGGCTCACAACAGCAGTATAAAGAATTCTCTCCCTCGATCAGGGCGCAGCATCCATGCGCCTCCATCAGCAACCTCCACGTGGCATCCCCACACCGGTGCATCCTACATGCGCGCATGAGCAGCCAGCCTGCAAAACTATAAATAGAAGGATCATCCCCTTCACACACACAAAGAGACTCAGAACACAAGACTCACAGAGAATCCACAACAGAGAATCACCGGAGAGGCAGTTCTAGACACTCAACGTCTTCCTCCTCTCAGCAAGCTCCAGCACCCAGAGCAATCAACACCTTCAGAGAACCGATAACCGCCGTCAGCCGGTCAACAGAGTCAACGCATTACCACTCGCTCCATTGGCACTAAGGACCCAGCTTAAACAAAAGTGTACTCCTAGGACTACATCTAAGTCCTATATTGTATCACTGTTCTGTTTGTATTAAGATTTCAATCAAAATAATTTTAATGGCAAACAAAGTTGTGATGCTTTAAAGTTTTGGGAGCCATGGGAGCTTCTTCTCAGCCATGGAGAAGAAGATCCTTTCCCCTGCGTGCGTGTTTTTATGCGTACGCAGCTCTCCTGCGTGCGTGACTTTTCGCGTATACAGCTCTCTTGCGTGCGTGTTTTTACGCGTACGCAGCTCTCCTGCGTGCGTGTTTTTATGCGTACGCAGCTCTCCTGCGTGCGTGCCTTTTGTGCGTACGCAGCTCTCCTGCGTGCGTGACTTTTCGCGTATGCAGCTCTCCTACGTGCGTGCTTTTGTGCGTACGCTGTGCGTGCCCTTGTGCGTACGCTGCACCCTGAACCCCTTGCTTAACCCATTGGCTCTTGAAGTTTTGGTCTTATTTCTTTAAGCTTGGCTCTTCTATAACCCTGTATATTGATATTTTAATAGATATTTTACGCCCATTTTATATCCTTACGCTTTTGTCATGAACTTGATTTTACTTAATATGTTTGGAATGACTATTGTACATGGCATGGTATGACAAGGAACTAACATAACATATTAGTAACCCGTAGTGGTGCACTCTTGACATGACCAACCTGACATGATAGTGGCCCGTCGTGGCGCACTCCCGACAACTACCCTGACATGATTTATCTTAATGCTGTTACGACGGCTAATTAACTTAACTTGCCTTGACACCGTGGTTAGTTCTTTCTTGCTTGCTTGTTAAATCCACTTGTCCTGTCTTGTATCATGTCTAGGATGGGACTCCTGAGTACCACGGTCAGGAGTACCTACTAAAATGGATTAAGGTTAATAACTAGAATAACACAATAGTCATAAAGAGATGACACAGCTACAGGCAATCCCGTTACCTGGGCGCTCTTGGGATTTGTAGCCTGCCGTCGAGTAGGGCACATTTCCAGCACACCGTGGCGTGTTGCACCCTCTAAGTCACCTAAGGGTACATTTGTCTCCCGGGCGATGTACCCACCTGAATTCAACCCCTAATTTTTGACCTAGGTAACCTGGATGGTCTGCAGGGCTTGTGGCTGTGGAACAATCTCACTGCATCTTGTTAGTAATTAGGCCTGTAATAACCCTAGTTAGTTAAAGTAGTAAGCCGTAGCGTCTGCTTGGCCGTGATTGATTGAATGAGGTATAACCAGTTTAGCCATGTCTTGATCCAGTACAAGATTGCTCCCTGCCTTGAATTCTTGTATTATTATCTTGCTGATAAATAGTGGAAAACCAAGTTCTGTTCAGACGAAGGGTTACAACCCCGGTCCTTGTTTGGTTTACGGGTTGTAACCTGGCTATCGGAATAGTTCCATGGTTATCTCGTCGTATATCACCCTGCCATGTTTTCGTAAGTTTTAATTTTAATATTAGATTTTCTTGTGCTGATTGCTGGCTTTTGTTCTTATTTCGTGGCCCTCTTGTGGCACTTGCTCTTTCTGGGGTTGACCCAGCTGGTTTTTGGTGGCCAGATTTCGGAGCAGCTCCCGAGGATCTACCAAGCTTCCAGCCCAATGGTGGCGACTAGAAGGAACCCGGGCTACGAGTGGATTTTCTATTTTATTTCGCTCACTCTACTGTTAAATTATTCTTTTGAGGCGTTTAGCCGACGAGCACCTGTTAGCTCGATGCACTTTTACTTACTGTCTGCCTACGGGCTGTAAACATGATTAACAAATCCTAGGGTTGATCATGTACGACTAAACTTTTGCTAGTCCTAACATTTTATAACGACTAGCTTCATGATCAGCTGAATATGTAATATTTGGGATGCCTTATTATTGTATATTTGATGATCATACATCTTGCGACCTTACTTACTTGCTTGTGATTGAGACATTAGGCTTGTTCATGACCATAAGAGACTGTTGGCTTGTAGTAAACCCTCATATATCTAGACAGCCGTGACCGTATATCGAGGTGGTTTCCATTTCAATATACGTAGCTGGCTACGTCTGCCCCCGCTCTCCAGTATTCTGGTTCTGGGGCGTGACAGGCAAAAAGCCCAATAGAATGCTCAATAAAATAATATTGGCCATTGGTCTTTTGTGATAAATAATTTCGGGCTAGAAGCCCATATAACAACTTCTTAACATATATTACGGTTAGTACGAATTAATACTAATGTAGGCACAAAAGCCTTTACGTGAATAATTAAAATAATTTAGGGCTAGAAAGCCCTTTTTAGTAATTAGATAACAATGTTGGACTAGTAGCACTTTTTGGGATGAACATAAATAATGTAGGGCTAAAAAGTCAAAATTGACTACTTTATATATATATATATATATATATATATATATATATATATATATTTTTGTTTTTTTGTTTTTTTTTGAACAAACAACATTTTATTGAAAATGTAAAGGTTGCTCAAAAAGAGCATGACAGACAGGTGCAGGGCCAGAAGACAAAGGGCCCTAAAAAACGCGGTAAGAAATACCTAAAAGTGGAATTCGAAATTTCGAACTTTTGAAACTACCAAAATTTCGTAATGCAACGAAATTTCGTAGTTTTCGAAGTTTCGAAAACCGAATTAACAAAAGTTGTGGGTCCGTTGACCGCAGCAACGGGAGGCCCTAGGGGGGTATGGGAACGCAGCCCGATGGGGGGTGGGCACTCTACCCTAGGAGAGTGATATGGCGCGTCCTCCATCGCGCGAGGACCGAGGAGGGAAGAGCACGTGGCCCGATGGCGCGCGGCTCAAGTGCACACTGCCCGAGCGGGGAGGGGGCTCTGCCCGAGGGAGGGGCACAAGTCTCGAGGACCCCCACCCCCAGCACGCAGCCCGGCGTGGAGCTCCGCCGGGCGAGGCCGAGAGGAGGGCGGGGAGCTGGGGCTCCGGCGAAGGTGCAGAGGTAGCCGCAGGCGCCGAGAGCGACGAGTTCGGAGGGAGTCGACTCCGCGGGAAGGGAGGGAGACCCAGCAGGGGGCGCGCGACCGGAGAGTAAGGGTGGAGGGGGACGACGTGGGCGGGAGGGAGGGGGGTGGGAGAGGGGACGGAGGGCAGGGACGGGGGAGGGTAGGGAAGGAAGATGGGGGTCAAGCTCCGGAGGCGGAGCAGGGGGCGGCTACGACGGGGTGTCCAGCCCAGGAGGGATGGAGGACGTGCTCCGGAGGCCGAGAAGGGGGCGGCGGAGCTGAACCGAAGAGGGGACCAAAAGGCGGGGGCTCCGGCGGTGGAGCCAGCTCGGAGGGGGGAGCTGAACCGAAGGGGGAGCAGGAGGAGGGCCGACGGGGGAGCCATCCAGGAAAGGAGGGAGGGCTGAGCTCGAAGCCGGGGAGTGGGGATCGACCTCCGAGCGTCGGTGGACGGGGCCTAACGCCGGCGGAGAGAGCGCCAGAGATTGGAGGAGGTAGGGGAGACGCTCCGCACGGGAGGGACGACGGGGGCGGCGAAGCACGACTGGCCGGCGTCGGGTAGAGGAGTACGTTCACGAGGTCACGAGCCTCGGGGATCTCCGACGGGAAGACGGAGGCTGGGGCCGATCCAGATCTGGAAGCTGGGAGGCGCGAGGGAGAAGCTGAACCAGCCGGGGACGCTGGAGGCCATTGAAGAGAGATGATGGCAGGCGTGACCGAGGAGGGGGGCGGCGGCGGCGGCGAGAAGCCGCCAGCGATCTCCGAGCGACCGCCCGATGTCGAAGAAGGGCTAGCCGAGGCCACCCGAGCCCATGAGAGGGGCTCGACTCCCGAGGTGGGAGGACCCGTCGACGGCGTTGGGTGACCCGAGGGGGGCTCGCGACCCGGGGGGGTGGGGAGAGACCTCCGACGCCGGGATGAACTCCAGTGGGGGGCTGGGGCGGGAGGAGGGGGAAGGAGGAGGATTTAGCACCCAATTTTCCAAATGAGGGTAATTTCAAAATTTTGTGTTTATAATTATTTTAATAATGATATTTAATTCATGATATGATTTTTGGTGATTTTAAATCATTTTAAAATTATTTAAATCAATGACTTGTGGTTTTGACGTTTTTCTAGTGAAACCCTAGAGACTGTTTGACCTAGAGCCTAACCATGTGATTATGATATTTTAATGTCATTTATGGCCTAAGAATATTTTTCATTTGACCTCTTTGAATTATTTTGATATTATTTTATTATTTATGATATTGTTTTGGGATTATTTGCGTCGGGTTCGAATTTCATCTCAATCCGACTTGTAACGGGGACCCGGGATAACTTAGACTCTAGTTGGACCCATGCATTAGTTAGCCATGGCCCACATTTTAATTAGTCATGTTAGAAAGATTAGTCATAATCCAAATTATTAGGTTAACCATTTAGAGTTTTTATTTTGACCCTTTTACCCCCAAACCCTAACCAAAATTGTTTTAAACACTTGTAACTAAGGGAGGGACAAACTTGTAATATTCAATGAGGGGGGGTGGGATAACCATTGTGGCCGGCCCTAATAGGACTCCCATCTTATTTTCTTTCTTTGAGAAGTCTTCTTCCCCAAGTGCTCTCAAGCTCTCCCAAGGAAGAAGTCTTTCTCCTTGGATTTTCTTTCCTTTAGGTAATATTTTCTTCTCTTTTATTTCTCCATTTTGCATTTAGGAAAGTTTTAACCATAGGAATGACCCCCATTGTTGTGTCCCTATTTTATGTCCTCTTGTGTCCATTATGTGTCCTTTAGGGATTTCTATTGTATTATTGTTGTGTCTTGTGTTCATGGGGAAAACCTCCAAACTTGGACACACTTTATATTTAAAATATTGATTAAATGAATTAATTCATATTAAATCTCAGATTTGAATATGTAGAGATGTGTTCATGAGTATTTTACATTTCATTCATGTATCTCTTATAGATGTGTTCATGTTACATATATATATTTGTGTATGTATACATATATATATATATATATATTGTAATGAGAGTGTATCTATATTTATATATGTAATAAATGGTTCATGATGATTATATAATCAAGTTTGTGAGTGTGGTTCCTTATATTATTATTATCATTATTGTTGTGGATAATTAGGATATATATTGTGTATTCTTTTGGCTCAAACTATCTAAATCCGTCATGAGTTTTATCCACGTTTTTAATTTCAGCCCTAACTTAGAAATATCATAACTTCTAGCTCAAAGCTCGGTTTATTCTTCCGTTATTTTTAAAAGAAGCGTATTGAAGTTAGCTTTCCAAAAACATGTATTAATAGGCCTAATTCTTTCTATAACTTTCTGGAGAATTATTTGAGTGTCAGCTGTACGAAAGACAAACGCGTTCTCGGTGTTTTCGCGATTTCGGGAGTTTCCGGAAACGAAAACGCGATCCGTTTGAAGTTTCGAAAAGCAAACACATAGATCTATAACATAATTTAATCCTAGATTTTAATTCATGCTGAGATGGTACAGTATTGATTATTAGTAGGAGTTACTATTCGGCATATGCATTTTGTGCACCCTTGTGTGTAATATAATGTTCTATTTGATTTTAACTCATGTTAATGTATATACATCATGAAATTAAATAGAGAATGCAAGCATGAGTAAATGGTTAAATAAATGATGTATGAGGTATAAGTATCCTATCTAATGTAAGCATGTATAAGTATGGCTTGTAATGAATATGTAGGTTCCATAGTATGTAATGTATGGTGCATATAGTAGTGCAAGAGAATAAATGAATGATGAATGAATGCAAGCATGAATGTAATATAATAATAGATGTAATGTATACAATATACAAGTTAATGAGATGTAATGTTCTATGTTAACACAAATCCTATATTACCTCATGTACCCTCTTACACTATGTTGACACTATCACACTTGACACTTTGTTCACTTACACTTTGACACTCTTTGATATGTATACACTATGTATGCCTATTTAACCCTCACTTGCCTCTTTGTCATGTTCACATACACACACATAGCCTCTTAAATAAGTATTTATGAATATAGTTAACTTAGCTATGTATGTATATTATATATATGTTAGCATATTGTGTTGTAATATATAAGTTTATATAACCATTTGAAATGCCATAATTATAGACCTAATATTGAATACCAATATATGCATGTGTATATATGTGTAGACATATATAGCTTAAAGTAATAAATTACCTAGTGTATATCCAATGTGAATTCTTGCCTATTTGAGTATTGAATAATTGCATGCTATATAGAGTTGGGTGTATGTTGGCTTGTATAGCCTTGTATTGATGTGTGCTTGCTAGGATAGTCTTGGTTAGGCCTAGTAAGACTTGCTGGGTTAGGACATGACCTAGTTTGACTAGTGCAGTTGACCAGAGTTGACCAAGGGTTGACTTTGGCCTAGTTTGACCTAGATTTATGTAGAATGTATTGTAGTGCTTTATATTACCCTTCTGGACATGTTGTGACTTGTGCTGTTCTAATTAGGAGCCAGACACCTCTCATCGGACAATATCTTTACCTTGGACATTCAGATATCAGACGAGTACATTCTCTGATCATTTCATATCTTGTTTAGGATTATATTTCCTGCTTTAGATTACTTTACATGATGCTGACACATTGGAAACACGGATTAGTACTATATGGATCTTGTTGTGCGATGTTATCCCCTTAGCGGATACATCGGATATTCGTGTTCGTGTACTTTATCGTGAGCATCGTATACTCCTTGTATTCGTGACATTCGTGTACAAATCGTATGAAATCGTGTATATTTATGTATTCATATGATCTTGTGTGCAACTATACTTCGTGTGCAATAACATAACTTAGCTTGATCCTTGTGTATTGATTGGGGCGGAAGAGTAGAAGTGGTTATGTAATCAATCCAGTAGATTACTCGTGTACAACCTCTGTAAATTACTCGTGTACAATATCGTGCCGTTTACATAACCATCTTGTGCTCTGAATCACTAGTCACTGATAGTTCTCTATATATTGTAGCTATTTACTTACAGTCTCTCTCTTTTTCATCATGTTATTTCTTCAGATCCTGTATCTTACTCTATAGCATGTTTATATTTCCTAACCTGTTATGATGTTGTTGAGATGTACTGTACTCGCTCCTGTCCTGACTGGACCCGTTGATAAATTTTACAGATAGCTTGGAGATTGTCCGCTAGCCTAGAGGAGACACATTAGAGGTTGTTTAGATAGTTATTTCAATTGTCTGGAGTTGTATTTACTTTATGGATTACTGTATCTGAGTTGGAGATTTGAGATGTATTTCTGGATTTGTGTATCTTAGACACTTAGATTTCTCTCTGTTGTACCACTTTTGGGTTTCATGTTTTATCTATCCTTATCATGCTCTACCTTAGATGTGATTGAGTCTGTACCTACTATGTCACCTCCATTCGGGGAGTATAAACTGTTTAGCCTTATACTGTTAGATGCATGAGACCTAGGACAGCGTTCTACCACCGACACTGCGGCGTAGGCTGGACGTACCCACTTCTCGTGCCCTAACTCTAGGGTGTGGGTCGTGACACGTTTTTAGTGGTAGCCCATGCAGGTCGAGATTCGCATTAGTGCGATTTCGTAGTAGCGCAACGACTTAGTTGTACTAGTACGAGCCTGCTATAGGATATATAAATTAAGATGTTAGGATGAGAGGATACTCAATCACTGTTAGGATTCCTTGAGAGATTCCTGGGATGACCCTTGAGAATCTCATTTTGAATTCCGATTTAAACCCGTTTTCCTTGTTTTGATTCACCTTTTTCCTTGATTTGAATTTGATTTTGTGGATTCATTGTAGAACTTTGAATACTGGTATTAGTTGATGATTTTGATAAAAATTTTGTAGTTGTTGATTTAATTTTGTATTTAGATTAATATTTTCAAATCCAAGGTACTCAATCACACTTAGGATTCTTTGAGAGATTTCTGGGACGACCCCTGAGAAACTCATTTTGAACTTCAATTGGAATTCCTTTTTCTCTTGTTTGGATTCACCCTCATTCCTTGCTATTGAATTTAAGCTTGATGGGTTCCTCTCGTTCGAACCGATGAGAAGGAACATATCTTCATTATTCTTTCTCGCCATTATTCCCTTGTATTCTTATTTACCTCTTATCTTAAACTCTGTCTCATTACATTAATTACCCATATCTTGTCGTCCCTACCAGATGTACTTCGAAACCCTTGAATCTTCGTATCTTTTGCATGGGAAAGGCTAAGGAAGTGACGTAAATTATGTAGCTCAGAGAAGACGTAACTGGTTATTTTATGATGATCTAAAGGAAATCAAATGTGGAGTGTTCCATATGGAAACTTGAGATAGAAATGTGGTAAAGGTCTCGAATAGAATAAAGAGATGTATACTGCCAATCTGGAAACAATTACATTTAGAGAAATTTTGGGGTTATGAGATAGTTTATAGGTGTATTCAAAACTAATGAGGATATCAGAGGTCAACCTAGTTTTGAGAACTTAGAAAATCTTGGTTATTGATTCTGGGGAAAACTTTTACTCTGAGGCTATGTAGAAGGTTAGTAATGGAAAAGAGAAGTTAATTGTGTTTAATAAGGATATTAAACAAGATGTTGCGAGGAAATAACTAGGAAAAGAGAGAATACAAAGTTATGGAAGTTTAGAGATTGTTGTAAAATATTTTTAGGAGAATAATATTCAAGGGTGTATGTCGAAGAAAATACGAAAGTTGATTTTATGATGGAAGATAAGTTTTGTAAGGCCGAGAGATTTAAATTAAATAATACGAGGAGAACAATTTAAACAAGTTCCAGGAATTCGTAAACAGGATTTAGAGGTTTTGGGTCAAATTTAAGACAAGGTGAAAGAACTTAGAAATTTAAATAAATGGTTAATGTTGATTCCTAAATGTGAGGGCTGTGCTTCAATAGTGATGTTTGGAAATTAGGAATTGCCTACGGTAGTCATGGTAAGGGTTTAAGTAAAGGTTAAATTTTCATATGGAGACTGGTGAGGTAAAGATATGATTGGCAAGTTATGACCAGATGAACTTAAGAGTATCAGAAGCAGATGACTAACTCGATCTTATTATTTTTGTGCATTAATTGCCACCTCTTGAACTCCCACTTTCTAATTGAGATCCTTGACGTTCCTTATCGTGACTTTGATATTCGGAATGTAATACTAGCTGTTACCCTCCAATAAATCTTATATACAAGACCTAGACGAGCTCACCTTCGTGTAGGTATATCATGTCCCACTAAAACCCGTCTTCTTGTACTATATTGTCTTGATATAATTTTCTGGTCAACTGGCTAAACTATAACCTCTACTATTATACTAAATTTCTTCTTATTTCAATTAGAAATCCAGTCTTGACTCAATTCTTTCGACCCGACATGTGATGGTGTTCTTCTTATTTTCTTAGATGCTTAACCTTGTACCTTATCTGATTACTTGACCCGTTGGTTAAGAAACTTGGACTATGTAATTCCTTTCATCATTACCACCCTTATATCTTGTGCTGCTAAATTAGTCTTAGTTTTGCAAGCTTATCTATTTTCGAGCTTGGTCATGACAAATTTTATTGGGTGGCCACCCACTAACATATTGTCTAATCAGAACCGGTACATGATGGTCTGATCAACCTATTGCACTTTGGTTCGCTTTTTCATGTATCAATCTACGAGAATGGAGACATAGTTAAACTTGACCCTAGAGTCTCATTCGCAACAGCCTTGACAATTCTCCTTGAAATCTTTTCATCGCCTATGAACCTCGTATTCGTACTCAGTCGAATTAAATTTAATCATGACCTGAACCTCCATCATTGGATGCTCGTGCTCATACTTTGATTTCATTGATTTCCCTTCTTGCCCAAATCTCGTTTTATCCCGAAATTGATCAACTTAGATCGTGTCAAGACAAAAATCTATTTGTGATTTGTTGTGCCTAAATTTTTAATTTTTGCCATTTTATGGAATAGTAACCTTTTAATAATTTCTTAGTTGCTTATTAATGACCAATTTTTATATAGGATGGTAGACAGCCCTACAACCTTGATGATTGTTGTTCCCTTACCTTCCCAAATAGGACACCCTAGATTGTTTGTGTGTTGATACCATAGTACTGCTTTGACCTAGAATAATTAGTGTACCTAGGTGAGACTTCCAACTGCTACGGTATGCCCTGACCTTGTATACTATTCCTTCAAATTGCATGATTTAGATAAATTTTTTTAGACCTTGATTGTTGGGAAATAGGGACGTCACCCCATTAGTATCAGTTGTAGATATATATAGTTTAGTCCTTGATGTGGGGATGCGTGTCTATAAACATGTAGCTTATGAGATTTATGAGAGATTATAGTATCAGCCATGATAGGATGTACTAGTCTTTTGGTGAGTATAAATGTGTTATGAGAGATAGGGGCCTATATGTCTTAGTAATGCATCGTTCCTATGGTAATAGAATGTATTAATAGATGGTTAATAGGAAGATAATAGTTTGAGCATACGTATAGCCTATGATCAGTTCCTTTTCATCCTTAGTTAAGACCACTTTAAAATAGGTCCAGTCCCTTGGATATAGGTTCCAGTCCATATTTTATTGAAGTTCCATTACCGCCGTACAGCAGAGCAGTGTTGGAGGTATTCCTAGATTGACACTATTTAGATGTCCGTTTATTATTCCAGTGTTAGGAAGTGTTACCTTAGATATTGGGTAGGTTAGAGGCTCTAGAAGGAGTACTATCGATCTTAAATTTTGAGGACGAAATTTTTCTAAGGTGGGTAGAATTGTAGCACCCAGTTTTCCAAATGAAGGTAACTTCAAATTTTCGTGTTTATAATTATTTTAATAATAATATTTAATTCATGATATGATTTTTGGTAATTTTAAATTATTTTAAAATTATTTAAATCAATGACTTGTGGTTTTGACGTTTTGCTAGTGAAACCCTAGAGACTGTTTGACCTAGAGCCTAACCATGTGATTATGATATTTTAATATCATTTCTGGCCTAAGAATATTTTGCATTTGACCTCTTTGAATTATTTTGATATTATTTTATTATTTATGATATTGTTTTGGGATTATTTGAGTCGGATTCGAATTTCATCTCAATCCGACTTGTAACGGGGACTCGGGGTAACTTAGACTCTAGTTGGACCCATGCATTAGTTAGCCATGGCCCATATTTTAATTAGTCATGTTAGAAAGATTAGTCATAATCCTAATTATTAGGTTAACCATTTAGAGTTTTTATTTTGACCCTTTTACCCCCAAATCCTAACCAAAATTGTTTTAAAAACTTGTAACTAAGGGAGGGGCAAACTTGTAATATTCAATGAGGGGGGGATAACCATTGTGGCCGGCCCTAATAGGACTCCCATCTCATTTCCTTTCTTTGAGAAGTCTTCTTCCCCAAGTGCTCTCAAGCTCTCCCAAGGAAGAAGCCTTTCTCCTTGGATTTTCTCTCCTTTAGGTAATATTTCATTCTCTTTTATTTCTCCATTTTGCATTTAGGAAAGTTTTAACCATAAGAATGACCCCCATTGTTGTGTCCCTATTTTGTGTCCTCTTGTGTCCATTATGTGTCCTTTAGGGATTTCTATTGTATTATTGTTGTGTCTTGTGTTCATGGGGAAAATCCCCAAACTTGGACACACTTTATATTTAAAATATTGATTAAATGAATTAATTCATATTAAATCTCATATTTGAATATGTAGAGATGTGTTCTTGAGTATTTTACATTTTATTCATGTATCTCTTATAGATGTGTTCATGTTACATATATAGATTTGTGTATGTATATAAAATATATATATGTTTTATATATATATATATATATATATATATATTAAAAATATATATATAAATATATATATATATATATATATATATATATATATATATATATATATATATATATATATATATATATATAAAATATATATATATATATATATATAAAATATATATATATATATATATATATATATATATATATATTTTAATGAGAGTGTATCTATATTTATATATGTAATAAATAGTTCATGATGATTATATAATCAAGTTTGTGAGTGTGGTTCCTCATATTATTATTGTCATTATTGTTGTGGATAATTAGGATATATATTGTGTATTCTTTTGGCTCAAACTATCTAAATCCGTCATGAGTTTTGTCCACGTTTTTAATTTCAGCCCTAACTTAGAAATATCATAACTTCTAGCTCAAAGCTCGGTTTAATCTCCAGTTTTTTTTAAAAGAAGCGTATTGAAGTTAGCTTTCCAAAAACATGTATTAATAGGCCTAATTGTTTCTGTAACTTTCTGGAGAATTATTTGAGTGTCAGCTGTACAAAAGACAAATGCGTTCTCGGTGTTTTCGCGATTCCGGGATTTTTCGGAAACGAAAATGCGATCCGTTTGAAGTTTCGGAAAGCTAATACTTAGATCTATAATATACTTTAATCCTAGATTTTAATTCATGCTGAGATGGTACAGTATTGATTATTAGTAGGAGTTACTATTCGGCATATGAATTTTGTGCACCCTTGTGTGTAATATAATGTTCTATTTGATTTTAACCCATGTTAATGTATATACATTATGTAATTAAATAGAGAATGCAAGCATGAGTAAATGGTTAAATAAATGATGTATGAGGTGTAAGTATCCTATCTAATGTAAGCATGTATAAGTATGGCTTGTAATGAATACGTAGGTTCCATAGTATGTAATGTATGGTGCATATAGTAGTACAAGAGAATAAATGAATGATGAATGAATGCAAGCATGAATGTAATGTAATAATAGATGTAATGTATGCAATATACAAGTTAATGATATGTAATGTTCTATGTTAACACAAATCCTATATTACCTCATGTACCCTCTTACACTATGTTGACACTATCACACTTGACACTTTGTTCACTTACACTTTGACACTCTTTGATATGTATACAATATGTATGCCCATTTAACCCTCACTTGCCCCTTTGCCATGTTCACATACACACACAGAGCCTCTTAAATAAGTATTTATAAATATAGTTAACTTAGCTATGTATGTATATTATATATATATTAGCATATTGTGTTGTAATATATAAGTTTATATAACCATTTGAAATGCCATGATTATAGACCTAATATTGAATACCAATATATGCATGTGTATATATGTGTAGACATATATAGTTTAAAGTAATAAATTACCTAGTGTATATCCAATGTGAATTCTTGCCTATTTGAGTATTGAATAATTGCATGCTATATAGAGTTGGGTGTATGTTGGCTTGTATAGCCTTGTATTGATGTGTGCTTTCTAGGATAGTCTTGGTTAGGCCTAGTAAGACTTGCTGGGTTAGGACATGACCTAGTTTGACCTAGTTTGACTAGTGCAGTTGACCAAGGATTGACTTTGGCCTAGTTTGACCTAGATTTATGTAGAATGCATTGTAGTGCTTTATATTACCCTTCTGGACATGTTGTGACTTGTGCTGTTCTAATTAGGAGCCAGACACCTCTCCTCGGACAATATCTTTATCTTGAAATTCAGATATCAGGCGAGTACATTCTCTGATCATTTCATATCTTGTTTAGGATTATATTTCCTGCTTTAGATTACTTTACATGATGCTGACACGTTGGAAACACGGATTAGTACTATATGGATCTTGTTGTGCGATGTTATCCCCTTAGCGGATACATCGGGTATTCGTATTCGGGTACTTTATCGTGAGCATCGTGTACTCCTTGTATTCGTGACATTCGTGTACAAATAATATGAAATCGTGTATATTCATGTATTCACATGATCTCGTGTGCGACTATACTTCGTGTGCAATAACATAACTTAGCTTGATCCTTGTGTATTGATTGGGGCAGGAGAGTAGAAGTGGATATGTAATCAATCCAGTAGATTACTCGTGTACAATATCGTGCCATTTACATAACAATCTTGTGCTCTGAATCACTAGTCACTGATAGTTCTCTATATATTGTAGCTATTTACTTACAGTCTCTCTCTTTTCATCATGTTATTTCTTCAGATCCTGTATCTTACTCTCGCATGTTATATTTCCTAACCTGTTATGATGTTGTTGAGATGTACTGTACTCGCTCCTGTCCTGACTGGACCGTTGATAAATTTTACAGATAGCTTGGAGATTGCCCGCTAGCCTAGAGGAGACACATTAGAGGTTGTTTAGATAGTTATTTCAATTGTCTGGAGTTGTATTTACTTTATGGATTACTGTATCTGAGTTGGAGATTTGAGATGTATTTCTGGATTTGTGTATCTAGACACTTAGATTTCTATCTGTTGTACCTCTTTTGGATTTCATGTTTTCTATCCTTATTATGCTACCTTAGATGTGATCGAGTCTACCTGCTATGTCACCCCCATTCGGGGAGTATAAAACTGTTAGCCTATACTGTTAGATACATGAGACCTAGGACAGCGTTCTACGCCGACACTGCGGCGTAGGCTGGAGTACCACTTCTCGTGCCCTAACTTTGTTGTATATATATATATACATACAAAAAAAACATATATAATATTAATA